>CAXAQZ010000867.1:48534-370894 GCA_963971145.1 Sussaba pulchella
ACACGCACACGCACACGCACACGCACACGCACACGCACACGCACACGCACACGCACACGCACACGCACACGCACACGCACACGCACACGCACAAGCACACGCACACGCACACGCACACGCACACGCACACGCACACGCACACGCACACGCACACGCACACGCACACGCACACGCACACGCACACGCACACGCACACGCACACGCACACGGCACACGCACACGCACACGCACACGCACACGCACACGCACACGCACACGCACACGCACACGCACACGCACACACGCACACGCACACGCACACGCACACGCACACGCACACGCACACGCACACGCACACGCACACGCACACGCACACGCACACGCACACGCACACGCACACGCACACGCACACGCACACGCACACGCACACGCACACGCACACGCACACGCACACGCACACGCACACGCACACGCACACGCACACGCACACGCACACGCACACGCACACGCACACGCACACGCACACGCACACGCACACGCACACGCACACGCACACGCACACGCACACGCAAACGCACACGCACACGCACACGCACACGCACACGCACACGCACACGCACACGCACACGCACACGCACACGCACACGCACACGCACACGCACACGCACACGCACACGCACACGCACACGCACACGCACACGCACACGCACACGCACACGCACACGCACACGCACACGCACACGCACACGCACACGCACACGCACACGCACACGCACACGCACACGCACACGCACACGCACACGCACACGCACACGCACACGCACACGCACACGCACACGCACACGCACACGCACACGCACACGCACACGCACACGCACACGCAAACGCACACGCCCACGCCCACGCACACGCACACGCACACGCACACGCAAACGCACACGCACACGCACACGCACACGCAAACGCACACGCACACGCACACGCACACGCACACGCACACGCACACGCACACGCACACGCACACGCACACGCACACGCACACGCACACGCACACGCACACGCAAACGCACACGCACATGCACACGCACACGCACACATCCGGACATTTTTTCTGAATGCGATTTTGAGATGTTTTGGGACATTCTAAACACTTTTTCATAAACATCTCAAAAAAATTTTTTCACGAAAACAAAACTTTCTCTACGAGGAAGCAAAAGGGACAACCTCAGCTCCTGTGCAACTGTAAGCATCGAAATAATAAACCGAGGTGGAGGTTATCTTTACGGCCAACAGCTAAAGTGCTGTCATCGTTTAAGAATTGAAGTTAAAATAAAAATTAAGTTTAATGGGAGACGTTCATAAGGCCATCATCATGAATATGAACTTAAGAACTGTTCACCTAGCGCGTACAACCTCTGACACATACCGATAGTCACGGATAAAAAAAAAACAAAACGAAAAAATTTCCAAAAAAATTTGAATTTTTTTTTTTTTTTTTTTTATTTTTTTCCAATTCACTACGTATTTATTTCGACAAATGTTGAATGTCCTAAAGGAAATAAAAAAACGTCCGAGACATTTACTGAGAATTTGCATTAATCCTTTTCCGGAAGAATTCCATTCGAAACGTATTTGAAATACTCACCATTTGAATGTTTCTTTATTCGTCTCAAACTCAAAACAAATGCTCCTCGGTCTTCACATGGCGCTCTGGTAAGGCTTGATTGACGAACCCGTTGTAAACAAGACACCGGCCGACTGGTTATGTAGCTTGTATTTGACCCCGAAATAAATATCGAAGGGTAAAGAATTTTGTATTCAGCTCCCATTCAAATACAAAATTCTTTTCCATTCAGTATTTATTTCCGATTAAAATACAAGTGCTTTTCCATTTAGTATTTATTTCCGATTGAAATAATGAGTGAAAATTCATTCGTTATTTAAATCGTTAATCGTTACTGAGTGAAAAATAATTTTTTTTTTTGTTGTGTAAACATTTCAGCTCGCGCCCCCCCGCAAAAAAAATTTCATACGGTGGTAATTTCAGAAATTATGGGACGAAAAACCAAACGGTCTGACGTCACGCACGAGGTAAAGGCGAATTCGTCTGTACAGTAATCGCAGAAAGAAGGGGACGAAAACCTGAACGGTCTGACGTCATGCTCCAGGTAGAAGCGAATTTTTCAGTAGAGTAATCTCACATAAATGGGACGAAAAACCGAACGGTCTGACGTCACGTACGAGGTATAGGCGAATTTGTCTGTAGAGTAATCACAGGAAAAAGAGGACAAAAAACCGAACGGTCTGACGTCATGCTCCAGGTAGAAGCGAATTTGGCAGTAGAGTAATCTCACAGAAATGGGACGAAAAACCGAACGCTCTGACGTCATGCACCAGGTAGAAGCGAAATTGTCAGTAAAGTAATCGGACAAAAATGAGACGAAAAACCGAACGGTCTGACGTCACGCACAAAATGGGCGAATTTATCTGTACAGTGATCTCAGAAAAGATGGGACGAAAATCCGAACGGTCTGACGTCACGCACTAGGTATAGGCGAATTTGTCAGTAGAGTAATCTCAGAAAAGATGGGTTGAAAAACCGCATTTGTTAGTAGACTAATCTCAGAGAAGAAGGGATGAAACGCCGAAAGGAAATACGTCATGCGCGAGGTATAAGCAAATTTCTACATGAAACGACCGCATGGAAACAGTGATTGCCCAGCGACGTACATCAAGCACAACAAAGCTGGCGTGTGCGTCAGCTGAGGCACCGAAGGGATTGTCGAGTTGCTCCGTGGTGTATAAGTGTTGTGGATCGTGAATCGTGGATCGTAAGTACTGTCAAAAATTATCGAGTGTAAACAAATCATATATTAATAAATTATCAGTGTGATGATATGCTCATGTTAAACATAATCTATGCAACGTGATCTTATCGTATTCCAGATATGTAAATATATATTTTTTCAATTGTTATCCAAATGTATTTGAGGTGAATCATGTGAATGAAAATATTGATTAGTGATCGCATATATATCGACTTGATTCGAAAAATTCAATCGAAATCAAATTCGAAATTCAATTCGGACTCAAATTCGATTTAAAAATAAATTCCGATAGAAATGATTATACGAACCGATATGGAACGACCATCGATGCAGTCCCCCACCGAAAATTAGAAAAGTCTCGGGTATATGCCTCTTACTCCAGTTATCATAAGCCCATTGCGTCGATTCTACCAAAAAGCCAATCCAGCGAATAAAGAATTGTTTGTTAATATTAAAATTGTAATGTTGTAGACATTTTCATTTCTTCCTTCCTTCCTTTGCAGTGAACTGTACATACGATACACATACACGCGATGTTTACGCATAACCATGAGAGTCCTAATTGGACTCACACGTTTTTTTTTTTAAGGTTTCTTGTTATCGAACGCGTATACCGTATATTAAGTATCTCGGTCATACTGGAGTTACAGGGAGCCCAGACAACATGGGCCAAAACGTCGTGGGCATGCGCATGTGAATTTCGTATCGTTACTTCGGACTACATCCGGAATAGTCGAACGTTTCCGAAGTTCAGCCGAACCTAGCAGAGCCCGATGTAGTGATGCCGGTGTAGATTGGTGAGTAGGTGCCATCGAGCGATAGCTTGCGCGGCGGGTACATGACGTTTCGGCGCGGCCGTTTCGGCGCGGCCGGTTCGGTGCGGCCGGTTCGGCGCGGCTGTTTCGGCACCAGCCGTATTGGCGCCCAGACGTATAGCCGCCAGGACGTTTCGGCGCGAGCGTTTTGGCGCGAGGTTGTTTCGGCGCGAGGACGTTTCGGCGCGGAGACGTTTCGGCGCGAGGATGTTTCGGCGCGAGGATGTTTCGGCGCGAGGATGTTTCGGCGCGAAGATGTTTCGGCGCGACGATGTTTCGGCGCGAGAATGATTGGCCCGGATCTATAACCTAAATAACCTGAATAAAAAAAACGAACAATAACCCTAAATCCGCGAGTACCCAAAAATGAATGAAAAAACTAACAATAACCCTAAATCCCCGAGTACCCAAAAATAAATAAAAAACTAACAATAACCCTAAACCCCCGAGTACCCGAAAATGAATAAAAAAACTAACAATAACCCCAAATCCCCGAAGTACCCAAATAACCTACATAAATGAAAAAAAAATAACAAACGAAAAATTCTTAACTTTCCAACTTTATTCCATCGGTCATTTTTTCGGCCGGCCTTTTTTCCATCCGCCATTTTTTCTTTCGGCCATTTTTTTCACTCGGCTATTTCTTCGGCAGCCATTTTTGTCCGGCCATTTTTTCTTGGCCATTTTTGCACCGGACGTTTATTCATAGATCAGGGCTAATCATTCTCGCACCGAAACATCCTCGCGCCGAAACATTTTCGCGCCGAAACATCCTCACGCCTAAACATCCTCGCGCCGAAACATCCTCGCGCCGAAACGCTCGCGCCGAAACGTCCTGGCGCCTATACGTCTCGGCGCCAATACGGCTAATGCCGAAACGCCGGCGCCGAACCGGCCGCGCCGAAACGTCCTGCTCCCTGCAGGGCGGTCAGTATCTACTACCTGCCTCGCTCTGCTTACCCCGGGAGGGGGGCCGCTGTTCGATGTTTCCATATGGGGTATTCCGAGTCAACCCATACAGTTTTGGGGAGCAGGACGTTTCGGCGCGGCCGTTTCGGCGCGGCCGGTTCGGCGCGGCCGTTTCGGCGCCAGCCGTATTGGCGCCGAGACGTATAGGCGCCAGGACGTTTCAGCGCGAGGGTTTCGGCGCGAGGATGTTTTGGCGCGAAGATGTTTCGGCGCGAGGATGTTTCGATGTAAGGAAGTTTCGGCACTAGGATATTCTGGTTCTTTACGCTCTCTGATTCCTTTAGGCTCTCTGAGTTCTTAGGGTTCTCTCCGGTTTTTTTTGGTTCTTTCGGGTTTTTTGTTAGGTTTTTTTAGGGTTCTTTGGGTTCTTTGGGTTCTTTCGGGTTTTTCCGGGTTCTGTGGGTTCTTTGCTCAAAATTTATTCGGACTTCTTTGTTTCGAGAATAACATTAAGAATGAGCTTCGTCGCACGAAATAAAGTTTTATGATTTAACATAAATAAAATGAAAAACAGAGAAAAAATATTACAGCATCTAAGTGCTAAGTATTGCGACTATTATCACGTACAATGCAAAAAACGTATCACGCATTTAATTGCGAAATATTGCGTCGACTATTATAATTAATACGAGGTACAGACGCAACCCGGTCTTACTTCTGTATATTTAACTTTAAAAAAATTGAAAAAAGCGATTTCTTGAACACAGCCAATTTCGAAATATATCGAATTACGGTCGCGAGTTTAGTGCTTAAGGCAATAGAAAGTTTTGTGCTATACCAGTTAGATATGCGATTATTGTCCTGTTAGCAAAGTTTCGGACATTTTGTGCTATCCTGGCATCAGCCTCTTGATATTTCTTTCTTTTATATGGTGGCTCAACGCCGGTTAAAAATCCTGCGTAATGAGCATCCCTACTCTTCTGTGTGGACTTCAATCCATCGATAAATTTCCATATCGATGGATGTTGGACGTCGAGCTCGGATTGAAGTACCCGATGTGCTGCTTCCGCGTAATTATTTGTGCGGTTGTCGCCAGTCAAAACTCTTCCATACACCGACCATATATTTGGTGAAAAGAGGGGTTCTTTTCGGGTCTTGTCTCGGTTTGTATGTCCAATGTAATTGTCCTACATATCGAAGAAAAAAGCAAATATGCAGACAAAGCAGTGGGCATTCGTCAACAAATAAACAAGCAAATCAATGATAAAGCAGCCAAGTAATCAATATTGCCAGCAAGTCAAGTGAAGAAATTGGACAATAGAATTTTTTTAAAACGTTGCATTGATAAAATCTCTGTTTATAAAAAATGAAATCCGTTAGTTGTTTAGTTGGGGAGAGTACGATATTATAACGTTTTTTCGGTTTATTTCGGGGTATTCTATAAAATAAGTGCATCAAATTGCGGTTCCATAGATATCGTTCTCTTGCCGTTTAGTTTGTTAATTTAATGACATTTTTATTCTCTCTAATAACTAATGTGATACAATTTTTCATGCAATTTTCTTTAACCATACCTCGAACCACTCCAGCACTCTCTGCAGATTCTCGGGTAGATGATTGTACAAGCGTTGAACAGCTTGATCTAGATGCTCTAGAGGAACAAATGCTAAAGCGGGAATCATGCGTGCTTTGAGAGCAAAGTCAGTATTCCCGTTGTACTCCGACAACAAATGATCTTTTCCCAATTTTTTCTTAATGTTTTGCACGAGATGGAAGAGACAACCGCAAATTTCCACCGATGGGAAGTTCTCCGTCACAGCATTGATTATCGCTAATTCGTAGTCGGTCGTAATGCTGTCCGGTTCAAAATTTGGCCGAGTCGTTTTTATAACGTGAAAAAGTTTCGCGTATGTGATCTCACGTTTATCCGGTAACAGGGCGTAAAGTACCGGAAAAACACACTGATCACGCTCCATAAGAATATCAAAAACTTGCGAAAATAGCGGTGGAGCTATTTTAAACGTGCCGTCCATAAAGATTTTTTTCATGAGATGACTTCACTCTTCCGCATCTTGTCGACCGAACAACGATATCCGATTATCGTCATTACCGGTATCAGCCAACAAAAATGACACTGTTTCGTCCTTCGATACCTGATACGTTTGGTACGAGTCCGGAATTTTGAGAGTCCTGAGGCATATTGACGATGGCGGTACGGTATGAACGCGATTTCGTGTTCTCTGAACGATTTTTTTAAGAGCCGCTTTATTTGGTAATCGACCCTGAGCTGCGACGGAAGTGCTGGCTAACACATTCGATATCAATTGGGCAGGTGTTTCAATTCTGTCAAGAGCCCTTCGTTTAAGGGCATTTTTTGTTGCTTCCGCTTCGATACGGCCTCTATCACTCCCGTGATTGTGCTCGTAGAGTGTCAATAACATCTTCAATACAAACGAATTGATTGTCAAATAATAGTATATTGTGTTGCGAGGGTGCGATGTAGTTGATTTTTTGTCATTTGCACATGAGAATGACACGCCACGAAGTCCTATAACATGCGAATTTGACGAATCCGCGATCGGTCGCACCCCATGGGAGGTTAGGGGGGCGGAGCCCCCGAAAAGAAAACTTATTTTTTTTAATGATTTCATTAATTCAAAAATATATAACGTCATCAGTGTAAATATTGATTGGTGCGTAAGAAACCAAAATGAAATCAGAATTATACTGTAAAAATAGAACAATGACGGAATAATATAATCTTTTATTAAAAGTATTCTTACTAAAATTAATATGGGAATGGGGTCATTCTCGTGTGAGGATGATAAAAAATATGTAGTGAAGATATGAATTCATACAAAAAAATCGCGTACTTTGAGAAAAAGCATAAATTTGATAATTATTCAAAATTTTACCTTGCCAGTAGAGACACACGTGTGTAATCGCGCTTTACAATTGTCTGATTTGCGATAGCATCTCCAAAAGTTTTTTTCTCCGCAACTACTTTTTTTATCGAATACATATTCGTGTCCGTCAAGAATATATTTATCGCGTTCACGTTTCGATTTTCCCACGATTTTTGGAGTTTCCATGACAAAGAGACGGTCTTTACGTTACGAGCACGATTGTGCGACTGGCAAAGTAAAAAAAAATATCTAAAGTCAAATATCTTCGATACATTGATGTATCTCTAGCCCAATGTTTACATTCAGTGGAATCTGACTAGCCGTAACATGTGAAGTCAAATATATATGGGGTATTCCTGGGAATTTCGGCAACTTCAGACAGTTGGGTCAAAATTTTTGCCCCCCAATTTTTTTCATTAATATGTGTTTAAAATAAAGAGACACGTATTTCGGCGTTTTTTATTTTGAGCCCCCACTTTTGAAATACAGTCAAATGAAGTTTTTGAAATATTGACCACATTCGGTCATTCAAATCGATTTATCTCAGCAACGGTTAGTGATAACTCAAAAAACCACGGATTTTTTCTTTCGTTTTTAAACGCTTTATACATTGAAAACATTGACGATTAAGTTGCACAAATTCAACAATTATTTATGAACAATTCAAAATTAAAAATGAAATAAAACAAAAAACGCACTTTTAATTTTTGAAACATATTTTTTTTTAAATTCCTTGAACAAAAACGAAAATTTAGCCACCTTGAACTTTTTGGGCCGACGCTTCGTTCAGGAGTTATAGATTTTTTTTGTCACAAAAAACCCGTAAATGTTTACCCGGTTCTTAAGAATAAAAGCTATAACTTTCGAACGAAACGTCGGCCCAAGTCCGGCCGAGTCTCAAAATTTTTCTTTTCGTCCAAGGAATTTGAAAAAAAATCAATTTAAATTATTAAGGGTACTTTTTTTTCATGCAAATTTTTACTAATAAAATACGTAAATTTACGGATTTTTTGTGACAAAAAAATCTATAACTTCCGAACGAAGCGTCGGCCCAAAAAGTTCAAGGTGGCTAAATTTTCGTTTTTGTTCAAGGAATTAAAGAAAAAATACATTTTAAAAATTAAAAGTGCGTTTTTTGTTTTATTTCATTTTTAATTTTTAATTGTTTATAACTTATTGTTGAATGTGTGCAACATAATCTTAAATGTTTTCATTGTATAGAGCGTTCAAAAACAAAAAATAACGACCCGTGGTTTTTCGAGTTATCACTAACCGTTGCGGAGATATATCGATTTGAATGATCGAATGTGGTCAATACTTCAAAAACTTCATTTGACCGTATTTCAAAAGTTGGGGCTCAAAATAAAAAACGCCGAAATACGTGTCTCTTTATTTTGAACACATATTAATGAAAAAAATTGGGGGGCAAAAATTTCGACCCAACCGTCCGAAGTTGCCGATATTCCCAGGAATACCCCATATATTATTTGACATATAGATATATCTCTAGCCCAATGTTTACATTCAGTGGAATGCGACTAGCTATAACGAGCGCATTCTTGTATTTTTTGGAATTCTTAGTGGGTTAAAAAACTGACGAGTTAAATCATTAAGGGGCTAATCGGATCTCTGAATACACGTCCGGTGCAAAAACGGCCGGGAAAAAATGGCCGGACAAAAATGGCCGCCGAAGAAATGGCCGAGTGAAAAAAATGGCCGAAAGAAAAAATGGCCGATGGAAAAAAAGGCCGGCCGAAAAAATGGCCGATGAAATAAAGTTGGAAAGTTAAGAATTTTTCGTTTGTTATTTTTTTTTCATTTATGTAGGTTATTTGGGTACTTCGGGGATTTAGGGTTATTGTTAGTTTTTTTTATTCATTTTTGGGTACTCGGGGATTTAGGGTTATTGTTAGTTTTTTTATTTATTTTTGGGTACTCGGGGATTTAGGGTTATCGTGAGTTTTTTTATTCATTTTTGGGTACTCGGGGATTTAGGGGTATTGTTAGTTTTTTTTTTTTTTTTTTATTTGGGTACTCGGGGATTTAGGCTTATTGTTAGTTTTTTTTATTCATTTTTGGGTACTCGGGGATTTAGGGTTATTGTTGGTTTTTTTATTTCTTTTTGGGTCCTTCGGGGATTTAGGGTTATTTGTTATTTATTTAGGTTATTGAGTTTATTTGGCTCCTCGGGATTTAGGGTTATTCGTTATTTATTCATTTAGGTTACTTGGGTACTTCGGGGATTTAGGGTTATTGTTCGTTTTTTTATTTATTTTTGGGTACTCGGGGATTTAGGGTTAGTGTTAGTTTTGTATTTATTTTTTTTCTTGGTACTCGGGGATTTAGGATTATTGTTAGTTTTTTTATTCATTTTTGGGTACTCGGGGATTTAGGGTTATTGGTAGTTTTTTTATTTTTTTTTGGGTCCTTCGGGGATTTCGGGTTATTTGTTATTTATTTAAGTTATTGAGTTTATTTGGGTCCTCGGGGTTTAGGGTTATTGTTAGTTTTTTTATTCATTTTTGGGTACTCGGGGATTTAGGGTTATTGTAAGTTTTTTTATTCATTCTTAGGTACTCGGGGATTTAGGGTTATTGTTAGTTTTTTTCATTTCTTTTTGGGTCCTTCGGGGATTTAGGGTTATTTGTTATTTATTTAAGTTATTGAGTTTATTTGGGTCCTCGGGATTAAGGGTTATTAGTTATTTATTTATTTAGGTTACTTGGGTACTTCGGGGATTTAGGGTTATTGTTAGTTTTTCTATTCATTTTTGGTTACTTCGGGGATTCAGATTATTGTTAGTTTTTTTATTCATTTTTGGGTACTCGGCCATTTTTTCCCGAACATTTTTTCACCGGACGTTTATTCATAGATCCGGACTCATCATTCTCGCGCCGAAACATCCTCGCTCCGAAACATCTTCGCGCCGAAACATCCTCGCGCCGAAACATCCTCGCGCCGAAACAACCTCGCGCCGAAACGTCCTCGCGCCGAAACATCCTCGCGCCGAAACGTCTTCGCGCCGAAACATCCTCGCGCCGAAACGCTCGCGCCGAAACGTCCTGGTGCCTATACGTCTCGGCGCCAATACGGCTGGCGCTGAAACGTCATGTACCCACAGTTTTGACCTTTGGGTCCACATTTTTACCTCCTTATTTTTCACATGAATATATGTTGAAAATAAAAACACCCGTATATCGGGGTTTTCCATTTTGAGGCCCCGCTTTTGAGATACAGTCAAATAAAGTTTTTTAACCATTGACCGTATTTGGTCATTCGAATCGATATACCTCAGCGACGGTTAGTGATAAAGGGAAAAACAAGCGGTGCTTTTCTTTCGTTTATACACGCTCTATACGACAAAGATATTTATGATTATTTTGGGCCGTTGTAACAATTATTTATCAACAATTGAAAATTAAAAGTTAAATGAAACAAAAATACTCATTCCATTTTTTTTAATTATCTTAAATTCCTTAATTAAGAACCAAAACTTTAGCTATCACCAGAATCGGGCAGCGACTTGGTTCGGAAGTTACAGCTTTTTAACGAGTTCACCGGTTAAACGAAATGGATGTATCTCAGCAACGGTTAGTGATAAATTGAAAAACTATCCATGTTTTTTTTCGTTTTTGCACCCTATATATGATAAAGATATTTATAATTATGACGCACCTATGGAGCAATTGTTATTAATAATCAAATAATTTAAAATTGTATAAAACTAAATATAGTTTGTGACGTGGCGGTCACAATTTTCCCCCGATCCGGATCGAAGTCCCCGTTGCGCCCTCGGCACCTGAAACATTATAATAGGATATTACCAATAAGGCTCGACAAAGCAAACATTTTAAGATTAATTTAACCCAGTATCATACAATAATTCATACCCCCCACAACCTTACCCTGTAACCTGTGAAATACAGTGCGATGCTCCCCGTCGAGTCCCCGAAGCCATCGCCTCCGTCCTCCCGATCCCAATATCAGACCCCGCTACCTGAAAAAAAAATACAATTAATTAATGTTAACCCCCACACCCTTCCCAAATACACACCCTTACCCCCCAGCACCCCACATCCCCTAAATAATTTCTCATACTCACCCGCAATCCCTCAGTGGCGATAAATGGTCCGTCGTCCAACCAACGGAGGCCCAACCGTCGCACCCAAGGAGAAAGGAGTCCCCGGAGACGGTGCGGAAGACTTCAGGACGTTGCAGAGGCCCTGGGGGAATTTCCCTGAACGGATCAGGAGCCCCGAGGCCTCTCGAAGCCGGTCCAGCTCCCACCGTCACAGCATCCGGGGATAACCTTAAAATTCCCTCGAGGTTCCCCGGAAACAGCGGAAAATCACCACACCCGAGAAAGCCACGCACCACTGGCCACTTTTACACCCACGCACTGCACGAGGACCCGGACAGCTCGACCCCGACCACCCTCGCGACGGAAATCGCACTCAAACCCGCGAGGTGGTCCACAACAAAAGTCGAGCTGTCAAACACTGGAACCCGTAACCCCCGCGGGCCGAGGACGACGCCACTAGTGTCCAAAATAACCGCCCGAGGGAGCCACCTTACGGACACTCGGCGGAGGCCTGTGGGAGCGAGCCCCGATGCCAGTGGCGCGAACGAGCGCCCACACCCGGACCCCGAGAAGATTCGAACCCGCGATCCCGATTGGCTGCTGTGATCCAATCAGCAACACCACCCGCAGCACCATCGACCCAACCGCAATCGATGGATCGATTCGCGCAGTCCCCGGTAGCAGCCAATCAGAGGGAAGAATTATCGAAGGAGAAGCAAGAAGACGGCGACGGCCATTAATCGTCACTTCGATCCGAGATCCCGATAGTATCAGACGTGCGAGTAGACTTTCCGATTTTGAGCGTATTTTCTTTTTTTGTTGTATCGAGCGATTTATAGTATTTTTTTTGTGAGAAAGACGGGGAGAGTCCGAGAAAGTGGAGAGGAAGCGTTTGAGAGAGTGGAGAAGGCGAGGAAAGGCGTTGAGAGGAAAAGCGAGGAGAGATAGACGGCGAAACGAGCGGTACACGAGCGGTACCCGAGCGAGAGAGAGAGAGAAAGGCCGTCGTAGGCCCACCGCGAAGTAAGTGCGTTTTATTCCCATTTTCCCAAGCCCCAATTTACCCGGTTTTCCCTCCCCGTGACCCCGGAATTTGTTAAACCGTGAATAATATAATTTTTGCCCCGTCATCGCGCGACGGAGAACACGCGGTCCCGTCGCGCCATTTTGTGCCCCCCGAGTTTTCGGCGGCCATTGCCGTGCGTGCGCGAGCAGTGGTGCTCTTCCGCGATCGTGTTTAGTGTAGGACTCTTTAGTGATTTTTCCCCGAGTAACTTTTCTTTTTTTTAATCAGTATTTTTTTTTTGCGTTTTGGTGCCGAGGTAATTTTAAGAGCCAGAGACAGTACCCCCACCCCCTGTGTGAGTCCATTCCCGCCGACGGCTAGCCGTGCGCCGAGAGTCATTCTTTTTGTGATTTTATTTCAGTTCCATTTTATTTCAGTTCCATTTTATTTCAGTTCCATTTTCTTTCAGTTCTAATTATTATTTTCATACCCGCGTTTCTTTTATTTTTTTTTATCGGTGTTGCTCCCGTCTGAGCAACTGGCGCCCAAACAATTTCCCTATCTATTTTTTTTTTTTTTTGAATGTAATATTTCTCAGACAAACCAGTGCCGGCCAGCCACCCCGTCTACCCCACTTCCCCCCCTCCCCGTGTAATAGCTAGCCTAGTACCGAGTATTATTTGACTATTTATCGTCTATATTTTTTTTTGCGGATTATTATTTCTCTTTTTGCGGTTTATTAACTCATTTTTGAGGGGATTATTATTTCTCTTATTATTTTCTTCCGGCAAGTCATTATTCGATTATCGAAGTATCCTTAGGGTGATTATTATTTCTTTTATTATTTTCTTCCGGCAAGTCATTATTCGATTATCAAAGTATCCTTAGGGTGGTTATTATTTGTTTTATTATTTATTTTATTATTTATTTCCTTACCTTCTTTTTGAGAATTATTATGTTCTTTTGAGGCGATTATTGTTTATTTTACCCTTCCTTTTTGGCCAATTGTTATTTCATTTTTGAGGCGACTATTATTTAGTTTATTATTTCTTTTTGCGGATTTTTGCGTTCCCTTACCTGCGTTATTGTTTTTCCGATTTTCTCTTTTTTTGGCAGATTATTATTTGATTGTTCTTTTGTTTTGTTAGTTACCGAGAACTTATTGTATCGAACTCCGGAGAGGGGCGGCTATCTGATCTGCGGAACCCCGTTATTTCACCTTTTTTTTGTCAAATACATTCATACTGTTTTTTTTATTTTACCTTACACCTCTGGTTTATTTTCTCTTTTGTCATTTACTTTATTTTTCCCCCTTCGTGTTAATTTTCCCCCACTCCCGACCAGTCGCAGATTACAAGTTATTTTCATTTCAAACATTTTTTTACAGATTTTTTAAACGAAAACAAACATTTGGAGACCTCACAGAGCTTGTTCAGACGTTTCGTTCGGAAATGATAGCTTTAATTTGTTTATTTCACATTAAACGTGTTTTTCATGAGGAAAAACAACCATAACTGCCGAACGAAACGTCGGACTAAGCTCTGTGAGGTCTCCAAATTTTTGTTTTCGTTTTACAAATCTGTAAAAAAAATGTCTGAAATTAAAATAAGCATTTTTAGTTTTATACAATTTTAAATTAATTAATTATTAATAACAATTGCTTCATAGGTGCGTCATAATTATAAATAAATTTATCATATATAAGATGCAAAAACGGAAAAAAACATGGATAGTTTCTTAATTTATCACTAACCGTTGCTGAGATACATTTATTTCGTTTAACCGGTGAACCCGTTAAAAAGCTGTTAATTCGGAACCAAGTCACTGTTCACTTCCGGTGATGTCTAACATGTTGGTTTTTAATCGAGGAATTTAGGAAAAATAAACGAAAAAGTTTGAATGATTATTTTTGTTATATTTAACTTTTTATTTTCAATTGTTAATAAATAATTGTTCCATGAGCCAAACATAATCATGGATATCTTGATCGTATAGCGCGTGCAAAGATGATAAAAAAGCACCTCTGGTTTTTCCCTTTATCACTAATCATTGCTGAGATATATCGATTCGAATGACCAAATACGGTCAATGGTTGAAAAACTTCATTAAACTGTATCTCAAAAGCAGGGCCTCAAAGTGGAAAACCCCGAAATATAGGTCTCTATATTTTCAACATATATTTATGTAAAAAATTAAAAGGCAAAAATGTTGACCCAAGGGTCAAAGCTGTCTGAGTTAACGTGGAATACCCGATATGTATCACATACCATCAAGTTTCTTCTCTTCTACCCATAAACTTTAATACATAAGACAGAGGGATATAAGTATCTCCCGTGGCGACTTTCACCCTTCGCACGACCGTCACGTCTCCGGAAAACTCTTCGTCCGAAACTACGTCGAAGCGATCCACCTACCAATACGCAAGCAGCGTATTGCGATTCTCCGAACAAAGACATACACGCGCACACGACGTTGCCCAATAGTACCCGAAAACAGGGTCGATCAATAATCCGGTAAAAATAAAAAATAACTTAAAAAACAACCGCCCTCTAAAATTGGAACGTTCTGAATAAAAGACAATAAATAAAGCTGATAAACCTGTATCTTTCCGAATGTTTTAGGTTTACCACAAAATTTTTTGTGCTGCACGTAAGATTGCGCTAAAAGAGAAACAAGCCCTGAGCCATTTCGAGGCCCGCTGTTATCTTGGCGTAGAACCGCCACCTGTCACCCATCGTGCTTCGTTCGTGATCGAACGGCAACCGAATCCAGCGTCTCGGACGATACACGAAAGTCCACAGATCAAGCAGCACCGAAGTTCGAGCGCGTCGACCACGGTGAGTTTCCATTTATTTATTTATATATTTATTTATTTATTGCTCTTAAGAAGATGGGTTTATCGCCTCTGTCGGGGCACCAAGGTCTAGGGTCGATGCTCAAAACTGGAGGCGTGAGCTTAGGGGACGAGAGTCCGCATCGTTAATCAGTTAGCCTCGAGCGATGGAATGAGATAGACGTGTAAAATACTGACATAAAGAAATGTATTCGCATTCGTTAAAACGTTTAATTTTTTTTGGTGTGCTCTACCCTCTCCATCCTCTTCTCAACAAACTATTAAGTGGAAGCCGATATACGGGAAAAATTATCATTAACAGGCTATGGGTCCAGACTCGGTTCCACTACGTAATAGTTTGTGAAGAGACGGGAGGTCGCGAACACGAGGCGCATCCGGTAACCATTTTCTCTCGTGCGATCGAACACCGGTTGACAGAGCATGTGTGTGCGATACGTATCCGTCATGTCACAGGACATCTCCGCAGGGAATAGTAAAAAGTTGGACGGTACGAATTTCCAAGGATAGAAATTTCAAATGAACGTATTATTTACCTCGAACGAAAAATAAAAGATATCGTCGATGGTACGCGAAGAATGCCGGAGGACGGGACGCCGGACATTGCAAGGGAGTGGGTTCGTGATAACACAAGAGCAATATTTTTGATATCGTTGGCACTCGAATACGCTCAATTAGAGCCGTTGCTAATGTGTGAATCGGCGGCAGTGATGTGAACAAATTCGTGTCGTATACACGAACAAAAATGTGCGGCAGATAAACTGATGCTGCTTCAGAAGTTCCACGAGTATCGAATGGCATCGAGTGTTTCGGTTGTCCATCACATCGCGAAAATCCGTCATCTGGCTGCACAGATCGTTGACCTTGGTAAAAACGTGTCGGGGTTAACCGTGATGGCGGAAATCTTGAGTAGCGTGGCGCTAAACTATAGTACGTTACAAACCGCGTGGAATAGCGTCGAACATGCTCGTCAGACTCTGAGTAATCTCGAGGAGAGGCTCGTTCGTGAGGAATCGGCATTGGGTGCTGCCAGTGAGGACAGAGCAAGTGCGTTTGTCACGGTCAAGACTGAGAAAGAAAATCCTGAAAAGAAACAGAAGAAATCGAAATTGAATTGAAAGGACATCAAGTGCTACAGGTGTCACAAAGAAGGACATTTCGCGCACGAATACCCAACAAAGAAAGATCGAATATTTCGGATGGTAATAGTTTCCGCAGATCTGCTCATTAATCGCTACCAGTTTCATTTTGGATGGTTATTGGGTTTTGTTGGTCCCGCTCGATTCTCGCTACCAGTAATATTTGGGATAGTTATTCGGTTCTCCCGGCCTCGCTCGATTCTCGCTACCAGTAATATTTGGGATAGTTATTCGCGATCTCCGGGCCCCGCTCGATTCCTGCTACCAGTAATATTTGGGATAGTTGTTCGGTTCTCGCGGCCCCGCTCGATTCTTGCCACTAGTAATATTTGGGATGGTAATCTTTACCATTAGTTTCATTCTCGCGGCCCCGCTTGGTGTTTGCTACAATCGAGTTGCTCCGGTCGTGATTATCTTCAATTTCGTTTTAATATCGCGGAGATCATAACATAAATAAACAAGTAGAAACTTGCAAAGTGCTTCCTTCGTATTCATCTCTATTACATGAGCCAAACTAGCTGCAAGTAGAAACTTGCAAAGTGCTTCCTCCCTTCTTCCTCCGAATCACGTGAGCCAAAGTGGCTTCCAGTAGAAACTTGCAAAGTGCTTCCTCCATATTCATCCGTATCACATGAGCCAAAGGACGAAGTCCTTTATGAGGATTCCTATGAGTACCTTTTTCTTTTTAAATTCTGACTTCCTCATAAAGGATCTCGTGCATTCGCTCAAGTGCGGACGGAGCAAATTGTTTCAACTCGCAGCTAGTTTAGAAAATCTCAAGCTCCTACAAATCTCAAAGTCCTATAAAATTCTATCCCCTCGACTGATCTTCACCAAATCCGATACAAGGTACGCTTGGATAATATTCCCGATGTATACCGAATTCGGCTTTGATCGTTTAAAGCTGACGTGAGATGGAACAAAATGTAAATTTTTCTTAAAATTAAAAATGCTATAAAATCTGAACTCCCTGATGGATTCAGCCAAAATTCAGTCGCAAACATCTGTGAGCATCATTGGCTTTTAAAAAACTATTTAGACCGATAACTTCAAAATTCCGGACGCTTGAGTGGACGCCGACATTTTTTTGAGTTTTTGACACGCTAAACATAATTTCTGCGAAATCCGAGTGGCTTCGCCAATTATCGCAGGAATTACATGACCTAGTCATTCTAAGGCTGCATATGTGTCTGAAGTTTGAGCGCTGCAGCTCAAACCGTTGTTGAGTTATATACGGTCGACATTTGGGATTCCGTTATGCTCACGCGCGTGCACACGCACATGCACACGCACACACCCACACACGCACGCACGAACACACATCCGAACGCTTCACCCAGTCGTCCCGTTTTGATTTTTTTAAGACATTTTGATCGTATTAACATAACAATCCCGAAAGTAAAATTTGTTGACGCCAGAATTAATAAAGAAACGCGAACGATAGAGCGGGCACCCACATTTTTTGAAATTTCAAAACGCTGTCAAATCCAAGCAGCGTCGCCAATTGACGCGAGAATTACAGATGATATAGAAATTATTAGGCTGCATGAGTGTGCAAAGTTCTTGAGTTATAGACGTTAAAAATGTGGGTGGCCGTTAAACACACACACACACACACAAACACACACACACACACACACACACACACACACACACACACACACACACACACACACACACATACACACACACACGGGCGCGCGCACGCACACACATCCACACCCTTCACCCAGTCGTCCCTTTTGGATGTTTTTATGACGTTTTGTTGACATAACAATCCCGAAAGTAAAATTTGTTGACGCCAGAATTAAAAAAGAAAAAGGTACTCATAGGAATCCTCATAAAGGACTTCGTCCTTTGGCTCATGTGATACGGATGAATATGGAGGAAGCACTTTGCAAATTTCTACTTGAAGCCACTTTGGCTCACGTGATTCAGAAGAAGAAGGAAGGAAGCCCTTTGCAAGTTTCTACTTGCAGCTAGTTTGGCTCATGTAATATAGATGAATACGGAGGAAGCACTTTGCAAGTTTCTACGTGCAGCTTGTTTATACCGGATGTCCGTAGATCCTTCTCGCCGTATAAAAACAGACTCGAACGTATGTAAAAATTCAATGTTTCCTAAAATTCGAGCCCGTTTAATTGCTATTGAATTTAGTAACAATTTAAGCTGACTGTTAGTTTGAGCGTGTGTATGAATTTGAGCACGTTCCGTCAAGTGCTTTTGAAATTGCCGGGGTTGGAACTTAGAAATTGGGAACGGCTCCAGAACTCGATCTGTGCGGCTGATCTCGGCCAAATTTAGACTGTATAACAGCACAATTATATCCTAAGCCTGCAAAGAATTATGGTTCAATTGGTTGAAGTTAACGGCAAATAGAGCGAAAAAATGGTTCATTTAAAAGTTCAAGAAATCATAAAATATAAAATCATTGGCGCATTCGGCTCAAATGCAATATCAAACATCCTTGTGCTGGATCCTATATTTCAAAAACTATTAAGACGACTATCTCAAGAATTGAGGACGCTAGAGTGCGTATATATTTAATTATAGAGAACATAGATATTATGAGGCACTACATGTGTGCGAAATTTGAGTACTGTTGCTTAAACCGTTCTTCAGTTATGAACGTTTTAATTTTGGAGGGCGGTTACACACACACACACACACACACACGCGCACGCACGCAAGCGAGCACGCACGCACGCACGCACGCACGCACGCGCGCACGCACGCACGCACGCACGCACGCACGCACGCACGCACGCACGCACGCACGCACGCACGCACGCACGCACGCACGCACGCACGCACGCACGCACGCACGCACGCACGCACGCACGCACGCACGCACGCACGCACGCACGCACGCACGCACGCACGCACGCACGCACGCACGCACACACACACGCACGCACGCACGCACGCAAGCGAGCACGCACGCACGCACGCACGCACGCACGCACGCACGCACGCACGCACGCACGCACGCACGCACCCACGCACGCACGCACGCACGCACGCACGCACGCACGCACGCACGCACGCACGCACGCACGCACGCACGCACGCACACGCACGCACGCACACACATATATATATCTGTATATCTTCGTTGGTTTTTAGCCAAGCATGCTTATAATAATGCGTGCAACAAATCATTAAATAAATGTTCGCAGTTCATATCCGGTATCTCATTAATAATGAATGTATCATGCAAATGATGTTTTTACATCTTTTTGAAATTCAATAGTTGGCATGTTGTGATTATTCATAATTGAAAATAATGGCATGATTCATAATCCTATATTATAACCATGTTTGTTTCCGAGGTGCACCACGTGGAGGTAAACCAACACGCACCTCAAAAAAATAAAAAAATAAAGTTTGTTTCCATTTTTTGCTTTTCCCGGAGTAGTTAATTATGTTATTTTACGTTTCGGTGAAAGGCGTCTGCATAATTAATATCGCTACATTTTTAGTATTTTATCTTCGTGATGAGAGTGAGAATAATTTCTACATTACTAATGTTATTGAATAGCAATCTTTTTAAGATTAATTTTTCTTCAAGTATCGTTAATTGTGCTTGCTACATTGATTCTCAATAAATCAATTGAGGAAGTGAAATTACCGAAATAATTTAATGCATAAACAAAATTTGCTACTCAATACCATCGATAATATATAATGCTCCCATTCCGACCCAGAGGAGAATCTTATGAATGTAACTATTACAAATAATACAGTCGCTATTTATCAAATCTTCAAAGAAGATAAAAAGACAGTTTCGTTTTGGTTATAACGATGACAAGCTAAAATTTTTTTTCTGGCCGAAATCGTATTATTTTCTCTTTCATTTCAGTAAAGTATTATTAATATCGCAACGTTCTCAATATTTTGATCATCGTGATCTGAGTGAGAATAATTGCTACATCACCAATTTTATTGAATAGCAATTTTTTCACGATTAATTTTTTACTAAAAATTGATAATTCTGCTTGCCCCATTAATTCTCAATGAATTAATTAAGGATGTAGAATCACCAAAAAAAGTGAATACACGAAAAAAGTTTGTTATCCAATAACATCGATAACGTCTGATGCTCTCACTCCGATCCAGAGAAGTATCTTATGAATGTAACAATGTTAACAATAATACAGTCGCCATTTGCCAAATTATCAAAGAAAATAAAAATATAGTATCATCTTGACTATCACAATGAATTTTCTCACGCTTTAATAAAATTATAGAATTGAAGTGTCGTTCTCATTTACTATTAATTACTATTAATAGTTGATTATTACATTTTTTGTTCAATTTATTTTTTAAGTATTATAAGATACTGTTCCTGTAAGTTAAATATGTATTAATAACAATGTTTACACTAACCTAATGTGACAAATCAGTGATCTTCAACAGTGATCCTATTATTCACTTAATATTTCAATTTTGGGGTGTATTTTTTAGGTGAATCCCCTTGCCTCTCACCAATAATTGGGGTGATTTTTTTTAATGAGTCCCCTTGCCTCTCATCGATAATTGGGGTGTTTTTTTTCAATGAGTCCCCTTGCCTCTCATCAATGATTGGGGTGTTTTTTTTTTAATGAGTCCGCTTGCCTCTCTTCAATGATTGGGATGTTTTTTTTAGTGAGTCCCTTTGCCTCTCAGCGACAAGTGGGTGTTTTTTTTAAATGAGTTCCCTTGCCTCTCATCAATGATTGGGGTGTTTTTTTAGTGAATACCCTTGCCTCTCACATCTTTTCTATCTTAGCGTTAAAGATCACTCATTTGAACCATGATATCATTGTTCGAACCAAATTTTTATTTATACTCTAGACGGTTAATTTCATCTGCGTCCAACTCAATAGAATGCGAATTTAATGCGGTCTGATGAATTATCATTTTCTCATTGTTATATTATTATTTATTCTTTCATAATTTTATGATATTATTTAAGTCTCCCTCCTTGTGTATTTCCGCCGCGTCGCACTCTCTTGTCGGGTTATCATTCCTTTTCATCATCGCATCTTTAAATTTTTACTATCCTATTTTCTTTCACCTATTGTTCTGGAAACGCTATCAACCTATTTTCTGCAATAATTCGCATGAAGTGCTCACGCATCAGTCCTCCGTCCGTTGCATATTCAATACTAGATGGATTTTATCCTAGAGCTATGGAGATAGCAAATGCTGCAGCAAACAATCCACACGAATTCGAATCAGGTTGTTTCGTAACATTTTCAAATACAACCGCGCTTGGCGTCACATTCGGATATCGCCTTTCAATATAACTCCGTTCAACTCCTGTGAGATTCTTGTACGAGTGTTTGCCGCAGTATAGACTATCATAAATATGCAGTGTTACACCGTCATAATAAATACAGTGCCAGTGTGCGCTAGCGTTATCTCCACCAATAATTTGAATATCCGGAGTGTATATTGGGTCAACCCAGTGTAACCCTTGAAGGAAAAGTACATCGAGCGGAATAAAAGCGGTGTTATCTCTGATTATGTTTAGAATTGCGTTTATCGGTCTATCATCGAGTCATGAATCTTCATCTAAAACGTTCTCTGCTAGTGTTTGCGCATGCTCCGTTGCAGTAAAATTTTGACTTTTGATTTATGTGGTTCTATATTGGCCGTTCCTATTTTGTCATTGTACACAGAGGATTCGTTGTCATCGTCACTGACAATTTCAATAACTTTATTTGGCACATGATCTAAATTGTCTTTATGATTGTACTCAAATTTTTGTCCCGAATCATTATCGTATGTATATATGATTGCACAATCGAACCCACTCGATTTGGATGTGTCGCTGTCTTGATATAATCCAATGAATATAGGCTTATGATTCGAAAAATATGTTTCATATACTCCAGCAAAATAATGTGACATTGTTTTGACACGAATATTACATCTATTTGTGTATTGAAATTGGTGGTCGATGTTTGTGGAGAGATTGCACGTTTAAAATTTAATCCCTGTAAATGTTTTTCTAAAAATCCACCTTCATTGTATGAATCCAAATTGAAATCACCGATAATAATTCGGTCAATTCCGAATGATCCGCTCAAAATATCACCTAATTCCTTTGTAAACATACTTCTATTTACTGATGAAGATTTATATCCGGTTATGATTTCTACTCCATTCACGTTGATTTGTATTAAGTCAATATGCCTGTGTTGTCCATTTATTGTTTTATCTTTTCTGATATGATTATGGATGGAGACATTTAAATGTTTTTTTATAAAGCATATCATTCCTTTAGGTGAACGTTTACTATAGTTATCTGATCGGAAAAGGACATCATATCCATCAATCGTCAAATTGTCAGACGAAATTAATTGTGATTCAGAGAAAATCATCAAATCTGCTTGCCTGTATCATTTGTCGAAAATTATGTTGATAAAATTTTTATTTAACGATCGCACGTCCTGATATATAATTTTCAATTTACTTCCAATAATTGATTTTGAGTAGGACAACTGCAGAGAACTCTCTTTCTGTAAACGTTTTATTTCTAATTCCAATGGATTGTCGGTCGAGGGTTTCGACGGAGGATTAAAACTTCCGAGAATGTACAATTCTGATAACTTGGTTACCCTACTCAATGCTACATACAGCATTGACCTAGTCATACGCAGGGCCGGCGGAAGAGCTTGAGCCCGGGTGTGGAGTAAACGGAGGGGCGGGGGAGGGGAAATGGGTAAAGGAGGGGAGAGGGTAAAGGGAGGGGAGGGAGTAAAGGAAGGGAGATGAAAAAATAGAATAAAATGACTACGATTTTACAATGCGATTTGGTAATTATTTACTTCTACGGCTTTTTCGAATTTCACAGTTTTTGAACATTTTTTTCGGAGGATCTCTGTTAGGTTCTATACATAAATATTCAGATGAGAGAGGTTAGAAAATGTTATCAGGAATCCTGATAATCAGAATGAAATGTTATCAGGATTTCTGATAACTTTTTCTGATAAATTCGATCTAAAAAATAAATTCGTATGAGAGTATATCTATGTCTTAATGATCGACCATGTGCGTATACACCAGGGATGTCCAACCACGATTTGCTGCGCGTCTCCTAACTTGCTTTTCTTCCCTTTCTCCGTCAACTTCTCCTCTCCTCGTTGCCGCTCGACTCCGCCTAGATGCGCGCAGGCCAGCACAGGCGACTACGGTGAGCGCATTAACTTGCTTATGGCGCGTAGGATTTGAACGCAAGTTCACAATTTATTTATTAGTTTTGTGGGGTGCTTGATTAACGTGAGTTCCCTCGCCTTCCCCGATAATTTTATTCCTTAAACTACCACGCGTCGCAGTGGTCGAAGGTCGGCTCCGCTCCGTGCTTGGCGAACGTAGCCGAACGGAATCGTAGACCTGTTTGAGCTTGACGTGTGCGCACATCCCCATTCTGCATCGTATCACGATTCACCGTACCGAACACGTCTCCCATTCGCTGACGAAAGATTCAATTCATTGAATTGAAAATTAATTTCTGATGTTATTCCCATCCTTCAACGTTCAATGTTTAATGGTAATGCTCTGTTTTCTAATAATTTGTTACGAATCATTAGAAATGCCGAAAATCAGTACACACGTTCATTCTCTCAAATTCAATTCCGAATGGGAGCTGAAATATTTATTTATTTTGAATAACGAAAATTTTTCAGGATGCGCCATTTGTGGACAAGTGATGACCAACATCAGAAAATTCAATATTTCTAGGCATTATGAAAAATATCACCAAAAAAATATGAAAATCATTCGCAAGAGGAAAAATTAAAGTTAATTAAAAATTATCAGATTAAAAACAATAGAGCTTCTATTTCTGGATGTTCTTCTCTAACACCTCCCGAATGTTCCTCCGTGAATCCAGAAAATCTTCCTCGTGAGTCTGCTGACAAAATTGGTGCTCGTCAATGTTTTTCAGCTTCTTATAGTAAAGGGTGATTTTTTAAGAGCTTGAGAACTTTAAAAAAAAAAAAAACGCATAAAATTTGCAAAATCTCATCGGTTCTTTATTTGAAACGTTAGATTGGTCCATGACATTCACTTTTTGAAGATAATTTCATTTAAATGTTGACCGCGGCTGCGTCTTAGGTGGTAACGTTACGGTGAATGGCGATCGCTATCGTTCGATGCTAACAAACTTTTTGTTGCCAAAAATGGAAGAACTGAACTTGGTTGACATGTGGTTTCAACAAGATGGCGCTACATGCCACACAGCTCGCGATTCTATGGCCATTTTGAGGGAAAACTTCGGAGAACAATTCATCTCAAGAAATGGACCGGTAAGTTGGCCACCAAGATCATGCGATTTGACGCCTTTAGACTATTTTTTGTGGGGCTACGTCAAGTCTAAAGTCTACAGAAATAAGCCAGCAACTATTCCAGCTTTGGAAGACAACATTTCCGAAGAAATTCGGGCTATTCCGGCCGAAATGCTCGAAAAAGTTGCCCAAAATTGGACTTTCCGAATGGACCACCTAAGACGCAGCCGCGGTCAACATTTAAATGAAATTATCTTCAAAAAGTAAATGTCATGGACCAATCTAACGTTTCAAATAAAGAACCGATGAGATTTAGCAAATTTTATGCGTTTTTTTTTTTTTAAAGTTCTCAAGCTCTTAAAAAATCACCCTTTATAAGGAGGTGTTAGAGAAGAACATCTTGAAGTAGAAAGTTTATTGTTTTTAATCTGATAATTTTTAATTAACTTCAATTTTTCCTCTTGCAAATGATTTTCATATTTTTCTTTGTGATATTTTTCATAATGCCGAGAAATATTGAATTTTCTGATGTTGGTCATCACTCGTCCACAAATGGCGCATTCTGAAAATTTTTTGTTATTCAAAATGAATAAATATTTTAGCTCCCATCCGGAATCGAACTTGGGAGAATTAACGTATGTACTGACTTTCGGCATTGCTGATGATTCGTAACAAATTATTGGAAAGAAAGCATTAGCATCAAACATTAAGCGTTGAAGGACAGAATATCATCAGAGCTTAATTTCCAGTTTAATGAATTGGATTTTTCGTAAGCGACTGAGAGACCCGTTCGGTACGGCGAATCGTGATATAATGAAGAATAGGGATCTGCGCCCGCGTCACGCTCGAACAGGCCTACGAGCCCGTTCGGCTGCGGTCGCCGTGCAGCTGAGCGGAGCCGATCCCCTACCACTGCGACGCGCCTACCGCGCGCTGGCCTTACCGTGGATAAGAGAGGGGATTGACGAGTTGACAGGTTTTTGCTCTTTGCTCCGGGGTTGGACTACGCTGGTATACACATACAAAATCGCTATGTGGTTAAGTCTTTTTTGAAGTATCGTGAACCGCAAATAACTTTTCAGACGTCGTAGATGTTAAAGCAGACTATTTGTCATAGGAAGGATGATCGGAAAATGTTCGGAATAACAGAAGTAAAGTATTCGTAAATGATGAAAAAACGTGGCTTTCTTTATTGCAGTAGAAATAGGACAAATGTACTCTCGATCCGCTGTATCTCGAGCGTCTCCAGCGACTGACTCATCGGCGCGGATTCCCTCTCAGCGAACCCCGAATCTACTAACGCTCGCCGCGCACGCGCATGGAAACACGCACGCCGCGGTTTCAGAGACCTCTACTGCGCGACTCGCACGAACCGCCGTAAAGTCGCGTTCACGCGAGACGCGACAAACTCCATTCTCAACACTACCGCCGTTTTAGCACTTTGCGCGAATCATATCTAACGAATCGCACAAACTTCTCAATCGATCGCGCGTAGAGCCTTCGTGAATATATCAGCGCGTTGCTTCTCAGACGGTACATATTTTACCAGTACATCTCCCATATCAACTCTCTCACGCACGAAGTGATAATGGATGTAAATGTGTTTCGTCCTTTTGTGAAATACAGGATTTTTAACTAACTGTATAGCACTCTGATTATCGACAAACAGAGTCGTTTCCTTTACACATGGGCATCCAATACCTAGCAGCAGTTTTCGGAGCCAAATAGATTCCCGCGTTGCGGCCGACGCAGCGACATATTCAGCTTCGGTAGTGCTGAGCGTTATCAATTTTTGCCTTTGAGAGGACCACGATATCGCGCCATTCGCTAGGCAGAACACGTAACCGGTGGTCGACCTCCTCGTTTCGACATCGCCCGCGTAATCAGCATCGGAGAAGCCGATTAATTCCGGTTCGCTACCGCCGTCTCGATACTCAATACCGTAATCCACGGTACCACCTAGGTACGCGAAAATTCTCTTTACCGCGCGCCAATGCTCTGCATTGTGTCTACTTAGAAATCTACTAACGGAGTTTACCGCGAAGGCAATATCCGGCCGCGATACGGATGCCAAAAAGACTAGAGAGCCGACAGCCTCTCGATATGGAACGCTCCTCGATTCCCGATCCTCCGATACGAACGGAGACAAAATAACATTCGGATCTGCCGGCACACGCAGCGCCTTCGCTTCGCTCATTCGAAACTTCTCGATGATCTTCGCAGTATACGCGCTTTGGTGAATTACCACAGATTTCCTCTCGCGGTCGCGAATAATTTGCATCCCGACAAATATACTAGAATCTCCCATCGTGACTTTGAACGCTTGACTTAGACGACTTACTATATGATTTAAAGTCGCTTTCTTCCGCGACGCAATTAAATCGTCGTCAACGAATAATGCTAGATATACTATCTCACTTTCGAACTCGCCTACGAACACACATTTGTCCGCTTCGCACTCTTTTAACTCGAACTCACTGAGAAATTCAATGAAACGCCGGTTCCAACACCTCGGCCACTGCTTGAGACCGTACAGCGATCTCTCGAGCTTGCACACCACGCTTCCACTCGCCCTTGCTCCAAGGTCAACCCCGTCCTGCACCTCCATGAACACCGTCTCGCCCAGCTTCCCGTAGAGGAACGCTGTCTGCACGTCGAATTGAACTACCTCGAGATCCTTCGTGGCTATTGTTGCCAGAAGCACCCGTAAGGAGTCATACGTCACAACCTTTGCAAATGTCTCGCTGTAATCGATCCCCTCTCGTTGTAGGAATCCCCGTGCACACAGACGAGCCTTGAATCGATGATTCTCTTCCTCTGCGCTGGTCTCCACTCGAAAAACCCATTTTGAGTCAATCGTCCTCATGCCTACGGTCCTTGGCACGAGTTCCCACGTGTGATTCTCGTCGTGCGCCCTTAGCTCGTCCTCGATAGCATCTGCCCATTGCGCGGCTTCTGTGCTATCTCTCCCTTCTTGATACGTGTTTGGAATGGCTTACTCGACAATATCCGCCGCGCAACGCCTCGGCGTTTTGATACCCGCCCGATCCCGAAGTTGTCGGGAGTTTCAGGGGCTTTCCCAGCTTTACCTTTTTCTGCCACGGCTCCGGCGGCTCTCTCAGCCGATACATGCCGCGACACCGCCTTTCTCGTTCTCGTCGACCTCGACTTCCTCGACGTTGTCCTCTTCTTCTTGCTCGTCTTCTTCCTCGCCCGGAAGAACAATCTCTTCTTCGTTGTCATCGTCCCTCGATGAGTCGACCACTTTCTTCCCGATGCTCTCTCGAAACACGACGTCTCTCGCTTCCTTGACTCTTCGCGTCCGAGGATCTGTTGTGCCCCAGAATTTCGGAAAGAATATTTAGTTGCGGCATTCGACATTCCTAAGGGAGTGTCGAAAGCCGTGGTCATCACTCTGTAAAAAGGTGGCTCGATCGATGACCCGATCGATTGTTTGCTGTTTGCAGCCGTTGCGCCAGTACTGTCTTGCTGGCGCAGCACTGTTGGCTAATTCCAAAGCGGGTGCAGCGACCGAGTCGACCTACTAACCCTCAGATCAGGGATATATTAATGACCAGAGTGACGATCAACGTCAGTCAAGTTTTCGAGTCTAAGATCGAATCGCAGCTCGAAGCGAGGCTCCCGAACCGCGGTAGCTACACTCTGTCACGGGTGCTTAGGATCAGCCGGCTCCGCACGGTTCGGTAATGGTACGAGTAAGTACCAGTAATTGTCAATAGCACGTTGTAACTTCATAATAAAACCATTATACAAACTGTTTCTACGTGAATTCTAATTCTTTAACGGTAAAGAATCCCTAAAAAATAAACAAATGAATGATAACGACCTCCCCTCCCGTTTCAACACAGTTACACGGGCGGCAGGCATAACAGATCGAACAACATGAAGTTTGCCGAATTATCTTTGTATCCCACAAGGATCAATTTCTTCGCGCGAGCGTCGAATTTCTTCGTTAATTGCTTCGGGATGTGCACGAAAGCCTCCGAGCCAAATATCCGCAGGTGCTTCAAATTTGGCGCCTTTCTCACCCACATCTCGTAGGGGGTTGGAGCATCGACACCCCACGTCGTCCTGTTCAGCACGTACACCGCACAATTTACCGCTCCAGCCCACAAGTACAAAGGCAAACTCTTTGCTTGTAGCATGGTTCGCGCGCTTTCCACGATCGTCGGATTATCTCGCTCAGCGCGACCGTTCTGCTCCGGCGTGTACGGGGCCGTCGTCTCGCGCACAATCCCGCGCAACTTGAGATACTCGTCCATCGCCCGATTTCAAAATTCGCCGCCGTTGTCCGATCTCAGGACTTTTGTCGCGCGTCCGAACTTATTCGCGATCATTTGCTCGTATTCTTTAAACTTTCCGAACACTTCCGACTTCTGCTTCAGAAAATACACGTGACGATACCCGCTCGCATCGTCCTTCAACGTTAGCAAGAAACGCGATCCTCCGGGTGACTGTTCTGTCATGGGACCGCACACGTCCGTGTGCACCATTTCCGCCGGCACCGTCACGACCATGACCGAATTTTTATTAAACGGCAGCCTGTGTGCCTTACCGAGCTGGCACGGCTCACAAAACACGTCCGATTTGTCCGTCAACTTGACGCCGGTAACCAAACCCCTTTTTACCAATTCACAAATCGCGCGCTTCCCCACGTGTCCCAACCGCTCGTGCCACAACGTCAAATTCGTCGCCGCGACGTTCGCTTCCTCGACACTGCCCGGGCTTACTACTTTCAGCAGCATTCGACAGATGCCGTTGCTTTGCATTACGCCCGACGCGATCACTTCGTCATCGTCGGTTACTTCGACGCGATTTCCCCGAAAACGCACGTCGTACCCGTTCCTCATACAGATGCCGACCGAAAACAGATTTTTACGCAGCTCCGGAACGAACAACACTTTCTCGATGCGAGCATCTCGTCACACACCGTCGACGAGCTTCTTTACCGGTACCGTTCCTTCGCCAGCGACCTTGCACTCTTTATTATCGCCGAGCGATATCGTCGCACCGTCTCTGTTCTCCCGAAAGTCAATCAGCCACTCGCGTCTGTACGTGAGATGTCGCGAGGCCCCGCTGTCGATGAGCCAGATCTCGCTCTGTTTTGCCGACAGCACTTCGCGCACTTGCTCGCTCGCTGAGTCCTCTCGACTCCCTCGCGCACACGTCGTCCGCGCCGTCGCGTTCGACTCCACGACGAGCACGCAGTCTTGCGTTTTCCCGTCGCCATCTTTCTTCCGACGATCACTCTTACACTCCCGCGCAAAATGCCCCATCTCGTGGCACCTGAAGCACTCGATTTCTTTTTTCGGTTTTCGCGGCTTTTTCTTCTCCCTGTCCTTTTTCGTTGCCACCAATGCACTCGCTGCATCCATGCCCGCTTCGTTCCTCGAATCCTCTCGAATGAGCCGCTCTTGGAGATGCTCCAACGTCTGACGCGCCGGATCAACGCTATCCCACGCGATCTGTAGCGTACCGAACCTCGCGGCTAGACTCGCTAAGATTTTTGCTATCACGGTCGCGTCCGACTGCGGCTCGCCCACGTCCCTTAGCTGTCGCGTCATATTTAACACTCTCGAAACGTGCTGCACTGCCGTGTCACTTTCGCCCATCCGATACGCATGAAAACGCTGCAAGAGCGCGATTTTATTCGTCTCCGTTTTCCGTTCTCTCGAAGTAGTCGATCACATAATTTTCTCCGAATGGGCCATGTTCATTTTCTAATATTCTTCTTATCTGTCTAAATCTGTCTTCCGTGTATCTGACGCACGTTACAGGATCTTTTCTTAATACTTCGGTTTTTTCTGCCATGTCTAAATTTATTGCTTCAGCTGTGCTAACGGTCTTATTGTGTCGTATTTTGTACAAAAATTTCAATAAATCTGGATTTTTTTGCTCGCACGCTGAAAGAGTTATAAAGAAAGTTGGGACCCCGCATTGCCTCATCATACCAAGTAAATTTTTTTTTTTATCTTCCCAAAACGACGGTGATGATCTAACTTGTTTAAGAAACCTAAATCCATCGTCATGACGGATGGAATCGCTTAAAAAATTAGGGTCTTTGATTCTTTCCGCTGTTAAATTTTCGTTTTTCTTAACTCTTCTCAAACAAATATTAATATTTGACATGACTGATCTCTCTTATTTTTGTTTGGCCATGAATAAAATTCGCGTAGGTTCACATGATCTTCTATCTTTGTTTCTTGCTTCAAATTTTACTCTTTCCGAATATTTTAATCTGTTTTTTTGTCTAGAATTTCTCTACCAAAAATTTTAGGGAAACATGATTCATCTATATGTTCAGTTAAGTGCCAAGGAATCGGATCCTTGTCTTGACCAGGAGCTATTATTAAGCTATTCAAAGATGCCTCTTTGTTTCTATCAAGTATGAGGACTTCGTCATCAGGTTCGAAAGAATCAGAGTCACTCGAATCCGATTCGTTGTCATGAACTTGCACTTCCGAGGTATTTTGAACGTCACTGGAGCCAACGCACTTATCATTACCATCTACAATAAACTCAAATTCTACGTTCTGACTATTTTCATACTGTTCGAAGAAAGTATTGTAACACCCGAACTTGTTGGTAATGTATGACGGGTAAATGAATGGGTTGATGATAGACTTGAAAGCGTTTATTCTGTGTAAACCGGGAGAGCACACGTCTACAACGTAAGGGCGGATAAGATAATCTGAGGAAGCGGGCGTGAAGCTGGGGCGTCCGTCCGCCGTAGCACAAAGGCTTCAGAAAAGCAGGGCCTTACGCGGTGTTCCTCCGCGCTGATAGGGAAGCCGCAGCCTGCTCGAGGGCGTGCAGCGGCTTGACCGTTGGCGTGAAAACCGACCTGGTCGCACGGAAAGTGCTGACCCAAGTGCTTACGGTGTACAGATGATAACTTCATAATAATTAATTGGGGTATTAATCCTTTTCTTGCCCAATTTGCGTATTGTTAGTGTTCGGCCGTTCTGCGTTCCTTATTAACGTTCATCTAGTTCATATTACTTGTTAATGTTCTTAATTTGAGTTTTTTGTTAACGTTCGTCTTGTTTTCCGAAACCTGGTTGATAGTCATCGGGGAAGTGTTTCCTTATAAGTTTTTACCTGGAACGATTCTGAATTCCGATTAATTTAGGGGGGGGGGGGGTAAGTATAGTGGACTTGTTAGCTGGAATGTGGTACGGTATATGGGTACTGAGGGGGGGGGGGGGGGGGGGGGATTGAAGTGCATTCAGCTGGTTATAACGTTATTTTGTATTTTATTTGGATATTGGTTACATTGGTTAGGCACTTGTGTGATTAATTCTGCATTGGCGTATATGTGTCGTGAATATGTTAGGTATGTGGTTAGTTTTGGCGTTTGTATGCCGTAAATGTATTATATAAATAATTAAGATTCAGCGTTTGTATGCCGTAATGTATTATATAAATGATTAAGATTCGGCGTTTATATGCCGTAATGTATTATATAAATGATTAAGATTCGGCGTTTGTATGCCGTAATGTATTATATAAATGATTAAGATTCGGCGTTTGTATGCCGTAATGTATTATATAAATGATTAAGATTCGGCGTTTGTATGCCGTAATGTATTATATAAATGATTAAATTCGGCGTTTGTATGCCGTAATGTGTCATATAAATGATTAAGATTCGGCGTTTGTATGCCGTAATGTATTATATAAATGATTAGGATTCGGGGGGTAAAAAAGGGGGGGGGGTGTCTTGGTTCTTTCTCGCTTTTATGTTTTGTGCTTTTTATGAATTTGGTCTCTTATTGTGGGCAGTTGTTTGTGGATTCAGTGTTGTTATGCGCGTGGGTCCATTAGCTTCCCGGCGGCCTTGAGTGCTGTTCTTAGGAGTAGGACTAGGCCCTGCGGCGGTAATTCCCATATCCAATCGAAATCTTGTTTGTAGTATATTAGTACGTCTGCTAGGTTCTCTTCGGTATCATCGGAATTCGGGGGGAGCGTTGTCTTGTTAGCTTCTTTTTCCTCGTCTACTTTTTCCTCTTTTGCCTCTTTCTCTCCCGTTGCTCCCTCCCTTCCTTCAACATTTTTTTCCGCTTCATCATCGATTTTTTCCTTTTTTGTTTCTTCTTTTTCCGTTATTTCTTTTATTTCTTCTATATTTTCCTCATTTTTGTCATTTATTTTTTCCGTTCTTGTTTCTTTTTCTTCCGTTCCTTCTTCTATTTCTTCGATATTTTCCTCATTATTGTCATTAATTTTTCCTTTCTTGTTTCTTTTTCTTCCGTTACTTCTTCTATTTCTTCTATATTTTCCTCATTTTTGTCATTTATTTTTTCCGTTCTTGTTTCTTTTTCTTCCGTTACTTCTTCTATTTCTTTTATATCTTCCTCATTTTTGTCATTTATTTTTTTCTTTCTTGTTTCTTTTTCTTCCGTTACTTCTTCAATTTCTTCTATATCTTCCTCATTTTTGTCATTTTTTTTCCTTTCTTGTTTCTTTTTCTTCCGTTACTTCTTCTATTTCTTCTATGTTTTCCTCATTTTCGTCATTTATTTTTTTCTTTCTTGTTTCTTTTTCTTCCGTTACTTCTTCTATTTCTTCTATATCTTCCTCAGTTTTGTCATTTATTTTTTTCTTTCTTGTTTCTTTTTCTTCCGTTACTTCTTCTATTTCTTCTATATCTTCCTCATTTTTGTCATTTATTTTTTTTTTTCTTGTTTCTTTTTCTTCCGTTACTTCTTTTATTTCTGCTATATTTCCTTCTCCGGGGGCGGGGCCTGCCTTCGTGCATGAATACCTAATGCAGTAGGCCAAATGGGCCTCCATTTTTCCCAATGGTTGAACCGAGCCGCATCGGGGGCATCCGATTCTTAGGGAGCGGTTACGCCTAGTTTTGGCGGGGCAGCTTGTCAAGTGCCACATCATGTTCAGGACGCTTCCCTTCTTTTGGCAGAAGGGGCATAGGGTCTTTACGGTTTCCATTTTTTTTTCTTTTTTTTTCTCGGTCGTGTGTTTTTTTGTTTCTTCCAGTTATCTGTGGGTATAATGCGTATTTTGTTGGTTAGTTGTGGTATATAGAGAAAAAATTGTTTTCCGGCGGGCGGGGTATATCACCGTGTTGTTGGGCATTATCAGGGCGCTACATGCATGTGCGGCACCTGTAAGCACTCGTGACGTGGATCCAGGTCGCCGTTCATGGACTTGAGAGATGTTTCCATGGTGGCGATGGTTACCAAACGTTCCTTTTGTAATGTTTGCCTCTTGTGAAGGGCGTGTATTTTTATACATGTGTTCGTGTAAATGTGTTTTTAGTGTGCGTGTAACGGGGGGGGGGGGGGGGTTCATATATTGCGTGTATTGTGTTGAGTTCATGCGAGGTTGGGATGGATGGGTCTGGGACGGGTTTAAGGGGACCTTTTTCCTCGGCTTCAAGCGACTAACTTGGTCATAACCAAATATGTTATTTTAATACTCGTAGAATCTCGACCATAGTGGTGGCAGGGATGTTAAGTGACTCGTTACTATTTCCGTTTATGGGGCTGAATCCCTAGTGTAAGTTAACGCGTAGATTCTTTTATTTGACTGTTGTGGTATTTCGGTATGTACTACTAGTTCCTTACAGTTGCTTACTTGGGTCGCTAAGAATTTTCCTGTTGGATGGGGGAGCCCGCGGAGTTCGATCTTCCGTTCTGAGTGCGTGTCGGCTGATATTTGGGGTTTGCGTTTTCGATGTTTCGTTATGCATGACAGAATTTTGTATACCTGAAATACTTTGCCTATCGTTGAGAATTTCCACGCGATTGCCGCGAATATTCCTATTGTGCCTATACTAATTCCGCCATATTTGAAGATTGATTCTAATGTAGATAACTTATTTCTAAGGTTGCGCATTTTGGAGATTGCCTTCGCTTCGGTTATTACAGTTTTGAGGACGATTTCGTTTGAGGTAAAATCGTCGTAGATGGCGTTTATGTTTAAAGGTTGGGTGAATTTCTCGGCTTCAGCTAGAACTTCGGTGACGTCCGTATGTCTGATGGTTTTTTCGGATCTCCTCATGATTTCGGTAATGTTGAGCATTGCCGTGTGTGTGAGTTCGACGTACATGCTGGTTGTTATGTCTGATGTTGCGGTTAATGTAGCTGTGTGGGTCTTTATTTGGCATCCTGGTCTTATATGTATGAGACCTGAGTTTTCGATTGAATCCATTACTAGGCTTTGACCTTCGCATAAAAGATATACCGTTTCCTTTTTTGGGGCTGCGTATATCCAGGTGTTTGCGTTTGGTATTTTCGACCAATATGTTTGTTTTAGAGTTTTAAGTCGAATGTCGCAGGCCTCAAGGTTAACGAATCGGGGGTTGGTAATTATTTGGACTTCGCAGTCGGCTTCGTTATTGGTGTGTCTGACTGGGTACGATTGTTCGCAAATGTATTCGGATTCCTTACGTTTGCAGTTGTCGACCCTTTGTAAGTTGAAATAATTGCCAAAATCGTTTGAGATTGCTGTGTAGGGGTCGGTTGGTTTAATAAACGCAAAACGTCCGCTATTTGTTGCTGGGAATTGGCGGATTGGTATTGATATGTGTTGGAATAGTTCGTATGGGGTTGGATCTAGGAGTGGGATGGTTAGGACGTATACGAGGTTTTTGCCGTTGTGGAATACGCTGAGTTCAGATATTGATGTTAGGGATAAGGCATGTTCTGCGTCCAATGGGGTTGGGAATTCGGTGTTGGGTGCGGCTTTTTCGATGGCTTTCGCGCTAATAAGGATTTCTTTCGCTGTTAGGATCCGTGGGTGTATTTGCCCGAGTTTTGCAAAAAGGATGGCGTTTGTGAGTGTGTCCAAGTCGGATTCTAGTTCGTTTAGGTTTTCTTCTGTTTGTATTGAGGCACTTTCGGCTCTCTGGTTAAGTTCGACGATGTTCCCTTTGTTTTTTAGAATAGTTATTTCATAGTTCAGTTTTTGCGTTTCGTAGCGTAGTTTTTCTTGTAGGGGTGTTATTTGCTTTTGAGTAATATCGAAGCCCGATTTTATTATATGTATTTGTCTTTGTGTTAGTTCCGCTAATTCTATCGTTGTGTTTGTTAGTGCTTTTATTTGGTCGTTAATCAAGTCCGCGTCCTCGCTGTCCATGGTTCCGAAAAGTACTTTATTTATTTTTCCGACAAATTCGAATGGTGCCCGTTTCCTTCTGTTGGGGCTTTTGTCTGGGTGTGTCGAGGGTACCAATTCGTTTAGGGTTATCTCGGCTTTTGCTATTGTGATCAATCTGTCCTGCATGGCTTTGAGTTGTCCGTTTAGCAGACATTTGTTTTTAAGTTCGAGGCAAAATTCTCTTCTTGCATTTATGTTTTCTTGTATCTTCAGGCGTCGTTCCGCGAGTCCGTGGGTGTTAATGAAGGTCGCAAGAGTCCAGGTGACGTGGTAAGAGCGGAGGGTGCCCAGTGCTTCTGAGTGTAGCCCAGGATTTCGTGTAAACAGTGTTATGGTGGGGGTATTCTCTGCTGTTGCCATTAAGGCAAGGCATCTGTAACATATGCCTTTTTGATTTTGTCTACATGTACTGTTTTTGTTTTGCCTTCCTTAAGGAGGTAGATACAATTAGACGGGCAAAAATTACGCTTTACAAATCATTTTTTTTTTATAAAGAAAGTTTAATACAATCATTATAACATTTTGTACAATTGTTGAAGAAGAGATGAGGTATGTAAAAATATTTTTTTTTTTATTTTTAAAAACAAAATGGCGGCTGTACCCTGGCGCGAAGTTGACCCATAAAAAAAACGGCAGCCAAGCTGGGAGTCGTGTTATTGATCCGTAACAGTCCAGAAAAAAAATTTGGCGTAAGTATACATTTAGTTTATCGGCAAACCTCGAAAATTGAAAAAAAAAAAAATTTTACAATTGGTAGAAGTTTTTGTAAAAAATGCATGATTTTGACTGTTTTTTCTGCCAGTTTTGCATTAATAACTTAATTTTGCAAAATGAAATTCCAAAACATTTAGGTTTATAGACAAGCCTATGGTATAAAGAGGAAACCCTGAAAATTTCAGCTGAATCGGACCAGTAGTTTTTGAGTAATCGTGGTTGCCAATTTCAAAAATGTTGTTTTGCGAAAAACGCGAACCAACCGTTACGTTCGAATTCGACGTTGTAACGAACGCTCCCTCTGTAGGCCAATGATGTCTCCAATACGTGTATATCTATACACACATACATACATATACTACCATCAGGTATACAAAAACAACCTGGGGTATTCCGAAGTACGATACAATAGATAAAACTTTAAAAACTCCTGCTATGCGCTGAAAAAGGGGTTCTAGAAAAACGAAGAAAAAATATAGAAGGAGTTCGAATTTCGGTTTGAAACTTTTTGGAGCGTATTCTACGGGAAATTTCCTAACTTTTTAGAGGAAAAAAAAAAATCGATTTTTTTGACCGTCTAATTGTATCTACCCCCTTAATTTCTAGCACTATGTTATTCCTATCGCAAATTTCTACTATTCTATACGGGCCTAACCAGTGTGCGTCAAATTTTCCTAACCTTGGTTCTTTTTGCAGATATACCAAGTCTCCTGCTTCGAAATTCGGGGGTTTTTACTGTCTTATCGTAGTATCTCTTTGTCCTTCCCTTATATTTGAGGGCTTTTTGGTGTACTAACTGTCGTATTTGTTTGAAGTCTGCCATAACGTTGGCCATGTAGTCGTCGTAGGTTACAATTTTTTCAAGCGGTGGGAATTCGGATGGCATTGTTGCCGTTCGGCCGAATACTAATTCAAATGGCGTGTAGCCTGTGCTTTCGTGTATGCTAGTGTTATGTGAAAAGGTGGCGCGCGTTAAGAACTCGTCCCAGTTTTTCTGGTCTTGTGTAAAGTGTTTTATGTATTCTACTAGTGTGTGGTGGCTGCGTTCGATTGCTCCGTTTGATTGTGGGTGGTGCGCAGACGTTTTAAATTGCTTAATCTAAAAAAATTCCGCGAAATCCCTGAATGTTTCTGACATAAAATTCCGGCCTTGGTCCGTTAAGATGGCACGTGGTGCTCCGAAGGTGGTTATCAGCCGGTTGCAGAGTGCTGTGGCCACATCGGTGGCTGTTTGTTGTTTCAATGGAACTGCTAAACTGAATTTGCTGAATAAATCGAGAATTGTGAGGATATAAGTGTGTCCACGCCTGGTTTCCGGCAATGGCCCCACTATATCGATGGCAATTTTGTCAAATGGTTTTTCGGGGGTATCTGTGAGGCTCATAGGCGCTTTATCTCTCACCCGGACTAGCTTGTTGGATTGGCGGTCGGGACAAGATTTGATAAAAAATTTTACATCCTTTTTTAGGTCTTTCCAATGGTATTGGGTGAGGATACGGTGGTAAGTCTTTGTGACGCCCTTATGTCCTCCGATTGCCGATGAGTGGAGTTATTTTATTATATTCGTTCTATTTGTACGTTCTGGGTTTGTGACGAGTCCCTCGCATAGTGTTATTGTAATATTTGATGTTAACATAATTAATCGTATGTATGTTTTTATGTTAGTCCACGATAGCGCGTCGACGATTTCGGGGTCTTTGGATAAGGTGCAAGACTTGATTCTTTCTTTCGTTAAGAATTTCACGAGCGTGTCCAGACAGTTTTTTACCATGCGGACGGTGGTCGTGTACGAAGACTTCTGTTTACAGATCATTGTCATGTAGCATTCGTCTTGGTTCCGCATGGTGAATATGCCTCCTGGTTTAGGGGCTAAATCGAGGAATCTTTCCTTATTGATTTTGCCTTTTTCGACGAGTATCTTCGCGATCGTGGTGTACATTTCGCAGTCGGCTGCTAGGAAATGGGCGATGTTGTCATGTTTGGCTAGAATGTTATCTTGTGTAATTATTATGTTGTTTGCAATTTGGGTGTTATCTATTAGGGTTGCCCTAGTCGTGGGCCCTGCTCTAGGTACTTCGATGCGCTTGCGATGGTATTGTGACGGCGCGTAGGGAGTTTCGCTATCTGAACTGTCCGATTTGTTGCGTGGGGTCGTTTGTTTTGGAGTGCCAGGTTGTTTATCGCATTTTTCTGCAGGTGGAGGTTCTTTTGGTGCTGGTTCGATTTCCTCCGTCGGTAGGGGTAGTGTTTCTGTTTCGTAAGTTTGTGTTGTTGGGAGTTCGTCGTGTGATTGTCCTTCTGTTGCCGTTTCTGTCGAGGTTTCTTCTGCTGTTTCCGTAGAGGCTTCCTCCGCTGATTTCGTTTTCTGCTGTCATAGTGGTGTCTTTTCTGCGGCGGGTAAGTTATTGTGAAGGTTCGGTGGTGTCTCGTCCGTCAAAGGTGAAGGTTCGTGAAGTGCTTGTGGCATTATTCTTTCCGTTAGTGGTGGCGTAAATCCGCGAAAATCCAATGTTGGAGTTGGCGAGCGACCTTTTGTTGGAGTAAAACCGCGAAAGTCTAACAGTGGAGTCGGCGAGTGGCTTCCCGTTGGAGTGGTCTCCTTTTCGATCTCTTCTGTTTCGTCCTTCGGTTGTGGGGGAGCTTCGGTAATTTGTTCCTCGGGTGATGAATTCGCGGGGCTTACCCAGTTCGCGTGTGTTTTGCATGGAACGCACAGCGGGTTCGTGCGTTTCTTTGTCCATTTTGTTTTTGTCTTTCTCGTTTTCTTTACTTTTCCGGCTAAATTTGGCTTCGGGGGTGGCCTGGTGGCTATTTTTTCGACCGGCGGGCGAGATTTGTAACTGCACCTTGGTTCCTCGGGTGGTGCGACTTCTTCCTCCATGTTAATCGATGGTTGAGGCTTCTAGTATACTGAAGTGATTTCTGGAGATAGGTAGCCTGGATCATTTGCGATCTCTTCGGGCTCTTGTGCGGAGTCTATTGAGCCTTGGTTGCTCGTTTCCGCCTCGGCGATTTTTTGTTTGTCGGCTGTGTGTGATGTATTTATGTTTTCTTGCAGCTGTGGTGAGTCTTCCATTGTATCTTGCCGCGGTGGGCTATTTTTTCCTTTTTGCCGTGGTTGGCTATCTTGCCTCGGTGGGCTTATTTTTTCCGGCCGCGGTGGGCTTATTTTTTCTTTTTGCCGTGGTTGGCTTTTCTTTTTTCGTTTCTTTTGCGGTGACTCGCTGCATTCACTTTCTTCGTCTGCCGATTCCGCTCCTGGAGCCTCGTCGTCGATCGTTGGGTCGACGTTCCGTTCTTCGTTGTCTTCGTTTCGTAGTGACTGGTCCCCCGAGCTATTTTCTTGTTCACTCGATGAATGCTCGAGTGGTCGGAGGTTTTTCATAGGTGCCGGGTTTCCCGATGAATTGTCTGATGCCGAGCGATTCCTCGTGCTTGCGTGAGGTTTGTGGTGTGTTTTTAGTCGCTTTTCGTCATGTGCGGCTGAGCTTTCCAAGGAGCTTTCGTGGGGTCTAATGGGTAGGATGGGGATCGGGTTTCTCGATAGCGCGTCTGCGACTACGTTTTGTGCACCAGGTCTGTAATGAATTTCGTAATCGTAGTCATTCAGGATTACCTGCCATCGTTGTAATTGTTGGGGAGGGTCAGCTTTACCTGTGACGAACACCAGAGCTCTGTTATCGGTTACGAGCACAAAATGGTGTCCATACAGGTAGGTTTTGAAGTTTTCTATCGTATTAACGACCGCCAAAAGTTCTTTCTTCATTGTGTCATAATTTGTTTCGGATCGTGATAGGGATCTGGAGTAGAAAGCTATGGGGTGGTCGAAACCGTTGTGTTTCTGACTAAGGACGGCTCGAATCGCGTAGTCTGATGCGTCGGTAGTCGGTGTAAATTGTTTTTTGTCGTCCGGGTAACGAAGGATCGGGCATTGGATAACGTGCGCCTTTAGCGTTTCGAAGGCTTTTTGACAATCGGTGCTCCAATGAAAACCCGCATCCTTCCGCAATTGACTTGTCAAGGGTGTTGCGGTCTTTGCGAAATCCCGAATGAATCGGCGGTAGTAGCCGGCGAGGGCTACGAATTGCTTAATGTTTTTTTTATTTTATGGTCGGGGAAAGTCCTTGACAGCCTTGACCTTGTCGGGGTTTGGTCTTACGCCATCCGCCGAGATCAAGTGCCCCAGGTAGGAGACCTCGCGGCGCAAGAAGTTACACTTCTCGGTTTGCAGGGTAAGACCGGCTGTTGTTAATCTACCTGCGAGCTCGCGAAACTTTCGCTCGTGTTCCCGGTAGGAGTTCGCGTATATGACGATGTCGTCCAAGTAAACGAAGAGGTCGGTGCCTTGGAGGCCCGACAAGACCACGTCCATAAGCCTTTGGAAGGTGACTGGGGCGTTGCTGAGACCGAAGGGCATTCGGTTGAATTCAAAGTGCCCGTTCGGGGTTCAGTGGCAGTGCACACTCGGTAGCCCAATCCGTAAATTTGCTTGTAGGTGAGGTCTTGCAATAGGGGGTTCCACACCGCTTCTAACCAAAGTTTTCCCCACATTTCGGCCTTTGGAGAAACGTGATGTTTTTCCGACCACGCAGAAGGGCAACCCGGAACGACACTCCTACGCCGATCGAGCTTAATCGCCCGTGACGTAATTATTTTTTATTCTTCCACAATCAATAGTAATTAACACCGTTCACAGGTATAAGTAACGTACGACGCTTGACAACACTTGATATATCTGAATATGGCTTAATACCACAAGACGAATGCGAACAAACAAATTCGAATGGAATTTGCCTGCTCGAGTCCTGACGAAATCTCACGACACTGCCCGAGAGTCACCAAGAGTGCACGAGTATGGGGACGTACGGGTGAGTAAGGGCGATAGACGGGTCGCTGGGCTGGCGGGGTGAGGTGCGGGTGAGGTTGACAGACAGTACCAACAGTAAGCCGCACATTGAACTATTTTTCTTCTGCAGTTTCACCCCGGAAGTCGGTATACCCTGACGTTGAATAACAAAACACGAAGAAGCAGACGAACTGAATACAGTCGAATATTCAACACGCTCACACACACATGCGCGTGTTTACGCATGCGCACAGACGCAACGACGCACAGGCACGCATAAGCCGACATGTGCATACACACACACACACTCGTATATGATACAGGAGCAAAACTCCTGAACCTCGGAAAAAAGGAAAACATTTTTTTTTAATTCCGAAAAAAACGTATAAAAAAAAGTATTCCTGATAACATTTCCTGACCTCCCCGACCTGATTGATGATGAAAAAGACCAAACAAACATCCTCGAACAAGAAAATTTTCAAAAATTGTGAAATTAAAAAAAGCCGTCAAGATAAATGTCACCGCATTATAAGTTTAGAGTACGCACCATTGACATAGAGCGAGAAGGGTGCGTGAGCCAGACTGTATTCGTAAATTCAGCGCAAAGTTATCCGTTTACCTAACGTGTAGGGCCCCCCTTTTGCCGCATTTCACAGTGATCACGTTGATATCACGCTCGGAAAATACAGTTTTGTAAAAAAGGATCAGACGTTACGAGAATTTTCAATGGTCCGACAGCATCTCCGAAGCATTGACTTTTAACACCATATTGTTTATTCAAAGTGACGATGAATTCGATATAACAGATACGTATCATGTTTATACGCCTGAGCTATTTTGTTTACCCCCTCACATGAACAAACTTTCGCAGCTTACGCCGCGACGTGCAATCACGCACCGAGCCCTCAGGAGCATGAACCCTGAAGGGCTTGTGTCTAAGCTAAAAATTTGGTAAAATGTCAATGCAGATCCCTTGAGTTAGAAGTCCCCTTGTATACCTACTACCGAGGCTGACCGCGAGTTTATTCTTTCCTTTATAAGCCCCGAGTAACGCGAGGCCCGCCTCGAATTTACTCATTCCCGTCCCGCAACGCACACCGAAAGAAACCAAACGCGTGGGGCACTACTACTTCAAAGAATATTTTCCGAACCACCGGTAATTAACGGAACTACGAGATGAGTGGAAAGAACTTACCTTGACGCTATTCCCCGATTTTGCCCCTTCTTCCGGGATGATTTTGCCCGAACCGATTTTCGAGCCGGAGATCGTCGGGACACGTTTTCGGGTAGCTTCCGCTGACGCTACAATTTTTCTACCGTACTGGTCGGTACCGGGGGGCAACAACTCAAAGCAGAAAGACGAGGCCCAAGTTTTGCATCCACCAAGTGTTAGGCGGCGCTCGTGACGCGTCTACGGCAGTGCCGCGCTCTAGCCACTGTGGGCCGCTTGGCTCCTGCCTGTCAGTTTCCATCAATTTCCATTTAAATGTGGCTTCGCGAAGTTCTTACTGTTAGAAGTTTTTCATTTTTGAAAATATATTTATTATTTTTATACACATACCAGTCATCTCGGATACGACGGATAGCTTGGGTGGTGGGTGGATTACCACGGTGTCTTGAAAACAATAAGTATGTATACACGATTATTAACACTACATGTTTACCAATCGTAACCTATAAAAGTGGTTATGCCTTCAGAGTTTGAGATTTAGTATCATTTCTTTTTACATTATTACTTCTAGAAAACTGACTAAATTAGCCTATTAGTCATATATAATCAATTGCCAATTTTTTCTCAAGTTCTGAAGATTTACTCAAGTTTGTATTGAAAATCAGATCAGTTTCATTTACGGATTATTCATTCACCAATTAATTCTGACACACGAATTCAGTAATTTGCATTTTTTCCTTCCAATCATTTGAGTTGGGAAGTTCCAGCGGTTACCATTTTTTTCGTAGCTTCGGTGGACACCGGTTTGAAATGGCGAGTGGGATGCATTAAGACTTTGCACTTTTGCACGTCGAAAGACATCGACAAACTAATTCAGGAGACAGGCGATGGCGACGAGTGGGATGTAGGGCCAGGATCGGCAGCGTGTGATGAAGCAACTTCGGGTTCTACCTCTGGGCAAGCATCAGAGCCCCTGGACCACTTTCAAAGTCGGCCTGTTCTCCAGTAGCTTCATAAAACTCTTCGTTGCCATAGTTCTTTCCGGTAAGATCATGCGTTTAGGTACTGCGGAGTTTTGAATTATGCGATTCGACCCTTCGTGTACGAAGAATTCTTGCCTGTGGTCGAAAATGTTTTGTCATATCAACAAGAAGAACTGATTTTGTGAATTATACGCACTTTTCGGGGTTCCGTGGGAATCTAGGAACGTTTATGGTTATGGTTATTTCAAATTATTTCACCAGTTTTGATTTTGTCTCTCTCGAAGTTATGAATTCGTACAATATAATAACATATAAGAGTACGCGAAGGGTCAAAACTCCACCGAAAAATCTTTCTAATTGTAAATAACAAATAATTTGTTTGCAGCAATTTTCGACGAGGGTGGAAAAATCTGCAAATAGCATTCCGCCTTTATCGAGGACCTCTTCTCATAATACAATTTTTTTTTCTCATGACCGTAAACGTTGACGGTTGGCGTTCTTTCTGTGTCAATTACGTTCTGATATTCGAGCTCAATCCGCGAGATCACTTGTCCGAGCAACATCTGATGGAACTCGAGGCCGCTCTCGCCGTAGTCTGAGCGTTGAGTCCGCTGAGCTTTTTCCGGAGCGCCAGCCTGAGAATTCCGTCTTACGTGAATCTTTCTGTCTGGTCGCATTGTGCTCGTTTTTCTGTTAAATCCTTTTTGCATATTTCGTCACACAGCGCGCTTTCAGTTGGTCAGAATAGCGGTAAGTTAATTGTTCGAATATTTTTAAGAGATTTTTTACGTCTGGGATATCAAGATAGACTGGGGCTTCTTGTACAGCAATGCTGGAGAGAATAGATTTTTGCAGGAAGAAGTCTTCTATTCGTCAGCTATGAGTATATAGGTTTGAAGGATATTTAAACCCACGAAGTACGATAAATACAAATAAAGAAATACAAAAAGTCGTCAGTTACAAAATGTTGAGCTCGATTATTCTGAGATTTTTATTTTTATTGAAGAAAAAATTTAATATTCAGAGTTGTTATCAAATAACTGTTTACATGCGTAATAAATTTTTTATAGGCGTGTAAATATAATACATTCAAAATTATCCATGTAATTCAATGTATTTCCAGGTTTAACGTGAGGTTTCACCTCATTTAATAAAAACAAAACTCATCAAATTTGTAGCAACAATTTTTCCACCCTATACGTATTTATAGAAACCTATACGTAACCTACACATGACCTATATGCATGAAATAAATATCCGTATGGCCCGGAGAGGCGCTGCCGTAGACGCGGCACGAGCGCCTCCTACCGCTTGGCGCACGCAAAACTTGGGCCTCGCTTCTTCCATTTGAGTTGTTGCCCCTCGGTCAGTTCATTTTGGCCCGATCATTTTGTGGCTCTCGTTACGCGGGCCCGGCAAAGCGTTCTCCCCTTCTTCAGATTTCGGATTCTCGCCCGCTTATTAGTCCGCCTGGAAAACACGGTTGACGGGAAACCAGACCATTGGTTCGTTGCTCGGTTGGACTGTCAATGTTCCTCGTCGCTCGTCCGTCCTATAAAAAACGAGCGGACCTTTGATTAGTGGTGTCTATGGATAGTAGTGCCCATGGATAGTTGAGCCCATAGTTAGCAGCTCCTATGGTTAGTAGTATCCATGGTTAGTTGAGCTCATACTTAGTAGTGGATATGGCTCGTAATGCCTGTAGCTAATCATATTTATTTTGCGTGTGACCCTTTACGGGCCGCACAAGTAACTTCCCGATTCGCGAGTTGAAATTCATCATTATCATTATTAATTAAGTATATTCTCATTAAGTTTAGAATTGGAGTTTTCGTCTTCTCATGGTCCAACATGGATGTATCCAGAAGACACCAAACATAAAAAATACAAGTGCTCGACCGACCCGCATATGCCCCGGGGGCTTAATATGCCCGGTCAGATTGAGTCCCCTATAATCGGAAAGTTGAAAAAAAACTGAAAAAAAACAAAATCCAAAAAAAAAAATTTTTTTAATTTTTTTTTTGATCGCGTTATTAGTTTTAGAAAAAACATTGGCAGAAAATTGATCACATACGTATCGTAAAAAAAAAATCCAAAAAAAAATTCCGATCGCGTTATGAGTATTAGAAGGGGAGGGCCAAACCTGTTAATGACGGATTTTTACCGGTCTCAGGTATATTGGAGGGGGCCCTTCCTGAATACTAGACTCACAGGTTTTCCTTCGCTGGGCCTTAGTTTCGGAGAAAATTTTTGGAGACCCCTTCTCGCACTAGATGTACCTCCGACCTCCGGCACTTGGCAAGCAAGCGAGCGTAGCTCAGTGGGCATGGCTGGTGACTGGCACCCGGGCCACCTGGGTTCAAGTACCTGATCTGAGTTTTTATTTAATAAATTTTTGTCCTAATTCTCACGTTTATTTTCATTTCTCTTTGATTTTTTTTGTTGTTTTTGACTTTTTATTCTATTTTTATAGATATTTTTTCCCCAGTAATAACGTACGTACGTACGTACGTACACACACACCCACACACACACACACATTTTGCTCAAAATAGGCTCAAATGACCGCAATGACCTCGAAACGTAAAGATCTGACAAAAAAACGATTTTCGATTTTCGGGGTCATTACAATAACTTTCCTATAATCGGGAAGTTAAAAAGTTGTACCTTGCACATTGCTTCCTCATAATTTTTTACAATTGCCAGAGTTTCCCCTATGAGGAACTATGCGTGGATCCATTTTGGCTTCCTCATAGAGGAAGCTTCGGCAAATGTAAAAAGTTATGATGAAGCAATGTGCAAGGTTTAACTTTGCACCCTCGTTTTCATATAAAGCCCGTTTGTAAATCTATCTAGTCCGGAATAAATATATGGTGAATTCCATGTCAAATCTAAAAAATTGAAAGTCGCATCAAATTTAAACGCCTACATAGATTTTGCCCAAATTCAATTCGAAACATCTTTTGATAATAGTGCGACTTTGTACTAATTTTCAGTCGTTTATCTCGAAAATTGCGCAAGCTAGAGGGCGCACGACCCTTTTTAAACAATTTCAAAATTCCCTAAAAACAAATGAGCCTCATGGATTTCGCTCAAATCCAGTACCAATCATCTTCCTGAAAAAGTGCAACATTGGACTGGAATCGAGCTTGATATCTCAAAAATTGTGTGAGCTAGAGAAAAAAAATCGATTTTTGAAGAATTTTGAAATCACGTAAAAACGAAAGAAGGACGTGGTTTTTTTCGAAAATTGGATCAAGAAAGGCACCTGGAACCCTTCACATGTCTGATAAGTTTCAGCTTCATATCTCAAGCCGTTCTCAAGTTGTAAACGTTAAACCAATGCTACATACATACACACACACACACACCCACGCATACATCCGGACATTTTTTCTAAATGTGATTTCTCGGCGTTTTGGGATATTCTAAACACGTCTACATAAAAATCTGGAAAAAAAAAATTTTCACGGAAAAAAACTTCCTCTATGCAAAAATATGAAAAAAACTCATGATCAAATTTCTTTCAAAATATTTTTTGACCATGGATCTGACAAACTTGCTCGCTCGGTATCGAGGGCGACTGAAAGCGGGTGTGAAACGTTTAACCGACAATCATTTGACCAACGCATCACTTGACCGACACCATTTGACCGACAAATCATTCAACCGACAGGTATGTTCCACCTACAGATGCATTCGGCCGACAGATCAATTAGTCTACACCATTTCACCGACAAGTACATTTCACTGACAGGTACATCTGGCCGACAAACCACTTAGCCGACAAGTACTTTTGACCGACAGTTAAAAAATGAAAAAAAAAAACAACTAACCTAACCTAACCTAAAACCTAAATAACCTAAATTACCTGAATAACCTTAATAACCTAAATAACCTTAATAACCTTAAAAAACATAAACCTTAACTAAAAATCAATTAACCAAAATGACTCAAATAACCTCAATATTATTAGATGAAGATTCACAAATCATAATGAGTGTTTATTGAAAAAAAAAGAAAAATAAAATGAATAAATAAATAAACTGACGGTCAAATGTACCTGTCGCTCAAGCGTACCTGTCGGTTGAATGATTTGTCGATCAAGAGGTGTCGGCCATATGTACCTGTCGGTCAAATGTACCTGTCAGTTGAATGTACCTGTCGGTTAAATGTACCTGTCGGTAAAATGTATTGGCCGGTCAAATGTACTTGTCGGTCCAATGTACCTGTCAGTGAAATATACTTGTGGGTTAAACCGTTTGTCGGCCAGATTTATGTGTCAGTTAAATGATCTGTCGGTCGAACGGTGTCGGTCAAATAATAATCGGTCATCCGACCGACACCCACTGAAAACTGCCTGAAAGGTAAAAAAAAAGCTGGAGACTTCGAGGCAAAATTGGGACGCCGATTTCGGGTGTTACAGTGTATGTAACGACCCTCCAAAATTCAAACGTCTATAACTCGACTCTAACTCCAGAACAATTCAAGCCACAGCGCTCAAATTTCGCACAGCTGCCTTAGCGATTCACGGTGCCTTAGAATCTCCACATTATCCGTAATTTTTGCAACAATCAACGCAGCCATTAAAATTTGACGACGTTTTAGACTTTTCCAAAAATGTCTGTATGTACTCTAGCGTCCGCATACTTTGAGATATCCATGTGAATAGTCTGTCACATATAGAGTCATGCACACGGATGTTCGGTATTGCATTTAAGCCTCTTAAGATGACTTTTCAATGGAACTATCATAAGTCAATAGTACATTGAAAATTATTTGACACGTGTCCCGGCTTTTTTGTAGGTGGGCCCTAGTTTAGTTATTATTAATTTTTTTTAAATCACGATTCCGGTGGCGGATGGACGACGTGCCAGTCACGTGCTGTGCTATCACCAAGCGCCGATGGCGCAGGGCAAAAGTGTTAGCCCAGCAATCATGATGTCGTTGGTTCGAATCCGGTTATGTCATTTTTTTTAACGCATCAAGAAATGCGTTTCATTTTGGAGAGTTACAAGATACATTGTAACGATTCATGGAAGAGGAAAGAGAGTCGGGCGGCCTGCATTCGTCGTCGATTCCGATTTTTCTCCGTAACTGCAGTGTATAGTGCGTCTCTGGCGGAAAATGGTACATAACAATTTTGCAAGCATCAGTGGGGAAAATAATCTCACAATTAACGACAGTGTGCTTGATAGAAGTCTTTACTCACTGCCCTCACAAACTCCATGAAATTCGCTTAGTCCTAATTGGAAGAAGAGAAGTTATTTGCTCCCGAGCCTCTATATTAAATCGACCGTTCCGCACATGTTAGCAGCAAGGCATTGAAGGACGCTGTAATACTTTTTTTCAAAAAAGATATTCTCTTGACGAAACGGAATCTTATTCTCTTGGAAGAGCAGCCAGATTCGACGGCGTACATGTTGGTAAATAAAAAAAAATTCTCATTGAAGTACATTCGATGGTGCCGTGATAATGACCCATACGGAAAAGTACTCAAGCCCGACGTCCGTGAAGACAAATTGCTATTACTTTTTCATTCGTATGGAGGACATGCAGATTCGCTTATTTACCATGACGTCTTTACTAACGAATCAGACGAAGCTCGTTGTGTTTCAAATGTTTTCACGATGACTATCATTCACGAGTATGTGAATAAAAGTAAATCACGATTACGTACGAAAATAATCCAAAAAGTGTCTGCATGATTTTTATTTTCCATTAATCCAACTATTTAAAAAAAAACTAAATCACTGGGGGAGCGTCAAAAAAAAATTGTTTGCACGATTACACCAATAAGAATTGAAAGAAAAAAAAACGACATCAACAGGATTCGAACCAGCGACATCATGATCGCTGGGATAACACTTTGGCCCCGCGCCATCGGCGCTTGGTGATTGCACAGCACGCGACTGGCATGTCGTTCATGTGCCGCGTAACTGTGATTTAAAAAAATTGAAAATGATTAAACTGGACCCACCTACGAAGAAGAAGGTACACGTATCTGAAAATTTCCAATGTACTATCGACTTATGATAGTTTAATTGAAAAGTCCATTTCACAGTTAAGACCTCCCCCTTGAGAGAAAGAGAGGGAGTCAAACCACTTCTCTTTCAGTTCATCTCCCACGCTCCGAGAAGGAGCATGACTAGTCCACGGTTTGATTTCTCAAAGATATATTTCAATGTCAACTGTTTTTTGCATCGGTGTTCCCAGGGTTAATAATGAAGCATTTTTGTTTCTTTTCGTTTATATTCGCTGGGTAATATCGCTGTTATTTCTGTGCTCAGCGAATGTCCCACGATTCCCTCTAAAAAACTCGTCGACTTATTTCGTATTGAACGGAAAAGCCAACAGGTAATGGGCCCAGCACGCTTCCACTGCGAGGAAAGTGTGGAATTGAGTTGAGCGAGGATCTCGTGCGGGCTGCGAAAGGACATTTTTGTTGTTCAAAAAGGGTAACGCATGTGAAACGCGGCGTGGAAACCACGTGGTGGAGCCGGTGGTGGCCATTGTTGCAGGTGTGCCTCGTGTGGGAATACGTGCGCGAGGAGCGAAAAAAACGAATCCAAGATGTCTGAGAAGCAATCACGACGGAGAATGTCACAAGATTCGACGGACACAATTATCACAGCTGGAAGTTTCGAATGCAGGCGTTATTTTTGGCACATCGCATCTGGAGAGTTGTAAACGGGACAAAAGCCATGCCGGCGGGTGATTCGCCGGAGAGCGAATCGTGGTCGGTCGAGAACGCGCGCGCTATGTTTTTATTGTCGTCAACGCTTGAGCGTTGACTCGAATTTTCCGCCAGCGTGGGACAACATGCCACCAGAGATGCAAGCCCTTGAAAATCTGGAGGAACGGCTACGTCGAGAAGAAACGCGATTGTCAGCGAATGACAACAGTGAAATTGCTTTTATGACAAAGAGAAAATCGAGAGGAAAAGACAAAAAAAAGTCAGTTCCAAAGACACGAAAGACAAGAACAAGGTAGACAAGGACAAAATGCATTGTTATGAGTGCCAAGGGCTCGGGCATTGTTCTCGCGAGTGTGAAAACAAGCAAAAAAGCAGTGAACGTGACGGGAATAATACGCGTGATTGTGCTTTTGTAGTTGAGAACGCGAGTGCGGATAACGGTGAAAGTACCAGTAAAGACGCCGCACAGTGGGCTAGATTTCAGGGACATGGGCAAAAATAGGGAAATGCCCGTACTTCAAATCTGAAAAGTGATTCGCTGGTTTTTGAACTCGCTGATTTCGAATCTTGAAAAAAAATTTTGAAAAAACAAAATGGCAGGCTGGAAGTGACTATTTTTGTTACTAAAAAGCATCCGATTTTGGGGAAAATCGCTCAATGTATGATTTTGAGCTCGCTGATTTTAAATCTAAAATAAAATTAAAAAAAAAAAAAAAAAAAACAGCGGACCGGAAGTGACTATTTTCGTTTCTCAAATGCATCCGATTTTGGGGAAAATCGCTGAATCTGTGGTTTTTGAGTGGACATGATGTCTTTTGATTGAGGTCGACACAACTTACAAACAACTGTTTAAAATGAGAAATTAATATTTTTAACTCCCGGCTGAAAACGGGAGTTATGTGTTTCGTCGTGTTCCCGCGAAACAGCGATTCCTAATTCACGAATGTTTGCTCAAACGCCTAATCTTCTACAAACGAATATTTGCACATCGGTTCCGTTGACCACACAGATGTTTTATGAATCATAATATTTATGATCAGATGTGAATTCGTAAAGATAATAGATGTTGAAAAAACGCGTTTTTTCGAAATTTCCATATCGATGCTGGCCACAGTAGAGCTCCAGCGAGCCCGCTGATTGGCTAGGCAATACTCGCATCGTTCTTCATAGCCTAACTTCATTCCGATGTCGAGTCGTCTGCTTTGACGACAGGGACGGATCTAACGGATCTAAGCGGTGTTTCCAAACAGGGGCGAATCTAACGGATCTAAGCGGTGTTTCCAATAACTTTTCTTTATTATTGATTGATTTCGTACGAACGATATTTTTTTCATGAGTGCATTTTTTATTTAACGTTCAATAATGTTAGCAGGATTGATCTACTGCTGATTTCATCAATCACGTCGGATTAATAGTTCTGGATACTTGTGCGCGATTAATTTCTGGATTTGGGCGCGAAATTAAGATATTTGTGAATGTGGAGGTTAGGTCGGATGACGTGGTTATGCCCGGTGATTTTGTTTTATTTATGATTATCAACTGATTTCACGTACGAACGAAATTGTTTAATGAGTTCATTCTTTTTTATTCAACGTATGATAATGTTATCAGGATTGTGAAAAACGTGAATATGGATGTTTAGCTAGACGATGTGGTTATGCCCAGTGATATTGTCTACCTCGGTGGAATTGGCAATTTGAAAGAAAAAAATTGTTGTCGGACTCAATTTTTTACTTTATCCTCCAACCGACAAAACTTTTAGACAAAGCGATTTGTCAGAATGCACAATATGTATATTTGTTTTCATTGTTTTTCCTATATGAGTCAGGTCCTTTTCGAAGCAGCATTCATTCAACATTCACTCGTCGAAGCAGCATTCATTCAATGTTCACTCGCTTAAGACATATTCAAAACTTGTAATGACTGGAAAGGACGAGCGGAATGTGCTGACATCTGGTCAAGGCTACGTCGAGCCGTGCTCAAAAAACTGTACAATGAACAGAAATTTGGTCTAGGCTACATAGAGCCGCGCTTAAAATCTCCATAATGCACTGAGATTTGGTCAAGGCTCTATTAAGTCGCCCTCAAGACTCCACGATGGGCTGACAATTTGTCATGGCTACATGGAGCCGCGCTGAACAATCACATGATGCGCTGACATTTTGCTGCGACTGTACTCAACTGCGCCCAAGGAAAACCAGCATGTGCCGCAGCTAGTCGGTACTTTTAAAGTCTTGTCACATCAAATTTCCATCAAGTGGTCACGTTTTACGATATTAAATCGATAAACAATAGTACATTATGACACTAGTAGGAAAAATTGTTTTGTGACGTGGACGTCTTGTTCGAGCTAAATGATTCCAATCATTGGCGGACGTGGAGAAAATTATATCGAATTATCTTTAAAAAGTATGAAATAAAATAAATTTAAAAAATTTAAAAAAACTCCCGGCTGGAGTAAAAATCGAACACAAAAAACGTAATCTGATAGAAAGCATGAATAAAATTCATGAATCTCAAAAGTATACAACAAAAAAGGATAAAATAATTCAAGAAGTCATCTTAGTTTATTCATAGTTTGAATTATGATCGTTCGTTTGTATGAGTTCAATTTTTTGAATCGTGGGAATTTCCTCACTGCCCTCAATTCAGTCGGGAGACGTCATTCATTAAACATAAAGGTGATATAGGATATAGATGTTTAACAGTGCAAAGAAGACGCTATTAATTGAACATGAAGACGATCTGGATTTAGATGTTGGACGATACGAAAGAAAACGTCCTCCGACTTATGTTTAATGAATGACGTCTCCCGACTGAATTGAGGGCAGTGAGGAAATTACCACGATTCAAAAAATTGAACTCATACAAACGAACGATCATAATTCAAACTATGAATAAACTAAGATGACTTCTTGAATTATTTTATCCTTTTTTGTTGTATACTTTTGAGATTCATGAATTTTATTCATGCTTTCTATCAGATTACGTTTTTTGTGTTCGATTTTTACTCCAGCCGGGAGTTTTTTTAAATTTTTTAAATTTATTTTATCTGATTTCAATAGATCTGTACTCGAAATTTTAAATAAGTATTTATAAATATAGATATAGTTACTTCGTAGAAGGAAGAAATTATTTACAATGCATTCAGAATGATTTCTTTTTATTTTATACAGTGAAAACATTGTTCCATGATTGATAAATTTTAAGGATAAAAAAAATATTAATCGTCGTCGTCGGAAGAATTATTCGATTCGGTTTCGTCAGTAGAGTATTGAATCGTCTCCTCTAGTCCGAATTTATCGCGCAAACTATCAGTACCGAGTAAAAGTTGCAAAGCTTCTGGGACTAAATTTTTTCTTTTCTTTGGATACCTCTTACCGATGCTTGACATGTACGGATCAAAAGTTAAGAGGAGTCCATTAAAAATGTCTTCCTCCAGTCGCTGTTCTCGAGTTTTTTCAGGAATAACATTCGCGATATTTTTTTATATCTTTGTTACGGACTTCTTGCGCGTCTTCCTACATTTGTCCAATCGGAAGTGGTGACCACTGGATTATCAACGGACCATGAATTAAAATTTTGTGGACTGTCGTTGGCATACCATACTGGTTTGAATACTATACTGTTGAAACGCAGTGACAATTACGACATACCCACTTGAACGAACTTGTAATATTACGTATCATCGTTTTATAATATTTTCGTCTAAACCAAAAATCTGTGCTGATAACATTGTGTTTTCGAACAAACGTCTCGCAGTGTTGCCGTCGTTGCTGCTACCAAATCCCTGTTTCAGTTGATCAACAATTAGATGCAACTCTTTTTTGAATGCGGCTTGAATATTTCGTTTCCGCTCAGCAATAACTTTTTTTTCATCTTCTTTGCGGGTTTGCCCCTTATAAATGCCAATTTTGTAGCCGATGTGCAAGAAGCACTCAAGAAATCGGATCCAAGCATGTAACGTTGATAATCCAAGGTCGAGTCGAGTTGTGTTTAATGCTGCCGTCTTTATCGGCTCAATGTCGTTAAATGTCGATGATGTATAGCTGCAGATGTAGCAACGCATTAAGGGGACTGAGTCACCTAAAAAGTCGAAGAAAAACATTTTTTTATGTGACAAGATCAATCTACATTTTCATTCTAATTTATCCTTTTAAAGTATCTATACTTAGCTATCTTTTCAAATTTCCTCAGAACCATATCAAGCATCCGAACGCTGTGATATTTTCCCAAAGTTTGGGAGCTCGTCGTGAGATTCAGACTGAACAAATGAACCAATCTTAGATTCTGACGTCCCATTTTTTTCAGAAAACACATAATTCCAGAGTGAATGTGGGAATTTACAATGCAAGGTACCATGAAGTTATGGTGACCTGTTATTCAACTGTTTTTCCACAAACTTTGTTCCCTTTTTATGTTATAGGCTGCCAAAATATTTAATGTGCATCTAAAAAAAAATCTCACATTCACTCCGGAATGATGTGTTTTCTGAACAAAATGAGACGTCAGAATCTGAGATCGGTTCATTTGTTCGGTCTGCATCTTACGACAAACTCCCAAACTTTGGGAAAATATCACAGCGTTCGGATGCTTGATATGGTTCTGAAATAATTTGAAATGATAGCTAAGTATAGATACTTTATAAGGATAAATTAGAATGAATATGTGAATTGATCTCGTCACAAAAAAAAAATTTTTTTTGCTTCGACTTTTTAGGTGACTCAGTCCCCTTAATGAACTTGTGGGTGTCACAGAGTTGCAAACTTTGCTGTCAGTCATTGTCAAACAAGTTCATATTTCACTATAACGTCCTTTGCGTCAATAATACTCGTAAAAGAGACCAGAGACTCGATCTGATTTTGAACGTGACGTCGTTCGAGGTTAGTTGATACCACAGTTTCTTTTGGAAATTGAACTCTAATAGGGCAACAATAGCGCGGCGAGGAAGGCCTGGGATTTTTCCAAATAAATAATTCCTCGTGTTCATCATCTGAACCTACAATTCGCAATAGAACTATGGATGTTAAAAATACACTCGCATCGCAACTGTCCTCGCTTGTAAACTTTTGCTTGTATTGACTGTGTCCGGAACTTCCATTGCAACCCCATTTACAAAGTAGTCGCCGATTTGTCGTTACTTCAGGCCTCAAAGATGTAATCACGTCTGTTTGCAAGTTCAGAATTCTACTGCAGGTTTGATCCAATAAAGACTGTAATTTTACTTCGGCTGAGGTTTCATTTACCGTGATATCTGCCGGGTAACGAAGTTTTTTAGCGGCAACAACTTTTTCGCACGATGGACACACAATATATTTCTTCTGCCTCAAAGATTTTCGAATATCTTTATACTGCTGCTTTGTCAATTGAGCATTTATAAAATCCACAAGTGTGTTATCTCCGGAAATCTCCATTTGCTGTGATTCCATCGACGTTCCATCGCAGCTCGATATTTCGCAGCTCTCACCGGAGATTTCGTTGTTATGTCCTTAACAATTTCAGCAGCATCAAGTTGTCCTGAGAAAGTAAGGCTGATTCTCGTAGCTAAAGCTAATTCATCGGTGCTACGCGTTTCGCTAATGTCTGAGGCCATTCTTTTTTGTGTTCGTCGACTCGATTCCTCAAAAGACGATTGTCGTGGTCAACCACGTTTACCTGTAGCCACAGTAGTTGATGATTGTGTAAAAGAATTCTGAAAAAAAACAACATGAAATTGTCTGCCTCAGCCCACAAGTCGAGTTTCATAGAAATGAATTCAATTACTAACAAAAATAGTTACTGTAGTTTCCAACCAAGTTTCATCATTCTTCTGAAACCTATCATTCAGTCGATGTGCTTCATGGCATTTCTTAAATATTTTATCAATAATTTTTCGTAGAGTTTCTTTGGCATCACTACGAATAGAAAATGGAATCGATAATTTCGACGCAATTCGCTCCTCAAAAATCGCGACTTGTTCAGCGGAACGCGAGTTCAAGTTATCTCGAAGTATTTCAAAAATTTCATTTTAACTGCACGTATAATCCGTAGTACGCGTGTCTGAAATATAGTGAAAATTATAAATATTGGTACACAAATTATATTTCAATAGAAAAAACTTCAAATCTACCTGTCAATCGTTAAGGGGGTACATCTGTGTAGATTGCCGGAAAAGTAGGTAAATTTTGGGAATTATTATCTCAAAAACTATTCGTCTGATTGAATCCAGGTGGGTTTTATTTGGAAGTATATACATTGAGGTATGTTGACGATTTTTTATATAAATATATACTGAATGGGAGCGCTGTTATTCTGGCCGGCGTAAAACAACTTTTTCGACGGCACGGTTTGCGGTTCCCACTTTTTCTCGCGGTCGTTTGGTTTGAAACAAAAGTTTCGAGAAGATTCTTTAAGTGTAACGTCTTTAGCTGTTCGGCACGGAGGATTCTTTCTATTTTTTTTTTTTTTTTACAAAATGGCGCTTGATTGAAATTGAAATTCACTTTTTAACTTCAATTTACGACCTTTTTTGGTTGATAAAAAAATAAATAAATTAGTTAAAAGAAAAATCCTACGTGCCGAACTTCATAACCTATCCGTACATATTGTGTCCAAATTTTGAAGAAATCGGTCAATCCGTTATCTGAAAAGAGGGGGAACCGACTTTGAAAAGCGTGTTTCGAGATAAACGCGTTTGAAGTTTGGGAACTCCCTATTTATTTATATAAAAAATCGTAAACATACCTGAATGTATATACTTTCGAATAAAACGTCCTTGGATTGAATCGGACAGCCAGTTTTTGAGATAATAATTCCCAAAATTTACCTACTTTTTCGGCAATCTACACAGATATGCCCCCTTAAATCAATTGATTTTATAATGATGAGCGTAAATTTAAAATAACGGAAGTGAATATCGTGAATAAAAAATGATATTTGTTATTATTATGTGTAAGTATGATTCTTTTCTTTCGTTCATAAAATGAGAATATCGTATTGATTATAATATAATATAGTAGTAGTAGTAGTAGTTATAATATAATCCGATAATCATACAAAGTATTAAAAAAAGTATCGCAGTGGACTATGACATTCGTCTATGCGGTACTACATTTGCGTCATTTCAATCTTATTAATTGATAGTTACTGACAACAACTGTCATTTACATTAATTAAGAAAACATTTCACTTACTTTGACTTCCATCCATTATAAACGTTTGAATTTTCTCACTCTAACTTTCATATATACGCTGTGCTCTGAACTTCACGAAGGTTTCCTTACAACTTATTACTCGTAATGTAAAAGAATGCAGAACTGACCAAGTGTCACACAGCGAGAAATGTGGAGGGGCGGCTTGACTCGACTCTCCCCACCACTCGGGTCTGACACTCGCATACTCTCTCCAGCCGCAGTACACAAACACAATACAGCAGTAGACTATACCAAAAGTGTATGTCTAGACAGTGTGGGGACGCACGACCCGAGGCGGGAGTGGGGAGAGCCTAGGGACAATGCCGCTTCTCTCCCACTGGGCGACCGTCGGTCGAATGCACCAAACAGGCGCGCCGACTAACGACGGGTGGCGACGTTTTATTATTTTATTTTGCTTCTCAAAGCCAAAGTGCATAAAAGGGCAAACCGAAACTTTGCATTTCGAATCGTAATAAGATTTCCAAGCCGTTGCAATAAAAATCAGCCCGGGCACTTGTGGGCGTTTTTACTTTTTCACCTCTTAGATTAGTCATTTTACTTACAAGCATGCTTAAAACGTACATTCTTAGCGCCTATTTAAATATGTCATATATAATATTTCAAATAATTTGACCATACGAAAATAATCTGTAAACCTTGTAATCTGCGACTGATCGGGAGCGTGGGGAAAACGACAGGGAGGGAGAAAAATAAAATAACTGACAAAAAAAATAAACCAGAGGTGGAATGTAGAATAGAAAAATTAGTAAGAATGTATTTGATAAAGAAAATGAAATAATGGGGCTCCGCAGATCAGATAGCTGTCCCTCTCCGGGGTTCAATACAATAAATTCTTGATAATTAACAAACCAAAAGAACAACCAAGTAATAATTCGCTGGCGAATAAAAAAAAGATAACAAAAAAAAAGAAGATTGGAGAAATAATAACGTAAGTAAGAGAACAAAAATCCGCGAAAAGAAATAATAAAATTAATAAAAGTTTTTTCAAAACTGCAATAATAATCCGCAAAAATAAATAACTAAGTAAATCATAACTTCCTCAAAAACAAAATAACAATCCGCAGGAAAGAATAATAAAATCAACAATAGTCGCCTCAGAAATGAAATAATAATTCGCCAAAAAGGAATAATAACATTAATGATAACTATCTCGAAAATAAAATAATAATTCGCCAGAAGAAAATAATAAAATAAATAATAATCGTCTCAAGAATGATTTAATAGTCCGCAAAAATGAATAATAAATAATAAAATAATAATCGGTCGTATGCTAGCTATTGCACGGGAGAGGGGGAAGGGGGGTAGACGGGGTGGCTGGCACTGCTCCCCTTTTTAGACCGGCACTGGTCAGTCTAAAAAATATTACACTCGAAAAAAAAGATAGAAAGGGAAATTTTGGGCGCCAGTTGCTCAGACGGGAGCAACACCGATAAAGAAAAAAAAGAAAGAGACGCGGGGATAAAAATAATAAACGAAAAATGAAATAAGACGGAACCGGAAAAATCACCAAAAAAAAACTCTCGACGCGTGGCTAGCCGTCGGCGGGGATGGACACACACAGGGGGTGGGGGCACTGTCTCTGGCTCTTAAAAGTACCTCGGCACCAAAACGCAAAAAAAAAATACTGATTAAAAAAAAGAAAAGTTACTCGGGGAAAAATCACTAAAGAGTCCTACACTAAACACGATCGCGGAAGAGCACCACTGCTCGCGCACGCACGGCAATGGTCGTCGAAAACTCGCGGGGCACGAAATGGCGCGACGGGACCGCGTGTTCTCCGTCGCACGATGACGGGGCAAAAATTATAATACGCACTGAGCAATAAATTCGGGGGTCACGGGAAGGAAAATCGGGTAAATCGGGGTTTGGAATAATAGGAAAAAAACACGCTTATTTCGTGTCGGGCCTACGACGGCTTTTCTCGCACTTTTTCGCTCCTACTACGCTCGCCTTGACTCGCTGTCCTTTCGTTCTCCTCTACTCTCCTCTAATACTCTTCTCGCCTCTTTCTCGTCGCCTTTCACTCCTCTCACTCTCTTTCTTACTCTTTCCTCGTCGCCTTTCTCTTCTCTCAACGCTCAAAAAACGATAAACGCTTGAAAAAAAACGCTGTAACAATTCGGGATTCTATCTCGCACGTCTGACTCAGTTGGGATCTCGGATCGAAGTGACGAGTAATGGCCGTCGCCGTCTTCTTGCTTCTTCTTCGTCGATTCTCCCCGCTGATTGGCTGCGACGGGGGCTGCTCGAATCGATCCATCGATTACTGGTGAGTCGCCGGTGCTGCGGGTGGCGTCGCTGATTGGGTTACAGCAGCCAATCGGAGTCGTGCGTTCGAATCTCGTCGGGTTCCGGGTGTAGGCGCTCGTTCGCGCCACTGGCATCGGGGCTCGTTCTAACAGGCCTCCGCCGAGGGCCCGTAAGGTGGCTCCCTCAGACGGTTGTGTTCGACACTAGTTGCGTCTTCCTCGGCCCGCGGGTGTTACGGGTTTTCAGTGTTTGACAGCTCGACTCCTGTTGTGTGCTACCTCGCGGTTTTGTGTGGGGATTCCGTTGCGAGGGTGGTCGGGAGTGAGCTGTCCGGGTCGTCGGGTGATGGTCAAGTGGAAAAGTGGCCAGTGGTCCGCGATTTTCCGTTTCGGGGGTTAAATCCGGTGCTTTCCGGGGACCTCGGGGAATTTGTAGGTTATCCCCGGATTCTGCGGCGGTGTGGGTCTGGGCTCAATTTCGAGAGGCCCTGAGGCTCCTGATCCGTTCAGGGAACTTCCCCCAGTGCCTCTGCGACGTCCTGATGACTCCCACACCGTCTCCGGGGATGACTTCTTCTTGGGTGCAGCTGCGGGGTCTCCGTTGGGTTGGCGACGGACCATCTCTCGTCACTGAGGGGGCTCAGGTGAGTATGGGGTGTTATTCAAGGGATGTGGGGTGTGGGAGGGTAAGGGGGTGTATTTGGGAAGGGTGTTGGGATCAATATTAATGAGCTGTATGTTTTTCAGATTGTGGATCCTCTTGGTACTGGACGGGAGCAGGGTACAGTGACGGTGGGTTCCGGGGCTGCGACGGGGGGATTTGGACGGAAGGTGGTTTGTATCAGGGTAGGGATGGGGGGGGGGGGGGGGTAGGGTACATTCTTATTTATTATTTGAGAGGCTTTATATCAAAAATATTTATTTAATCTAAATTCGTCGGGCCTTAGGATTAATATTCAATTGTAATGTTTCAGGTGCCGAGGACGCAGCGGTGACTTCGATCCGGATCGGGGGAGAACTTGTGACCACCACGTCACAACTCTCCCCGACTTGCCGAAGGTTCGTCTCTCGACGACCTGAGCACACGCATACTCACTCGGGGAGAGATTCTCGGGAAAGGGGATCGGGAGGGGAGTTCGTGACATTAAGACTCGTTGCGGTTTGGTAATGGTGATATTATTTAATAAATCGGGCTGGGTTGCGGGGGTGCCCTTTGCAACCCCCTTACAACTTAACACTAATCGCAGCCAACTTAAAATGATAATAACGGAACTCAAAGAAGAAAAGAAATAAACATGTCGTCAATGACAAACAGGAAATATGAGAAATGAGGTTGAAAAATCGTTTCGTCGTGCCGTGCCGGCGTCCTCCCTAACAGCCTCTCTCTGGTCTCGGATCAGCGTAAAATAAAACAACACTCCTTTGGGGAGGGCTGTCGACGAAGGGAGACGGATGACGGGGGGAAAAAAACGAATACGAACAAAAAAGAAACAAGGGGTGAACGGGAGGGGGGGGGGGAAACGAAGTGATCAATAGTTGGTTCGCCGGGTGGCACGAGTGTACCAGGTCTCCCAGATAACCTCGTCTTGCGGCTCGTCCTCCCAAGTGTCGTCGTACTCCTCCGGAGTGTGATCCGTCGAGCCATAGTTGTGGCCGCGCGACGGGTTGGTGGAGGGTGGGAAGGATAGTGGCCGCGGTTGGGTCATGCGGGGTGGAGGGGAGGGGTTCGGGGGAGTTCGGGAGTGGGTTCGGTGGCGGGAGGTGCAGGTGGAGGAGCGATGGCCGGGTTTACCGCACCTCCAACATAGGAACGGGATTTCTGGGGGGAGAGGCAGTGGACGGAGTTGGATGGTTAGGGACATTAGTGGCGGGGTCGTCTGGGAGGTGGTCGGGATTAGGGGTTCAGGGTGGGGAGTGGGGGTTCGGGACGAGTGGTTTTGGGGATCAGGGGGAGTATCGCGCGAGGGATTAGACGGGGATTGCACTTGGCGGGTCGGTGGTCGGGTTGCCGACATGTGAAGCAAGGGGCTCCAGCAGGGCGGGAGGTTTTCGGGGATGGAACCGGGAGAGGTTTCGGGGGTGAAGGGTTGTTGTGCCTGGGAGTGGTCAGATTTGAGGGAGCGGTAGTGGGAAATCGGGCTCGGAGCTGGCGAATTACTTCTGTGACACTGGGTCGCGGGGTAATGGAGGCTGGAGGGGGAAGCAAGGGTTCGGGTTGGGGTTCACGGGACGTGCCGGGCTTGGATTCGGGGAGGGTCATGGAGCGTGGGGGTTTGGAGGGTTTCTGGGAGCCAGGAGGGTGAGGGTGTTGATCTCGGGTCGGCGTAGGGTGGGGTAGGTTTTCGGGGGAGAGGGTTCGAGTTTGGGGAGGATTTTTTGGGTGGGGGTGTTAACGGGAGCAGGGGTTGAGGAGGTCAGGGTTTTAGGAGGGGATTTGGTTGGGGATGCGGTGAGGGGGTGGGGTCACGACGGGAGCGGAGCGGGTAACGGGTTGTGGTTTCGGGGAGCGGAATGCCCGCTCCTCGGCCTCTTGTCGCGTGACCTCGTGCTCGTAGCGGTCGCGAGCTTGGTGTAGCCACAGGGTATCGTAACCGATTTTGTCCCACCGGGCGGAGGTCGTACGAACTCCTCCCCGGTGCGGTCGGACGGTCCTCCTCTCCGTTTTGGTGTCGTTGGTTTTCCTGTAAAGACGGGGTTCTAATTAACACACAAGGAGTTTTCGGGGGACATGCTGGGGTCAACGGGGTGTCAGAGGGCAAATCTGTCGGTTCTGTCTCAGTCAGGTCATAGGGATTTTGGTACGGGGCTAAGTTTTTTATATGGACTTTCTGGTTTTTCTTTTTCAACGGGTGGTGGATTTCGTAAACTACAGGGGAAATTTTTCGGGTAATGGTGTAGGGTCCACGGTATTTCGGGGCTAATTTCGCGGCGAAGTTTTGTGCTGCGGACGACAAAACCCGATTCTTCCGACGGACGAGATCGCCCACCTGGAACTCGCGGTCGGCTCTTCCGCGGTTGTAATAATGGCCTGTCGTCTCGCAGCACCGGACAGGTTCTTCCTGACTCAGTCGTGGAGCAGGGGTGATCGTTTCATTCGGTCGTTCCAGATCGCGGGATCGGTAAGGTCTTCGACGGGTGGGATTGGGAGTTCGTTAAGGATACTTTTTCGGGTCTGGGGTTCCTTCCAAAATTCAGGAATGCGGGGGTCATGTGGGTGGAACTTTGGACGGCGGTATTGAGGGCAAAACATAATTCGGGGAGGTGAACGTCCCAATTTTGGTGATCGTCACCGACATACGAAATGATCATTGTCTTCAGGGCTCTATTGACTCGTTCTACGGGGTTGGCTTGGGCATGGTACAGGGGAATGGTGGTTTGGCGGACTCCATATTGCTCAAGGTGGGACGTCATGTGCTTGTTCACAAAGTCGGTGCCGTTGTCCGTCAGGAGATAGCGGGGGCATCCCCATCGGTTGAAGATCAGGGTTTCCAGGGCATGTACTATTGCGGGTCCGGTGGAGGTTCTCATGGGGGTGGCTTCAACGATTTTTGTGAACAAGTCTTGGAAGACCAGGATGTATCGGTTGCGGCTTTTGCTGGGTGGGAAGGGGCCCATCACATCAGCTTCAACCACGGTCCAGGGGCCTTCGGTGGTTCGTTCGCGCATGAAGCCTGCAGGGGCTTCCTGCTCTGTCATGCTCATCTGGCAGGTTTGGCACCCACGCACGAACTTAGCCACATCCTGGAAAATCGCGGGCCATGCAAAATCCTGGGTGACTCGGTGGTACGTTTTGTCAATTCCCAGGTGCCCAGACTGAGGGTGGTCGTGGGCATCTTGCATGGCTCGTAAACGGGAATCATGGGGCAGGACTAGTTTCCAGCCGTTCAGGTCAACGAGGGCTGGGTCTACTATCGGGTGGGGGCGGTGGTGGTAAACCCTGTTGTCCTCAATCTTCCAATCGGGGTATTTGGACGGGAAATCATGGACGTTTTGCAATTGGTCGCGGTACCAGGGATCTATGGACTCTCCAATGGCTGCTAGGGCTTCCTCGGTTCCTTCGAACATTCGGGATAGGGCGTCAGGGACTACATTCAGGGCTCCTTTCCTATGGATCACCTCCATATCCAGGTCTTGCATTTGCAGGGCCCACCGGGCAAGGCATAATACCGCAAGGCACTCTCGTTCGGTCACGCTGTATTTCTTCTAAGCAGGGGTCAGGACTTTGCTACAAAATACGATGTGGTGTTCTTCACCATCAATTTCTTGGGTCAGAACTGCCCCCATCGCATGGTCACTGGTGTCGGTCTGGATCGTGAAGGGTTTGGAGAAATCGGCTCGGGCTAATACGGGTGTGGTGGCGAGGGCTTGTCTCATGGCTTCGAATGCCGTGGCTTGTTCTTCCCCCCAGTGCCACGGTACGTCCTTACCGAGTAATCGCACCTGGGGAATTTTAAGCTCGGAGATGTCTCCTAGGAACCGAGCATACCAGCCAACCATTCCTAGGAATCTCCGCAACTGTTTCAGGGCTTTCGGGGGAGGGTACTGCAGGACGGGGGCTACTTTGTCAGGGTCTGCTTCTAGTCCGTGTCGTGTGACTACGTATCCCAGGTACTTCATCTCCGGGCAGAAAAATAAGCTTTTCTTCCGTTTGATCTCGAGATTAGCACCTGAGAGCGCCGTCAACACTAATCGCAAATATTTAAAATGGTCCTCCTCCGTCTCCGTAGCGATGATCACGTTATCCAGGTAGGCGAAGACATGAGGTTCCCACTCGGGTCGTATTAGTCGGTCCATTAGTCTCTGGAAGGTGGCGGGGGCGTTCGTCAGTTCAAAGGACATACGGGTGAACTGGAAAAGCCCCCGACCAGGGACAGCAAAGGCGGTGATGGGTCGACTAGCGGGTTCGAGGGGCACTTGAAAATAGGCTTGATTCAGGTCGAGTTTGGAAATGTGGTGGGCTTGTCGTAGGCCATCCAGGATGCGGTCTAGGTTAGGGAGGGGGTAGGCATCTTACCGGGTAACTTTATTAACGTCCCGATAATAAATGCAAAACCTATGTTTGCCATTGGGTTTCGGGACGATCACGAGATTACTCAACCAGCCACTGTTGGAGGGCTCAATTACCTGCTCGGCGATCATCTTATCCACCTCAGCTTGGGCCATTCGCAGGAGGTACGGGGAAATAGTGCGGGGTCTTTGTCAAATCGGGGGATGGCCACCAACATCGATGATATGCTGGATACTGAGGGTGCAGCTAAGGACTCCAGTGGTGTTGGGTTTGACCAGCTGGTCTAGGAGGGAAGTGAGTTGACGGGTCGTGGCGGCGGGAATTTCTACTAGACCAGCGGTTTCGGGTTCATCTATGGGGTCTGCGGGGACGGGACCGGTGTCAATGGACGCTCGGGGAGTGCCTCCAGGTAGACACCAGGTATTGGCTGCGTAATCGATCAACAATCCGAATAGTTGACAGAAGTCTATTCCTAACAGGCCATCATAACTTAAGGGGGCTATTCGCAGGGGTAGGGGTTTGGATATGCCGGGTAGCGTGATATTGAGGGTGACTCCGCCAAGCATTGGGAAAGTGGCATTGTTGACCACCCTCACGCTTCCGGTACAGGGTCTCACCATGTCCCCCAGAGTCTCCACCAGGGTGGGACTGAGGTATGATGGGGTGGACCCTGAATCCACTAATGCTTCGATAGTCCGCCCGCGGATAGTCAACCAAAGATGGTGACGATTTTCCTCTCCGCAGGCGTCTATCTGCACGTGATCTGGGGTCAACGGGGGTGGTTGACGGGGCTGGGGTTCTAGCTCGGAGGGGGTAAGCGGTTGGAAAAAGGTCCTTGGGTTGAATGAGGTACTTGGCCCGTAAAAAATGCTTGATTCGGGGAGGGTACTGGGTCCCTTAGGAGTACCTGGTTCGGCGAATTCGCTTGATCCGGGGGAATTACGGGATTCGGAAAATATCCGTGGTTCAGGGACGCTTGGGGCATCGGGAAAAAGACCGGTTGCGGGGATATCTCGGGGTTTGGGAGAAATATTATTTTCAGGGATTTTTCGGAGTTCAGGAGAGGTAATGTTTCCAAGGGGGTTTCGGGTTTCACAGGAAGTTTCGTTATCAGGGGAATTTCGGAGTTTAAGGGAAGGATTATTTTCAGAGGATTTTTGAAATTCAGAGACAACTTTATTTTCAGGAGGACTCCGGTGTTCGGGGGCGGTATCGTTGTCACAGGGTTTTCGGGGATAGAAGGAATCACTATTTTCGGGGAAATTTCGAACATCTAAAGAATTATTACTTCCAGCGGGTTTTCGGGGGTCGGAAAGGGTATGGGTTGCGGAGAGCTTCCGTGATTTCGGAGCACTTCGTGGTTGGGAGGGAGTCTGTAATTTAGAGGATGTGCGGAGTGTAGGAGAAATCTTTAGCGCGGAGGAAGAGCGGGGTTTGGGGGGAGCCGGGGGTTGGGGGAAAATGCAAAGTTTAAGGGAATTATTTTTTTCAGGGGGGGGGGTACCGTTTATTGCCCCCCCATGGGGTTTCCCTCAGGGATTCGTCGGCATCGGGGACACGAGGTTGCCGTATTTCCGGGGAGGCCACACACTCGGCAGAATCGCGCTAATTCTTCCGGACACTCACGGTAGATGTGTCCCTGCTCCTTGCAGTTGAAACATCTGACCGTCGTGGATCTGATCCGGGGGGTTTGGGGAATGTATGCGGGGTTAATGGATGAGAGGGAGGGGATCTTGGGGTACGCGGGGGGGGGGGCGGAGTTTTGGGCGAAGTGTTTTTGATCGGGTGCTGACGCTTCGGCAACGGGACTGGGAATCAGGGGTTCTGAAACCTTGGGGTATTGTATAGTGGGGTTTTGACTGATAGCCGCCGTGTAATTTCTACCACGGTTCTTGGAGGGGGGGTGGTAAGCCGCGCTAGGAAGTACGCACAGGGAGGGATGGAGATACGCGACGGACGATTTGTTTTTTTTCCTTCATCGTCTCGATCCGGCGACATCGCCACGTGAAATCGGCGAAGCTCGTTATTTCCTCGCGGCGAATGTGCTCGGTCAGCTCGGGGGGCATATTGTTATAGCAGTGGTCGAGTTGAGCTTCCAACGGGGGCGGGGGGGCAAGGTAATAAAAGTAGGTGCGCATGCTGGTGAGGAACTCTCTCGCTGTCTCTCCAGGGCCTTGGTATCGGGAATTCATCTCGCAACGCAGTCGTTCCTGGAGGTCATTGTGACCGAAGCGCGAATGAAAGTGGTAGAGAAAACCCTCATAATCACTCCAATTGTCGCGCTCCGCCCGCCACCATCTACGGGCCTCGTCCGAGAAAGCTTCGGACACGAGCCTCAGGAGGTCCTCCTCGGTATACCCTCTGCTCTCGCAGTACTCGTATAACCGGAGGAGAAACTCCTTACCGTCCTCTTCCCGGGTTCCCGCAAACCTCGGACCGAACCGGCGGAAGTGGTCCACGCCGGCGGTATCACGGGTCTGGGTGGTGGTAGAACGGTTTGAGCTCCATCGGTTAGCAGGGCGGGACAGAGCCTCGGGCCTCAGCCTGGTGCTGTTCCTCCGGGGCAACTGTCTTCGGGGCCGGCCGAAGGTATCATGGATCTCGGGCGCAGGGGGTGGGAGAAGCATGGGAATCAGGGGAGCAGATAGGGGGCAGGCAGCGGGGGTTGGGCGAGAGACGGGTCAGCTGCGTTGGAGCTCGGGGGCAAATGTTACAGTGGGGGCTTGAGGAGCTAGGGGAGCTTGGGGAGGAGGTGTCGGTGTGGGTTGGGAGATGTCATGATGCGACATCAGGTCGTCCGTTTCATTGAGGGAAATGGGGTCTTGGTAAGGACCATAAGACTGACCGCTGCAAAGGGGGGGGGGGTGGGATGCTGGAGCTTGTCGGGTGTGGATGCTACGGAGGGTGTCATCGAACTCAGGATGCAGGAGTGCGGTAGTGAAACAGAAAAGTGGCGCGTCCAGGCGCTCGTCATCTTCAGCATCCCAATCGACGGTAGCCTGGGGGTTGAGACGTCGGATCTCGTAACGCCAATAACGATTAATGACATCCTTTATTTCGCCCTTCGTGCTCAACCCTTCATGGTCGCACAGGCGAAAGATGTCACGCTTGTTAGGCATATTTAGTAGGTTGATCTTGATGGCGTCTATGTCGGCCTGTAACCGGGCGCGTGCAGCTGCCTCGGTCGGGGGTTGGTTGTAGGGGTGGGGGCTCGACGTACCAGTGCTCACAAAACTGGGCGTCGTTGCGGTCGTGGTCACGGTCACGGTCGTGGTGGGGGCCGTGCCTCCCGTGGTGCTCACAGCCAGCGAGGGTAAGGGGAATTCCATGGTAATTCATTTAGGGAAAAAAACGAAATTTTCAAGAAAAGTGGGACGGAAAAAGGATTCACGGGGAGGGGAAGTGCCAAAAGGGACAAACTAATTTTTTCGACTAAGGCTTAAAGCTTGAATAAATAATTTTAAAAAAATTAGGAAAAGCGAAAAGGGGAGAAAGAAAAAGAATTCATTGATCCGGAAAAGAATTTGCACAATATGGTCCAAGGCAAGGGAAAAAGAAAAAATTAAAAATTAGGTTCGTAGGGTAAATAATAGTTCGAGTTTCGTGGTAGTCAGTCGGGGTCGAGTCGGGTTGCACACAGAAAAAACACAAAAAAAAGAAAATATCCACCGGGACGATGTTGCACAAATAAAAATATCAGAGTGATTCAATGGCGACAGTAAATACGGGTGATCCAAAAATACGGGGTAGTCGGTAACTTCGTGGAATAATCCAATAACGGCGAAAAACGGTATGGGTGAAATTGCAAAACAAACAAAAAAAACAAAAGAACAGAAGGGGAAAATAAACACAAAGATATTCACTAAATAACTACTGCAGGTGAGAATAAAGTCGAGCAGTGGTGTCTTCGGACTAACCTAGCTACGCAAAAAAAATCTTAAGAAAACGAAAAAAATCTTGAAGATAAATAAAATAATAAAAGAGAATACAGGGATGATTCTAGGTGTCGGGGTGAGCGCTTATTAAATTTCAAATGAACACCTCAACCGGGTTGAGGGAGTTCGCTTACCAGGGCCCCACGTTGGGCGCCAATTTGTAATCTGCGACTGATCGGGAGCGTGGGGAAAACCACAGGGAGAAAGAAAAATAAAATAACTGACAAAAAAAAATAAACCACAGGTGGGATGTAGAATAGAAAAATTAGTAAGAATGTATTTAATAAAGAAAATGAAATAATGGGGTTCCGCAGATCAGATGACTGCCCCTCTCCGGGGTTCAATACAATAAATTCTTGATAATTAACAAACCAAAAAAACAACCAAGTAATAATTCGCTGGAGAATAAAAAAAAGATAACAAAAAAAAAGAAGATCGGAGAAATAATAACGTAAGTAAGAGAACAAAAATCCGCAAAAAAAAATAATAAAATAAATAATAGTTGTCTCAAAACTGGATTAATAATCCGCAAAAATAAATAACTAAGTAAATGATAACTGCCTCAAAAACAAAATAACAATCCGCAGGAAGGAATAATACAATCAACAATTGTCGCCTCGGAAATGAAATAATAATTCCCCAAAAAGAAATAAAAACATCAATGATAACTATCTCGAAAATAAAATAATAATTTGCCAGAAGAAAATAATAAAATGAATAATAATCGTCTCAAGAATGATTTAATAGTCCGCAAAAATGAATAATAAATAATGAAATAATAATCGGTCGTATGCTAGCTATTACACGGGGGAGGGGGAAGGGGGGTTGACGGGGTGGCTGGCCGGCACTGGTCGGTCTAAAAAATATTACACTCGAAAAAAAAGATAGAAAGGGAAATTTTGGGCGCCAGTTGCTCAGACGGGAGCAACACCGATAAAGAAAAAAAAAGAAAGAGACGCGGGGATGAAAATAATAAACGAAAAATGAAATAAGACGGAACCGGAAATCACCAAAAAAAAACTCGACGTGCGGCTAGCCGTCGGCGGGGATGGACACACACAGGGGGTGGGGGCACTGTCTCTGGCTCTTAAAAGTACCTCGGCACCAAAACGCAAAAAAAAAACTGAATAAAAAAAAGAAGAGTTACTCGGGGAAATATCACTAAAGGATCCTACACTGAACACGATCGCGGAAGAGCACCACTGCTCGCGCACGCACGGCAATGGTCGTCGAAAACTCGCGGGGCACGAAATGGCGCGACGGGACCGCGTGTTCTCCGTCGCACGATGACGGGGCAAAAATTATAATACGCACTGAGCAATAAATTCAGGGGTCACGGGAAGGAAAATCGGGTAAATCGGGGTTTGGAATAATGGGAAAAAACACACTCACTTCGTGTCGCTCCTACTACACTCGCCTTGACTCGCTGTCCTTTCGTTCTCCTCTACTCTCCTCCAATACTCTTCTTGCCTCTTTCTCGTCGCCTTTCACTCCTCTCACTCTCTTTCTTACTCTTTCCTCGGCGCCTTTCTCTCCTCTCAACGCTCAAAAAACGATAAACGCTCGAAAAAAAACGCTGTAACAATTCGGGATTCTATCGCGCACGTCTGACTCAGTTGGGATCTCGGATCGAAGTGACGAGTAATGGCCGTCGCCGTCTTCTTGCTCCTTCTTCGTCGATTCTCCCCGCTGATTGGCTGCGACGGGGGCTGCTCGAATCGATCCATCGATTACTGGTGGGTCGGTGGTGCTGCGGGTGGCGTCGCTGATTGGGTTACAGCAGCCAATCGGGGTCGTGCGTTCGAATCTCGTCGGGTTCCGGTTGTAGGCGCTCGTTCGCGCCACTGGCATCGGGGCTCGCTCCAACAGGCCTCCGCCGAGGGCCCGTAAGGTGGCTCCCTCAGACGGTTATGTTCGACACCAGCTGCGTCTTCCTCGGCCCGCGGGTGTTACGGGTTTCCAGTGTTTGACAGCTCGACTCCTGTTGTGTGCCACCTCGCGGTTTTGTGTGGGGATCCCGTCGCGAGGGTGGTCGGGAGTGAGCTGTCCGGGTCGTCGGGTGATGTTCAAGTAAAAAAGTGGCCAATGGTGCGCGATTTTCCGTTTCGGGGGTTAAATCCGGTGCTTTCCGGGGACCTCGGGGAATTTGTAGGTTATCCCCGGATTCTGCGGCGGTGTGGGTCTGGGCTCAATTTCGAGAGGCCCTGAGGCTCCTGATCCGTTCAGGGAATTTCCCCCAGTGCCTCTGCGACGTCCTGATGACTCCCACACTGTCTCCGGGGATGGGTTTTTCTTGGGTGCAGCTGTGGGGTCTCCGTCGGGTTGGCGACGGACCATCCCTCGTCACTGAGGGGGCTCAGGTGATTATGGGGTGTTATTTAAGGGATGTGGGGTGTGGGAGGGTAAGGGGGTGTATTTGGGAAGGGTGTTGGGATTAATATTAATTAGCTGTATGTTTTTTAGATTGTGGATCCTCCTGGTACTGGACGGGAGCAGGTTACAGTGACGGTGGGTTCTGGTGCTGCGACGGGGGGACTTGGACGGAAGGTGGTTTGTATCAGGGTAGGGATGGGGGGTAGGGTACATTCTTATTTAATATTTGAGTTGCTTAATATTAAAAATATTTATTTAATCTAAATTCGTCGGGCCTTAGGATTAATATTTAATTGAAATGTTTCAGGTGCCGAGGACGCAGCGGGGACTTCGATCCGGATCGGGCGGAGAAATTGTGACTGCCACGTCACAACCTTTAACATCACCGTCATTTAAACCGTTTTCACTCCGCGAGAGTCGAAAATTTCGGACCGGGAAATTGCGCGTGCCTCGCTAGAAAAGGGTCAACTTCTGAATGTCGTGAGTGTCTGAATTCAAAAGCTGAAGACCTTTTATTTTAGCATCGAGTGTAGAAACATGTTTTCTATCGAATGCGAAAAAAAAATTTCGAAATATTAAAAATGCGTTTTTCGATTTTGGCCCTTGTCGCTGAAATCTAGCCCACTGTGCGCCGTGTTCAAGATACCGGCACAGATTGTAAACAAAATACTCACAGCCTATAAGTGCGATAGCTGGTTGACCGACAGTGAAGCGTCGCGTCGCATTACCTACTGACGGGAGTGGTTGAACGACCATCGAGAAGTTCCCGAAGGTAACACAGTGTCTCCCGCAATGATAAAACGCCTCGTGTAGGTGGAGTCGTTACAGTCGAAATCAAAAAGTTCGTGGACGGCGGTTGGTGGTTGGTGGTGGGATGGTCGAAGCTTCCTCCGGTCGAACCTTCCACCCGTCGGACCTTCCTTCCGTCGGGCCTACCTTCCGTCGGGCCTTCCTCCCGTCGGGCCTTCCTCCCGTCGGAGCTTCCTCCGTCCGTAGCGCCATCTAGTCCGACATTACCGTCTAGACTGAACTACGTCGCCACTGTGGGTGACCGGGCAGAGCTCTGCACGCGACCGAACAGTGGGTCTCAACCTTTGGCCGCTAATCCACTTTGTATGACAGCATATGAATATTTCGTACAAACAACTGCAGTCAATCAGAATTTATTTGACACAATATGAAATTTCCATTGAATACGAAACAAAAATTCGCTGATCCGCCACTTTTTGGGATATTGATTTTTTCCTACGTGGCGATGTAAATCTAAATATTTCTAAATATAGATTTTTTTTATTTTTCAAATGAACCATATGGCTCAATCGTGGTCAATCGCCGAGCAACAATTTCGCAGGTGTGCAGGGGGGAGTTTGGAGGGGGCGTATACCACGAACAGTGGTATATGTTAGAACGAATAATTTTTTATATACTTTTCTCAATATATATGAGCAAGTCCACCAATTCGAGTACCGGTTTTGGGCGTCGATATCAGCGATCTTTTCGTAACTTTGAGAAATGGAAGCTCCCATTGAGAAATGGACTCTGATTTTTTTTTAGATTTTTCCTTTGGTTATTTTCGCTGCAATTGTATGAGTAATTCTGTGAGTTTGTCATTTTTTTCTTGTTTTCATTAATTTCTCAATGTGTTTTAATAGGAGAAAAAATTAAACGCGACCGCCTTTTCTTTGTGAAAAAAGCTCAGCTTTTCGAAAAAAAATACAAAAACATTTTTGGGACTTGAAAAATTACTTAAAATCGCATTTGAAATATAAAAGTCGATTTTTCTCAAATGCATATTTTTTAAAAATTTTAAAAGTATTTTTATCGAAAAGCTGAGAAAATTTCACGTAACATATGTAGAAATCAAGTTGGGACCTCTGTAATAACTCGTTGAATTACCAAATGTGTGACAAAATAACTAAAACCTCGATTTATATTTTTTTCATTTCCAAATGGTTCGTATTACTGTTTCTAAATACATGGAAACCATATGATCAAAGATGAAACTTAGAGTCCTGTGGTGACGCTGTTAGCTTTGCAAGTGCACCATCTACAACTTAAAGGCGGGGTAAGGTTAGTTCGATATTAAAAAAAGGATATTTTTGATAATTTTTCTTGACGATACAGTTGATCTACATTTATTGATATAATGACTAACTCAATAACGTTACGTTTGAAGAATATTCTATAAAATTTTCATTAACTTTAATGAACAACTAAGCAATTGACGGAGAATCTCTGCAGACGTCTAAGAAAAAAAGTTGTATCGCGGTGCCCATTATAACTAATTACTGGAGCATCTGAGACGAAAAAACCGGAGTAATTTCAGTAGCTGCTTAGTTTCTGCAGGTGATGAAGGCAAGTTTTTATTTTCAAATTCATTTTTTAATTTTTTACAGCATTTCGAAGTCAAAATACTGGTTTTTCTTTTAAAAAATTGAGAATGTTTCCATTTCAAAATACAATGAAACAAAAAAACTTGACGTCATTACCTGCTGAAACTTGTCAACTAATTAAATTATTTCGGTTTCTTGATCTCAATATTACGAATCATTTAAAAATGAAAAAATATTAATTAAGGTTTTAGTTGTTTCGTTATACATTTGGTGATTCAACGAGTTATTACAGAGGTCCCAACTTCATTTCTACATATGATACGTGAAATTTTCTCAGCTTTTCGATAAAAATACTTTCAAATTTTTTAAAAAATATACAAATGAAAAAAATCGACTTTTATATTTCAAATGCGATTTTAAGTAATTTTTCAAGTCCCAAAAATGTTTTTGTATTTTTTTTCGAAATGCTAAGGTTTTTTCACGAAGAAAAGGTGGTCGCGTTTAATTTTTTCTCCTATTAAAACACATTGAGAAATTAATGAAAACAAGAAAAACATGACAAACTCACGGAATTACCCATACAATTACAGCGAAAATACCCAAGGAAAAAATCTAAAAAAAAATCAGAGTTCATTTCTCAATGGGAGCTTCCATTTCTCAAAGTTACAAAAAGATCGCTGATATCGACGCCCAAAACCGGTACTCGAATTGGTGGACTTGCTCATATATTTACCACTTTAATAAAAAGAAATGAAATTCTCACTCGAATTCGTATATAAAAATGTTGTAATTTCTGTGGGCATATATTAATATACATACCAATACAACATTCATGATTTTGTGGACATATATTATATCTCAAAATTGTTACATTGAGAAAAGTATATAAGAAATTATTCGTTCTAACAGATAACACTGTTTGCGGTACACGCGCCCTCCAAACTCCCCCCTGCACTCCTGTGAAATTGTTGCTCGGCGATTGACCACGATTGAGGCATATGGTTCATTTGAAGAATAAAAAAAATCAATATTTAGAAACATTTAGATTTACAACGCCACGTAGGAAAAAATCAATACCCCAAAAAGTAGCGGATCAGCGAATTTTTGTTTCGTATTCAATGGAAATTTCATATTGTGTCAAATAAATTCTGATCGATTGCAGTTGTTTGTACGAACTATTTATATTCTGTTATACAAAGTGGATTAGCGGCCAAAGGTTGAGACCCACTGTTCGGTCGCGTGCAGAGCTCTGCCCGGTCACCCACAGTGGCGACGTAGTTCAGTCTAGACGGTAATGTCGGACTAGATGGCGCTACGGACGGAGGAAGCTCCGACGAGAGGAAGGCCCGACGGGAGGAAGGTCCGACGGGTGGAAGGTTCGACGGGAGGAAGCTTCGACCATCCCGTTGGTGGTTATTTGTGGTTGGCTCTGGTTAGCGATCTGCAGCGCTTTTACCATACGGCCATTCTCGAACGGCAGGTGGAAGTCGTCGCGTATCGAAGGCGTGTTATATGTCCCGGACATGACGAAAAATTTATGCTCGGTCGGCGTCTGTGCAGAAAAAGGACTCAGAATAATTTTCCTTGGAAACAGCGTACGTATCGATAATAAAAGGTTCACGGTGAGACATGGCGTGAAACAAGAGATTGAAATCTATCGAATGATTTTCAAATGGAAAGGCGCGAGAATCGGAAGTGAAGCCAACGAGGTGAAAACGGGTTATCGAATTTGGCATGGAAGGTTGGGTCACGTGAACCGCCAAGCGATGCTGAAGTTAGTCATATACAAACTAGTTCAAATCGTCGAGTTTTCGGAAAACTCCGAAGACTTTTGTGGTTCCTGTCGAGAAAGGAAATCTCATCGAAGTTTTTAAGAAAACGCGAGTTCGTTCGAAAACGGTTCCAGGCGAAGTAATTCACACGGATCTGTGTGGGCTGATGACAGAGGAATCTCTCCGTTGTGTGCGATTCTTATTAATATTTAAGGATGACGCGACGAGTTTCCGCTATATATTTAATTTGAAACACAAAAGTGACGTGCTAGAGAACTTCAAGAAGTTCGACAAAATCATGGAAAACAAGTTTGGCAGGCCGATGCGTATTCTTCGGTCAGACAACGGATTAGAGTTCAAAAATTGTGCAATGGAAAGCAACACAGATGCGAAAGGAGCTCAGCGAGAGTGTACTGCCCCGTACTCTTCAGAACTAAACGGAAAAGCCGAGAGAGACAACCGTACGTTATTAGAGAATGCGAGAACCATGCTATGAGCAAAGAATCTTTCCAACTATCTTTGGGCGGAAGCGTGCAGCACGGCCGTGTACGTGATGAATCGGGCTGGAGCGTCAAATGTTAGAGAAGAAAAGACTCCGTACGAAGGATGGATCGGTGTTAAACCAGATCTTGAACATCTGAGAATTTTTGGTTCAGAGGCATATGTCAATGTGCCGAAGCAACAACTCACGAAACTAAACGCGCGCGTCAAGAAAATGATCTTTGTGAGTTATGAGAGTAGTTCATTGAATTACCGTGTCTTCGATCGTGTGACCAAAAAGGTGAAAGTTTCACGATACGTGACGTTTCACGAGGTCATCGGGCAGTTGGATTTACCTGTTAAAGATGAGTCAAGAAAATGTATCCTACCGAAAACCGAAGAAATCGCTCCAGTTCCGGCAGAAGTAGAGGACGACGAGGTGTTCGAGCTGGCTGAGGAAGGAGAAATTCAACGGCCAGAAGAAAAACAGCGTAAAGCTGCTGAAGACGGAAGGTGACGACGGATAGATCGAAATCTTATTCAAAGGCCATCCCGGTTTAAGACGAATGTCGTCGAGTGTGAGATACCGGTATCCTACGAAGATGCTCTTAAAAGCTGAGAATCGAGAAAATGACGAGAAGCTATTAACTCAGAACACGAGTCACATCGCGAGAACGGCACCTGGTCGCTGGCAAAACGAGAGTCGCAAATGAAGACTATAGATTCCCAGTAGGTGTTGAAAATACTCAAGGACGAGGGAGCATAAATTCGTCGGTTTAAGGCTCAACTCGTTGCAAGTGACTTTATGCAGATAAAAGGTATAGATTTCTCTGAGCCGTCCGCTCCGGTCGTGCAATTCGACTCATTGCGTGTTCTTCAATCTGTCGTAGCCGCAAAGAACTCGAAGCTCTTACACTTCAACGTACAGACGGCTTTTCTATACGGAACACTCATGTTACGTCTAGTCCCGAATGTTATAAGTATCCGGTGAACAAAGTACACAAAGGGGTGGTTTCTCTTTTGCGTCAAGGCGTTCGCCTTTTACTGCGGGGACGGAGACCTCGCCTTATCATGTACGAACTAATGACTTTACCTGATGTTGGTGGAAGGACAGTATTTAATCAAAACCGATCTCCACTTGTAGACTGCGGTTTGATGGATCCCGTTGAGACTCGGTCGAACGACCAGATGTTGAGGGTCAGGTGGTTGAGTGAGGCACGAGCGGTTATACGTCACACAACGATTTTTAATGTTCGATTCAAAAGTCACAGTACAACTTCAATTATAATATGTTCGCACAATTGATTTCACAATGTCGATACTCAAAATGTAATACAGTTCACTTAAAAGTCGCGGTACAATTTCACTTGTCAAATGTCGACGCTTATTATTTCAATACATAAATTGGGCGTTTCGCCAACTGCGCGAAAGAAGACACTCGGGTCTTAAGGTACCGAAGATCAGAAGGGTCTTGCGGTATTTTCGCGATAAAGAGACTCTTTTGGTCTTTTTGCAATAAATAACTGACACCGTTGGCTTATGCTCTTTCAGTGCAGCCTGGGAGGGACTCTTGGCCCTTTAAATATTTATTTAATTCAATCAACTGGACTCTTTGGTCCCTTCAAATATGTATTTAAGTCAATCCACTAGACTCTTTGGTCTTTTCAAAGGTTTATTTAATTCAATTAACTGGACTCTTTGGTCCCTTTGTAATTGCTTGGTAATATTCAATTAATCCAATTATCTGGACTCTTTGGTCCCTTTGTAATTGTTTGATAATATTGATTTGATTCAAATATCTGGACTCTTTTGACCCCTTTTCGTATGTATTTAAGTTTTATTGAAATTTTAGTTACTTCACTTTAATCGGCTTTGAGTTATTTGTTATTTAATTGTTTGACTTCAACGATTCTGAAGTCCAAACTGTAAAACAGAGGGTGGACACAAAAATATATCAAGACCGTTCGCGTAAACGATTCTGAGTCCAAACCGTGAAAACAAACGGTGGACGCAAAGAGTCGAAGTTTGATGAACGCGAAACGATTCTAAGTCCAACCCGAAATAATAATCGGTGGACGCGAAGATGTGCTCCCGTTCTCCCGGAGTAACGGTGCTGTTGGGTTTGGTCGAATAACTGATTAATTTGCTAAAAATCTGGGCTTTTATACTGTGGGATAGTGTCTCTGTTTCTCTCAATCCAATAAAAGGGCTTATCGTTCTGTCTCATTCTGTCGCATAAAAAATATTGAATGGCATACGTGATTTTCTGCACGTTTTTGGGCTACGCATCCGTTCGGTAGCAGACCTTCGCCTACGCGAATTCTCTTAAGTTATTGCCGAAAGTGACAAGTAATATTGCTACTTCCGGTGTTGCGGCTTTGTATCTTCGCGGCGCGTTGAAACCTGATACCTCATTCGGAGAATCGGTCGAGGAGAAGGCAATATTATTCGTTATTTATTGAGAGCGTGCTGTCCGTCGGCGCGTGTGACAGCTATACACATTCACACGCGCGCGATAGGAATATTATTAAAAGCTTGGCTCTTATTCTCCCAAAGCGAATATGATTCATCAATCTCTTTGTCGATCTCGGGCGTCAAATAGAAGCGAGGACGTAACACTCATCGAATCTATATTGGATTACCCGATGGTTTAGTCGCCAACGAAGGTTCCCGAGAGGACAAGGTTTGTCGCCTTAAAAAATCGCTATACGACCTGAAACAATCCCCTCGTTGCTGGAATTGGGAATTCAGCTTGTTCCTGCGGAAGTTCAAGTTCAGAGAAATCATCGCATACAAATGCATCTTCGTCGGTCGAGTGGAGGTGAGCACCGTCTACCTAGCCCTATTTCTTAATGATGATCTGATTGCAGCGGAGAACAAAAGAATTATTGACGTCGTTCTCGAACATTTAAATGAAGCGTTCAAAATTATCATCGGAGATGCGCGCCTGTTCGTAGGCATGCAGATAAAACGAGAAAGATCGGGAAAAAACGGTCTTCGTGCATCAAAGTTCGTATGCAAGAAAAGTACTCGAGAGATTCGAGATGGTCGACGCAAAGTCAATGAGAGTGCCGTGTGATGCGGGCTCGAAGCTACAGCCAATACCCGAAGAAGTTCCGTGTTGAGAGGCAGTGGGATTACTGATGTTCTTGTCGATTGTGTCACGTCCTGACATATCTTTTGCAGTAAATTTAGTGAACAAATTCCTAGATCGTCACAGCTAAGAACACTGGCGTGCTGTAAAACGCATCGTTTCGTACGTCACTGGGACTTTGGAATACGGAATAGAGTATTGAAACGACGAACGCGGCTCAGATCTAAGAGGTTATTCAGACGCTGGCTTCGCTGGAGATTTAGAGACAAGATGATTTACAACTGGTTATATCTTCGAGCTGGCTGGTGGCCCGGTGACTTGGGCATGTCAGCGACAGAAACTCGTCACCCTCAGTACTACTGAGGCAGAATACGTAGCTGCTTCGATTACATCAAGAGAAGCGGTATGGCTGAGGAGACTATTGTCAGAGATCGAGCATCCGTCGATAAACAAGAAAGATAATTCCATTCGAATATTACAATGCGAACGAGTATGAGTGTGGGCTCGAAAACGGCAAGTCCTCGGACGACGATGCCGAGCCACCGACGGATCGAGTTACCGCGATACTCGACGCGCTACGATTAGATCGTCTTAATGACCTCGAGTACCGACACGTATGCCGACTCGTAGACGAGGACCCCATGCGATTTAAATTGCCGGGAGATCGCCTACCGTGCACCGACCGCATCGCGCACCATATTTCCACGGTTGATGATCTCCGCATAAATACGCGACAATATCGGTTCCCCGTTATACACCGCGAAGAAGCTGAGACTCAAGTTCAAAAGAAATTGAAAGATGAAATAATCGCTTTTTCTCAGTCTCCGTATAATTCGCCCATATGGATAGTTCCGAAAAAGCCGGATTCTCAGGGCCGCGCGCGAATACGAATGGTAATAGACTTTCGAAAATTAAACGAGAAAACTATCTCGGATGCTTACCCCCTCCCCCTCATAACAGATATTTTGGACCAGCTGGGAAAAGCACGATACTTTTCGACGTTTGACTTGGCGAGTGGTTTCCAGCAAATTCCCATGGACCCCCGGGATCGCATGAAGACTGCATTTTCCATGCCCAACGGTCATTACAAATATGCACGTATGCCCGAGGGCTTGAAAAATGCCCCGGCGACTTTTCAAAGGCTCATGGATAACGTGCTACGTGGTTTGCAAGGTACGGAATTATTCGTATATTTAGACGACATAGTCGTGTTCGCAAAAACATTAGAAGATCACGAAAAGAAAGTTCGTCGACTTTTCGCGCGATTGCAAGACGCGAATCTCGTCCTTGGACCCGATAAATGTGAATTCTTACGAACCGTCGCGACGGATTACGACCCGATCCGAAGAAACTCGAAGCGGTTAGACATTTCCCTACCCCGAAGACTTCACGAAATATTCGACAGTTTCTCGGACTGGCTGGATATTATCGTCGATTCATAGCAAATTTCTCAGGCCGCACTAAGCCTCTCTCGGATTTCACAAAAAAGGGAAAACCTTTCGAGTGGGGCGCCGAGCAAAAGCGAAGCTTTCGAGATTTGCGCCGGGCACTCTGTAAAGAGCCGGTATTGCAGTATCCCGACTTTAACCGTCCTTTCGTATTGACTACGTACGCGTCCGACCTTGCCGTCGGGGCGGTACTGGGCCAAGAGAGCGAGGGACAAGATTGGCCAATCGCATATTACTCGAAGGTACTTAGCCCCGCGCAAATGGGGTACGGTAGAACAGAGAAAGAATGTCTTGCCGTGATACTCGCGATTGAACATTTTTTACCATATCTTTATGGTCGAGAATTCAAACTCGTAAGTGATCACGAACCCCTGAAATGGATCGGAGCAATGAACGATCCGGGGAAAAGACTAGTGCGTTGGCGGTTAAGTCTCCAAAATTACGATTATGAATTCGTCTATAAGCCGGGGCGACTAAACGTGAACGCGGATGCGCTTTCTAGGAACCCCGTAAACCCCTTAAGTTCCGAATCGAGCTCCGAATCAGAAACTGAAGGGGGGGTGAAAAAGGTTTTGCCCGTTCAAAGGGGAAGACCGAGACTTGGATCCGCACCAACGATGCCGAGCGGCACCCGAGGCTGACCGATTGCAACGGCAACGCAGCGAAATCCTCGGTTGCCCACCCCGCTTAAAACGAGCGCTATTGCCACGCGTACGCGCTTACGAGCAAACCCGCTCGCGCCAAGCGCCGTACCGAATTACCTCGAAGCATCGGGAACGAGCTCGGGGGAAGAGAGACGACCTAGGCCGCTGTTGCAGCGCAACGTACCGTCGGCACCGCTCCTACCCACATGTAGGCTAAAGGTTCCCCGCGCTCCCCCTCCAGCTCGCCCTCCGTCTGCCCAAGCATCGGAGACTGCTCCGCAGGCGTCGAGTCTGCAGGCATGCGAGGCTACGGTTATCGCTAGCCCCCCACCCAGCGACTCCGAAGTGAGCACGCAGGAGGAGGAAGCGATAAGCGATGTGAATGAACAATTCACGAATGATTTAAAAACGTCGTTACAAAAATTCGATGACTCTATTCGGTTACTCGAAGAAAAATTCTTACGCACCGAGGAAGCTGACGAAACGATCCTCCCCGGACACGTATCCGATCAGGACGAGATCGACGATGACACTCAAAGCCTTCTAAACGAGATGGGCCCGTACACCCTCGAGAAGGGTGACGAGGAACTCTCTAGACGCATCGATAAATTGACGGCGAAGGCACAGGGCATTTCCGAGGAAACTCTGCTGCAAACGATGCATCCTATACATCGGTCTTCACTCGCTCGAGAAAGAGAGGAGGATGCCGATGACGAAGACGAATGACGGCACATACCCGTCGCCGCCTCGACAGTGTTGCATGAAACAACGTTAGCCGGACCGGCACCGCTGCCGCCCGAGCGCCAGCCGTGGTACCCCCCGTGGCCCTCTTCGTGCAGACCGGAGACCCCAACGATGCAAAACAGCATGGCCCCGTCACAAATATCTCGAGTAGAAGACGAGAGACGAGAGACGGCGACAACGATGGAGCACGCGTTATCGCAACGCTCCCCCTCCGGCCCGCTTGCACCGACGGGTGACGATGTGCTCTCTCTCTTTTGCACTGGTGCGACAGAGAGAGACGTACAAACCGTCACTCAAGCCGAACCGAGTATGCACAAGACACACATGCCTTGCGACCTTGTCTCCCCTTCTCTTCTCGAAGAATCAATGGACGAAAGGCCGTCCGCACGACGGGAAATAAAAACGGAACAAAAATCATATATTTTCGGCGTACGTGAATGCTTAACTCACCACCGAGGCAGTTATGCCCACTTTATATCTGCAGATGGTGAGCTTACGACCCCGGTAGGAAAAATTCTCTGCGATCTGAATCTAATCGACCCATATTCGATTAAAGAAAAGAAAGCCCGAATAGGTCAGGTTGTAATCACGAAAAATAGAAATAATCATATTTTCAGCATAGTCATAAAAATAAAATACTATGACGAATTACAACCCGAAAACGTGCAGCTAGGATTGCGAAGCCTAAAACACGTACTGACCAAACAACAAATTCCCTCCGTACGAATCTCTCGACACGGGGATTACCCAGACGAACTGGCCCCCGGTCGGTACCTGCAATTCATACACCTCGAATTCGCAGACGCCTGCATTCCCGTTATCATCTGGTACGGTCGAACCGTAATCCCACCGTCGGAAGACAGACGGGGAATAATCGTAGAATGCCACGAAGGGTTTTGGGGCGGTCATAAAGGCGTCACGAAAACATACAGACGAATTCGAGAACGTTTTTATTGGCCCTCACTCAGAAACGACGTTTTGGATTTCGTGCGGCACTGCAAAGGGTGCCAGGAGAAAAAACTCGTGCGGGTGCGTACGCGCGAGCCTATGCTCATTACAGATACTCCAATATCGCCGTTCGATAAGGTTTCACTCGACACGGTGGGTCCGTTACCCCTTACCCCGAGTGGAAACCGACATATTCTAACAATGCAGGATCATCTCTCCAAATTCTGTCTCGCCGAGGCGATACCGGATTTGAGGGCTGAGACAATCGCGGAAGCTTTAGTACGAAGACTTTTTAACACCCATAGCGTGCCGCGAGCAATACTGTCGGATCGCGGAACTGCTTTCGTCAATCAGCTACTCCGTGAAATTTGCAAATACTGCAAAATACATCAGCTAACCACATCCGGCTATCGTCCACAAGCAAATGGTGCTCTCGAGAGAAGTCGCCAAGTTTTAATTGATTACATTCGGTCGTACGCCGATAGCCGCGATGACTGGGACCGTCTGTTGAGCTATGCCGAAGCATCTTACAACAGTACAGTGCATGAGGCGACAAATTTTACCCCGAACGAGTTCGTCTTCGGTCGAATAGTTCGCCCCATGAGTCGTTACCATACAGACAACCCTCTCCCCACGTAAAATTCCTTTCTCGCGGAATTAATCAAACGACAAACCGATATCTGTCGCCAGGGTGGCGATAATCTCGTCGCGGCTAAGGAAAAATCGAAATCATATTATGATAAATTCTGTAGACCGTTTGAGGGAAAAGACGGTGACTCCGTATACGTACTAAAAGAACCGCGACAGGGGAAGCTCGACAGTTTTTATAATGGCCCATATGTGATCGTACACGTTTCCGATAAAAGCAATGTTATCCTAGAGGCTCCAAACGGGAAGAGGTTTCGCAAGCATGTTGACAAAGTTAAGTTGGCGTACGTGTGAGCACACGCAATGGATAAATATATAAATAAACTAAATAATTAAACATTAGGAATTACAGTAAAATACATTTTACATCACATAGATACATAAAATGAAGTTTATATTATCTCTTATTTTAATAACCGAATGAGTTCAACCGTATCGGACATATCGGCAACATGCGAGCGACCATGGGGACACATACGTGCGGGTATGTCGAAACATATACACTCATACGTGTGCTTCCTCTCTCGTGTTACATGCGTGCTAAGTAAGAATGAGAGAGAACGAGAGCTGTGTGACCGTATGGGTATGCGACTGAATGTATTCCGATTAAAACCCACTTAGACGGGATGTACGTGTATGCCCTCGCGCTGCTGCTGACCGCCAGAGCGGCCCGCACCAGCCTCATGAGCAACAACACCGAAGAAAAAGGAGAGTCATTGGCGAGGATAGAAACCCGAAACCCTGACCGATACGAGGACCTCAACGACTGCCTCGGGAAAAGCCGAGACGCCGGAGACCGTTATCGTAAGACGTGACGCTCCGAGCCAACGAATGCTACCCCTGCAAGGGTCCCGGGTACTTGAGTAACCATAAAACCCCATTCAGTGGTGGGAGTAAAATAATATCCGAGGGCCGGACTAGCCTTCGCAACGCACCAAGCCCAAACCGTCTTGACCAACCGAGCCGTGCGCGTCACTCGCAAACTATGACAGTGAAAAAACAAGAAAAATATAGATAAATACAAACGAAAAGATGAATCCGCGAATGCATCGAATCGTTACCGCGCGTAATTTCATCGAAGGTGAGTGCCTCTACTGTAGGGTCCACATGAACTATTGTGGCGGGTCGTACACGTGCGGGATGTCGTGCCTTCGAATATTTTCCACGATGGAGGAAAAGGTGAGGTGCCGCATCTGCGGAACCCAGGGCGTGGGGACCGGGTACACCGGTCACCAGGCCGCGTGCGCGAACGAGTTCTGGCGCCTGATTCGAATCCTACCGGGGATACCGGCGTCGGCCGAGTACCCCGCGGAAACACCGTCGGAGTCGACCCAAGCGCACCACCGAGGTGGTACAGCAAGGGTCGTCGCGACGACAACCGAAACCGGGAAGCAGGGTGAACCAACCACGAAGGCAACGAGCCACGCGGTACCCGCCGGAGCGGCGGCCGGTGGCAGTCCGAAGACCACCGACCGGACGAAGGCCAACCCCCTCCGACCGGTCAAGTGCCCCATATGCAGCGAGGAGGTGACTAAGCATCTCTTCCCGTCCCACCGGGGACGCTGCGCGGCCATCGCGGAGCGCGACGGCGTGCCCAAGACTGTGGATGTAGCAAACCCCACCAAGGTGGGCGCGTTAAAACATAGAAAGAAAAATCGGGATGCGTACACGCAAACACCGAAGTTGGAGCTACGGGCATGGGACCCGTCGTACACATATGTACGCTGGGTCAAATGCCCAACCGAGGTCAACCTCATCGATCTCGACTGGCCGGACACCGAAGAGGAGAAGAAAAGCCAACCAACCGAGGCCAACGGGGGAAGCAAGCAAGAAGACATCCCCTCCGCGTCGTTGTAAATGGCTGTCGAGGGTGACAGCCAGCCCAAGGGGGGGCGAGTTTTGTATCCGGTCGAACGTTCCGCGAAATGTACGACCGGATGCAACGACGGCAAAAACCGATCGGAGTCGCGCTTCGCGACGGCACGTGCGGTTCCGCTAATTATGCGTTTTTAGCGGTCACCTTGGTGCCGTCGAATTAGCGAAATGCGATTCCGAGCCGCGAAAAGGAAAAATTATTAATCGTGCGATCCGCCCCTCCTCGATCACGAGTGACCGATGAGGGCGAGTCGTCACGAAACCAAAGGCAGTACCAAAAAAGTCTCCGAACGACGCGAATCCGGGAGTAACGAGATTTCGCGAAGTTCGTCACCAGTATTCCACGGGAGTAACGTGTGAATACGCCAAAAACCCTAAGTGCGCGAGAGTGCAACGCGTCACAAAATAACCGGTCGTGAGAGTAGCACGAGCCTGGGCTTTTAAAAAAACTCAGTGACATTAATTGAATAACCCTTCTCTAATTCTCTTCTAATTCCAATATTCGACATAATATATCGTGAACAAAACTCAGTGACATTAATTGAATAACCCTTTTCTAATTCTCTCCTAATTCCAGTATTCGACATAATATATCGTGAACAAAACTCAGTGACATTAATTGAATAACCCTTTTCTAATTCTCTTTTAATTCCAATATTCGACATAATATATCGTGAACAAAACTCAGTGACATTAATCGAATAACCCTTTTCCAATTCTCTTCTAATCCTAATATTCGACATAATATATCGTGAACAAAGCTCAGTGACATTAATTAGTGACATTAAGTGTAGTCGTAATATCGAGTGCGCGACTCCATCGAACGCGGCCTGCGAGCCGCCTCCGTTCAGGAGTTCGAGCGCGGTCCGGCGGCAACCGTCAGCTTCCGAGCGAGGTTCCGACGGCACCTCATGTGAGTAATAGACGCCTGCGGGCTAATAAGTTTTCTCAACGGAGTACCGTCCGAACACGCGTGTGTGTGCGGTACTCCCTGTAACAAGGAAAACTATTTTCACCAACAATAAATATCAACCTAATTTTGACTATTAATTAAATTCGTTGTTCTGGTTCATTTCGTCTCCCAGTCGGGCGGTGCGGGCCCGTACGGGACGCGGTAGCCCTACTCCCTCCTTACCCTTCTTCACACTACCCTCCTTTTGATTTACTTTCTCCTTGTTTTTGCTGCGCCTTCTGCGCAGCTGGTGGCAGCGAAATAATAAAAACAACACCGCTACACCCACGTACCACACTCGGTGGTACGTAACAAGTTTTGATAATTTTTAACAAGATCTTTGTTTCTTTTCGTTTATAATCGCTGAGTAATATCGTTGTTATTTTTGTGCTCAACTAATCTCCCACGATTCTTTCTAGGAAACTCGTCGACTTATTTCGTATCGAACGAAAAAGCCAACAAAGCTGAATTTGTCGAGAAGTTCGGATTTTATATTTTAAATTTTGCGAAAAATCGACCTCGTCGTCGTATCTGCTGCTAACTTCAGCCACTCAAACCCCAACTTCATATGAGAGTGTGAGTAGTTACTCAAGGACAGTTCTGGCCCACTTACCAGCGAGGAATCTGCCTTACCGACCGAGCTGAGATGCGAACTCTCGTTTACTGACTGTCGGGGGGCTGATCTCTATTTTACTGACAGTCGTTGGGGGCTCTTGACTAATATTCAAAAGCGATTGTTTACCGACCTTTGTAGCTGAGACAATTGATAACTGCCGGGCTGATTCCTCTTCTACCGACAACCGGTGGGGGGCTCCCGGTATAACAGAGCCATCTTTTACCGACAGCCAGCCCCCCGTCATCTTGAGAATTTTCTAAAAAACTATGATCAAACGTTGAACGACGAACGTTCGAACGATGAGCGCTCCACTTCACTGATAGCCGGTGCCATCCTGCCCCGCCATCTGGCGCCTTCCTGCCGGACAGCTGGATATTTAGCTAAGACTCAAAACATCTTTTACTGACAGTAAGTAACCTCCCCGGCTGATTCCCGACAGCCCCGCCATCTTGCGGCGTCTCTGGTACCTGCCCGACAGTGAGTAACCGCCCTGCTTATTCTCGACAGCCCCGGTATCTACCGGTGCCCTCTTGAACCTGCCCCTCTTCGGGTGAGACTCAAGAAATCTTTCACCGACAGTGGGTAGCCTCCCCGACAGCCCCGCCATCTAACGCGCTCCTGCCTGACGGCTGGATATTGAGCTGAGACTCAAATAGTGTATTACACTACAAGGGCAGAAAGTTAGAGATTCTGCGCAGTTCAGGGCTCTCAAATTTTCTGCCCGTGTAGTGTATACTATTTTTCTTTATACCCGGTCGAAAGTACGTTTTATCTCATTTTTATTCATGTCAGCATTTTTTCAGTTTGTTTTTTTTCTTTCCGTTTACTTGCTTTTTTGAGCCGTAAATGTCACCTAGACCTATAGTATGTTCTTGATGCCTGCCCTGACATTCGCAGCACGAGCGAAGCGAGTGCTGCTGGTCAGGGGCAGGTATCAAATACATCCGAAAAGGCCATTATAAAATCACGTATTAAGAAAAAATTAGTTTACGCACATCAGTGCACCTTTCACATAATTCACATAAAATAATTCGCATAAAAATTATCAGCAAGTTATTTGATGTTATGCGTAACTCAGTATCCGCAATAACAAACAAAACAACCAAGTGAGCGGTAGCGATTGCTGACTAGCGGCCAGCTTCGTGTATCTGTTCAGTGCATGATTGATTTCTTTCGGTGCACTGTAGCAGAGCGCATGCGCGGCTCTACCGATGCATAAATGTTAGACTTTCTGCCTCGAAGTCAAAGCCGAAAGTACGTACTTTCGACCGAGTATGAAGAAAAAGTCTTTTACCGACAGTGAGTCACAGTCAAGCGTATCCCCGACAGCCCCGCCATCCTGCGCCCTCCTGCCAGACAGCTGGGGATCTGCCATACCGACCGAGTTTAGCTGAGACCGTCGGTAACCGGTGGGAGCTCCTGGTATTACAGAGCTATCTCTACCGACAGCGTCAATAACGAATAATCTGCTGTTTGGAAATTCTGCCAAAATTAAACGTTGAACGACAAACGTTCGAACGTTGATCGATGAGCGTTCCTCTTTACCAACAGTGAGTACCCCCGGCCCCGGACTGCCTGCCATCTTGTGGCGTCCTGCTGCCCGACAGCCCCGCCATCTTGCCCAGCTGCTGGATATTTAGCTGAGACTCGAAACATCTTTTACTGACAGTGGGTAGCCCCCCCGCCCCCTGGCTGATACTCGTTAACCCCGCCATCTCGCAGCTCCCTCCTGCCCCGACAGCCCACCATCTTGCAGTGCCCTTCTGCCCCGACAGTGGGTAACCGCCCTTGGCTGATCCCCGAAAGCCTGCCATCTTGCGGCACCCTCTGCCCCTGGCGATCCGACAGCCCGCCATTTGGCACCCGCTGCAGACCCCTTTACCGTTGAACGATGAACGTTCGCACGATGAACGATAAACTTTCGCACGATGAACGATGAACGTTGAACAGATGTTCGAAAATTCAACAAAATCTTTGAGTGTGAACGATTAACGTTTCAACGGACGATAATAAATGTTTCTGACTTCTAACGTGGAAAAATCTTTTTTACCTGAATCATTGTTTTTCAAAACGGAATTGCGATTATTATTGTTATTATTAATTATTATTGAATATTTTATTATTATTATTATAATTATGGAACACCTAACGAATTTTGAATCACAATTTGTTTTGTCATTTTTTTCAGTAGCCTCAATAATGTATTCCTCCCACACGTAATTTATTTTTCTTTGATATTTAAAATTATACGAATCCAAAAGAGAGAGAAAGAGAGAGAGAGAGAGAGAGAGAGAGAGAGAGACAGAGAGGGAGAGAGCGAGAATCGAACGAAGGTATAAGACGTGGCGGATAAGACAGAGAGCAAGAGAGAGAGAGAAAGAAAGGTGGGCAACGATGCAACGACCTCACCGGATGTTCGAGGTATCAATCTTTTCCGAATAACAACGGTAAGACGCGATCGTATCCGCTGTCACCGCTGTATTACAAAAATGAATGTTTAGCATTATAAGATTGGAGTTCCATGAATGCGAGAAGTGTACGCGTAAATTCGTTCACCGGCTTCCTCGCACTGCACGCTCAGAGATTTTTCGGAGCGTTCCCTAACGGGCCGCATCTCCGAAGTATTTCAACGACAGATTATTCAAGCCATTATAACCGTGTCACTCGAAGAATTTTGTTTACCGTCTGGGTATCGTATTACCAGCTCACGACATCGCGCCCCGGTCGCATGAGCCCATAGCTCCACGATAGTTGATTCTGTAAGTTTTCACCTGAAAACTCTTTCAGCTCAAAATGACTTGGAATCCGAACTCCCTGAAATGGTTCGAAAAGAGGTCAAGACGCGTTCGACCGAACGTATACAGGCGATTTTTAAATGGATTTAACTTCCATGTTCCTACAAGTTGAATCATTGTTTCCAGGCCAACTTTAACTCTGCGAGATGCTACGTAAGATGAGCTGCTTTATTGATCCTCCCAATTAAAATGTAAAATAAATACGTCTTAAGGCAGTATTCTTATGATAACATTGATGAATCCGTAGCTCAAGCACGTGTCCATACATGCAATTTCTCAAATTAAAAATTTGATAGTGCTATGAGTATTGATTTCGCCATACAAAGCCTTGGGTACTTTATTCATACACATAATGCTACATCAAATGCAATATTTGTACAGTAGAGTTTCTAATTGCTGGTGGAAAAAAACTTTACTTAAAGAGTTGTCTCTCGCTTTTGTATCCACTCCAAAGCCTCTATAATTATGCAGGGTCTCCGTGGTTGGTATTATCAAAATGGATAATATTATACGTGTAGAAGTTAGTTGATTTAAATTTCGAAAAAGGGCCCTTATTTGGAAGCTTTCGATTCATCGGTGTTTCATAAATCCCATGGGCGGAAGTGAAAAGCTGTGACGTCTGTGAAGATAGCAGCTCATATGTCACCATCTTAAAAAATTATTAGAGTTCTTGTACCATCAGTTTGTAACAATAGTTCTGGCCATTCAAACCTCGAAAATCCAAAATTTTGAAAAGCGATGCCATCGACCGGAAGTTAGCAGCTGACCATACTAAAATAAAAAAAAAACGTGAGGAATCGATAGCCCAAAGATAGTTTTGTAGTTCTGTGTTAAGAAAACTTCCTAATATAATAACCTAGTCATCCCTAATTGATTATTATCAATCTCAGTGATAATTATCAGTTATAAACATTCCAGATATGAATCGTGAGATGCTGATGCTTCCGGGACGAGTTCTAAGCTCTGCTATAGCTGCAATCAACAGTTCTAGTCGTCCCTCATCACATCGACAAGAGTTCTAGCCTCTGGTTATCCATATTTTAGTGTTGATAATTATTTATTAATACTTCAGGTATAGATGGTGCGATGCTAGGCCTCAGAGATAACTTTTGAATTGTTTTTATCGTTCGAAACCACATTTCTTGCTTGCCTAAATAACGTCAGAATAAGTTCTAGCCTCTAGCTATTGATTGATTGTTGATAATTATTTATTGATATCGCAAGTACATATAGTGCGATGTTGGGTTCAACGAATATGTTCCAGATTTATTTGTCGGTTGCAATCGATACAATAGTATTTCGCGCGTTTTCCTCGAGATCCACATGGTAGTACCCCCCCTCTCATGCCGATGCCGCCACAAATTTGTAGTATGAACGAACTTTTTACTACCCACCACGGCACGCGCGTCGCGCGCTTAGCAACTCATTCTTTTGTCTTGTGCCGAAAGCCACAGACGTGTTTTTTGACAGAGCTCCGCAAATTTCATCAAATATGGGAAAGAAAAGAAGTCGCCGAAATGATTCCGACGAAGAAAATATGGGAAATCGTCTCGAGAAACGATTGAGGCGTCTCGAACGTCGTGAAAAGCAGAGAAAAAGGGAGCAACGTAGAAAACGAAGTAAGCGTGTTTGTATGTTACAGATTATCAAGATGGCGGCTGTTCATTGCCGTTTTGGTTCGACGCGAAGGGCTAGGCCATTACAAAAATCGACTCAAGAGAGTCGTCGTTTTCTTTTTCGCACAGGCGAACTATGAGAGACTAGGTCTCCCTAAGCGAGCGGGTGAGGCCCGCTCGTACAGGACAACGTCCTAATAAGTGTGTCCAGCAAGCACTCTTCGAGAAATGTCGAGATGTCAAAGGATCATTTTCGAAAATAAATCACACGGCGAGATAAAATTAGACGCAGAAGGACAACATAACCTCAATTGTCTCTAGGAGATATTTATCAAGAGGGGTTTGTTGTTTACTTTTTGATTGTATTTAGAGGACATGGACGTCCAAGTTCGGAATATTCTTCGAGTTCAGAAGCCAGTTCGAGGTCATACTCGAGGTCCAAATCGAGATCGAGGTCGAGATCGAGATCGGCTTCGAAGATACGAATGCAATCGAGAGACGAATCGCCAGAAGGGATCGGTGAAGCACTAACGGACGCGAAGCCTGCGTTACCACCGAATCCAGATACTTCTCAAGAACAAGTCAACGCTATAACGGCGCCAGCGGCGGCAGTAGACGCATCGAAGCAAGTCACCGATGAAAAAGCACTTGAAATCCTCGGGAAACATTTGACGATAAATTATCCGGCGGGACCGCCGATTTGTGGGGAATTGGTGTCGCGATGGCCCGAGATTTTAGCAGTTGGGCTTCCCAAAGAGTATCGGCTGGCCTTACTCGTTAAGTATGAAACCCCGGCTAATTGTCCGGCTGTGAATCCGCCAAAGTTAAACCCAGAGGTTAAGGCTTTACTCACAGAACCAGTAACTAGCAGAGATGCTCGTATAGTGGCGAAACAAGACAAAGGGTCTGTTTGCATCTCGGCGCTCGGGGCTGTTCTCTTGAAACTGCTATGTGGAGAGACAGTAGGAAGACTTGCACTGACAGAAGTCTTATCCGACAGTGAAAAGCTCCTCGTCGATTTACAGAGGAAAGAATCTATGACACGCAAGGCGCTCATAGTAGGTAACTTGAACGCCTCGATCAAGGACACGCTTAACGCTACGTCGATTGACGAATGGCTGTTTGGAATGCAATTAGACGAAAACTTAAAAGCTGCCCAAACTTTGGAGCGTTCGTCCAAACAAATCAAGGCGGTTACTAAAGGGCCAACTAGTTACCCCGCAAAAAACTTCAAGAGCCCGCTCCGAAAACGCAGCTACAGACAACGGGGATCATCGTGGGGCGGGCAGAGGAAGACGTACTCATCGAGAAGTTCAGCGAGTCATCGCAAACCCGAGCCGAAGAACGACAAGTTCTCGCGAAAGAAACGCCAGTAATCGCAGTAAGTGTGTTGGCGGGCCGTCTGAAGCATTTTTACGATGCTTGGAGAAAGATAACTGTTGACGAGAGAGTCTTGGGCTGGGTCCAGGGGATCAAAATCCCGTTTGAAACGCCGGTGGTTCAAAATTCGGTCCCTCGGGAGCCGCATTGGTCACATTTTGAAAGATCTCAAATCTCAGAACAAGTAAAAAAATTGGTCGATAAAGGGGCTGTCTGCAAATGCGAGCGAAGCGAAGGGGAGTTCATATCGCCAATCTTTCTTACTCCAAAACCAGATGGTTCTAGTCGTCTTCCTCAACTTAAAGAATCTGAACAAATTTGTTGAAGCCGAGGATTTGAAATTAGAGGATTTGCGAACAGCTCGAGACTTGGTGTCTGAGGGGTCGTTCATGGCTACGCTCGACTTCAAAGAGGCGTGTTACGTAGTTCCGATTCCTAAATCGTACAGGAAATACCTAAGATTTTTGCTTCGCGGCGTGTGTTTTGAATTCTCGTGCCTGCCGTTCGGCCTCAACATAGCGCCATATTTGTTCACAAAAATTATGAAGCCCGTAGTCACCTTCTTGAGAAAACAGGGGTATATATCCGTTATTTATTCAGACGATCTCTTACTGATTAGTAGTACACTCGAGGAGTGCAAAACCAACGTAGAAATAACAAGTGCGTTACTACGCGAGCTGGAATTTATAATCAATATTGAAAAAAACCGAACTGACCCATCGAGACGTTGTGAATTCTTGTGTTTTATACTAAATACAGAGACTATGTTAGTCGAGCATCCCAAAAATAAGAGAGAAAAGATGCTGGATACAATTAAAAAATTTCACGTGGGTCAGTCGTATTCGATACGCGAATTCGCATCTCTTGTTGGTAGCCTTGGCGATTTTTGCAAAGCTTCCAAATATGGCTGGGCGTATATGAAAGACCTGGAACGAGAAAAAATGGTTGCTCTTCGAGAAAACGGAGATCATTTTGAAGCAGTTATGAGACTATCTGACAACGTCCGGGAAGACCTACTATGGTGGAAATCTCACATTATGACAATAACAAACCCGATTAAGAATTCCGAATTCGAGATGGAGATTTTTTCGGACGCGTCGCTGTCTGGCTGGGGCGCTAGGAGCAATGGCGAAAAGACCGATGGGTTTTGGAGTACGAAAGAACGCGAAAATCATATTAACTATCTCGAGCTTCTCTCGGCTTTTTTCGGGATTAAGTGTTTCGCACCTCATTTGAAGGGCTGCGATATCCTACTCCGTATGGATAATACCACAGCAATTGCCTACATCAACCGTATGGGCGGTATTCAAAAGCGAAAGTTAAGTTTGCTCGCGAAAGACATATGGAAATGGTGCGAACAGCGAAATCTTCGACTTTTCGCATCATATATTCGCTCCGAAGAGAACTCGGTAGCGGACGCTGAGTCAGGAAGGTTAGAGGTCGAAACGGAGTTCGCGTTATTATTTTCTGCCTTCAATGAGATTACACGTAGTTTTCGAGATCCCGAGATTGATTTGTTCGCGAGTAGAGCGAATACGAAGTGCAGGAAATACATATCGTGGAAAAAAGATCCGGGATCATTCGCAGTCGACGCGTTTACAATTAATTGGAAACAGTATTTTATCTACGCGTTTCCACCCTTCTCGATTATACTGAGAGTATTAAAAAAAGTACAGCTAGATAAGGCCAGAGGTGTTATAGTTGTCCTTCAGTGGCCTTCCCAAGCCTGGATCCCGTTATGCATGACTATGTTAGAAGAAGAACCGGTTTGTTTTGAGCCAAATATCAATCTTATACGGTCTACGAACAGGGAACCTCATCCGCTGTGACGAAGACTTACCCTGGTGGCCGGAGTTATATCGAGCAAGCGTTTGCGAAAAGAGGAATGCCAGAGGAGGCATGCGGCGTCGCGGATTCCTCGATAACCGCATCATCGTTGCGACAATACGAAACCGGCTTCAAGCGCTGGTGGAAATCTTGTGAGGGAAAAAAGATCGACAGTCTCACAGCGGGGATTCCCGACGTATTGGTTTTCCTGGCAGCGATTCGACAACGGAGCGTCGTATGGAACTATCAATAGTTTTCGGTCAGCGATAGCTTTACTGCTGGGACCTCAGGTTGGACACGGTGAAAGAATAAACCGGTTTTGTAAGGGAACAGCGAAACAACGGCCTCCTGCACCGAAGTACGAGTCTACCTGGGATCCCAAGGTCGTTCTAGATATTTTTTCACGCTGCCCGTCGAATAATGATTTATTGCTCGAAAAATTATCGTTGAAATTAATGATATTGCTGCCACTAATAACTGGTCACAGGCCTCAAACTCTATCGCTCATTGATATCCGCAATATAAAGGAAAAACAGAACATGTTCGAGATGAAGATACCTGGACGAATGAAAACTTCGGGTATAAACAGGAGGCAGCCGACGTTAATTTTGCCGTTTTTCCCGGAAAACGAAAAAATATGTGTAGCGGCCGCGTTGCAAGCGTATTCAAATAGCGCCGGAAAAGTAAGAGAGACCGAAACGACTCTGGTTATCTCGTTCAAAAAGCCCTATAAGACGGTTGGAACTCAGACCCTGAGTCGTTGGATTAAATTCATGTTAAAGATGAGCGGGGTTGACACCGAGATTTTTTCAGCCTATAGCACTCGTCACGCGGCTACGTCAGCGGCGTGCAAGAAAGGCATAAGCATAGACACTATCAAAAAGACCGCGAGTTGGACAAAGAATTCGAACACGTTTGCCCAATTTTATAACCTAGAGGTAACTGAGTCGAAAGACGTTTTCGCAAGAGCGATTTTAGAGTCATAGATCTTATATATGTTATAATGTTACTCTGAAGCCTTTATCAATTACTTAGTTAAAATAAAGGACTCTGTCAAAACGTTCATCCGCCGTAACTAACTTTCAACATCTACCATGTTGATCTCGAGGAAGAGAAGCGAAATACAATGGTACGATTAAACGAACTTACCTGTAACTGAAATTCTATCGTAATTGTATGGAGCGCCTCCTCCGAAGAGATCATACTCCCACCCAAAACCCGTAGCTAAGCCATGTTAGTCCCAAAAAATAGTTACGGCAGCACTGTAAAGAAATGAGTTGCTAAGCGCGCGACGTGCGCGCCGTGGTGGGTAGAAAAAAGTTCGTTCCTACTATAAATTTGTGGCGGCATCGGCATGAGAGGGGGGGTACTACCATGTTGATCTCTTCGGAAGAGGCGCTCCATACAATTACGATAGAACTCCACTTACAGGTAAGTTCGTTTAATCGTACAATTTTATCGTCCAAGTAACATTGCAAGGAGTTCTAGCCTCTCATTTTTTTATTTAATCCATAATGGAAATTTATTGATTTTGGAGTCAGAAATAGTGCGATGCTAGGGTCAACGTATGAGTTCTGGATTGATCTTTTGGTTGCAATTGATAGAATTTCATCATTTAAATAACATTGCAAGGAGTTCTAGCCTCTTACTTTTATAAATTAATTGATAATGAGGATTTGTTAATTTTGGAGTAAGAAATAGTGCGATGCTAGGATAAATGTATAAGTTCCGGATTGATGTTTTAGTTGCACTTAGTAGAGTTCCTTTGTTCAAATAACGTTGCAAGAAGTTCTAGCCTATTACTTTTTTTAATTATCTGATCATGAGGATTTATTGATTTTGGAGTAAGAAATAGTGCGATGCTAGGGTCACTGTATAAGTTCTGGATTGATCTTTCGGTTGCAATTGATGGCATTCAATTGTTCAAAAAAAATTGCAAGGAGTTCTAGCCTCCCATTTTTTTCAATTAGTTCAATCAGAATTATATCAATTGCAACTAAAAGATCAATCAGGAACTGATACGTTGACCCAAGCATCGCACTATTTCTTACTCCAAAATCAATAAATCCTCATTATCAGATAATTAAAAAAAGTAATAGGCTAGAACTTCTTGCAACGTTATTTGAACGATGAAACTCTATTAAGTGCAACTAAAAGATCAATCCGGAACTCATACATTTATCCTAGCATCGCACTATTTCTTACTCCAAAATTAACATATCCTCATTATCAGTTGATTTAAAAAAGTGAGAGGCTAGAACTCCTCGCAATGGCATTCAAACGATGGAATTCTATCAATTGCAACCAAAAAATCAATCCAGAACTCATACGTTGACCCTAGCATCGCACTATTTCTTACTCCAAAATCAATAAATCCTCATTATCAATTAATTTACAGAAGTGAGAGGCTAGAGCCCCTTGCAATGTTATTCGAACGTCCCCGAGGCATATGCCGGGTGGTCTAGCACTTGTATTTTTTATGTTTGGTGTCTTCTGGATACATCCATGTTGGACCATAAGAAGACGAAAACTCCAATTCTCAACTTAATGAGGATATATTTAGCGCGTAAAGGGTCACACGCAAAATAAATTTGATTAGCTAAGGCATTACGGACCATATCCACTACTAACCATGGGCATAACTAACCATGGATACTACTAATCATAGGAACTGCTATCTATGGGCACTACTATCCATAGACACCACTAATCATAGGCCCGCTACCTATGTTTGGTGTCTCCCGGATACATCCATGTTGGACCATGAGAAGACGAAAACTCCAATTCTCAACTTGATGAGAATATACTAGATTAATAATGATAATAATAAATTTTAACTCGCGAATTGGCAAGTTACTTGTGCAACCCGTAAAGGGTTACACGCAAAATAAATACGATTAGCTACAGGCATTACGAGCCATATCCACTACTAACCATGAGCACAACTAACCATGGATACAACTAACCATAGGAACTGCTAACTATGGGCTTGAATATCCATAGGCACTACTATCCATAGACATTACTAATCATAGGCCCGCTAGTTCAATTTTAGTATGGTCGGATGCTAACTTCCGGTCAATAGCATCGCTTTTCGAAATTTTGGATTCTTGAGGTCTAAACGGCGGGAACTATTGTTAAAAACTATTAAGAACTCAAGAACTGTTGTGGATGCTATAAGCACTCCATCAATACTGTGAGATGCTAACAAACCTAGCATCTCACTGTTTATGCTTGGAGTATCAATCAATAACTATTCGTAATTAATTATAAATAGCCAGAGGCTAGAACTCTTTCTGACGTTATTAAGGCGAGTAAGAACTGTCGATTCGAACGATAAAAACAATCCGAAACTCATGTCTCAGACCTAGCATCGCACCATCTATACTTTGGTTATTAATGAATAATCATCAGCAATAAATAATGGATAACCAGATGATAGAACTTCCGTCAACTTGATGCGGTATGACTAGAACTCTTAATCCTAGCTATTACAGAGCTTAGAACTCGTCCCGGGAGCATTAGCATCTTATGATTTATATCTGGAATGGTTATAAACAATTAACAATAATGGATTAGCGATGACTAGATTGTTTTATTGAAAAGGTCATTTAAGGTAGTTACTCTGCGAAAATCTCAACCAAAAGTTAACATACCATGTTTATGTTTTGAAGATTGATAATTGGTTTAATTAGTAATAAATAAAATTTAAAACTACGCAATATTGACTCGGTACTAGTAGATAATACGATGGATATCATTTACTGCCCTAAGATATATTTTATATTGTGTTTTTGATCTACCATTGGCAGTTAACTTTTTGCCGGGACTATCCAGGCTTTGCCCCAATACACGCAATAGCTTGTATATACTGTTACGTCCGGGGTATTCCACCGACATGAATATTTCACATTTGATGAACAATTTTGAATTAGCTCAACGAACGTTCAGTGATAATATAATTAAATCTTATTTCTCCGAATTAACGTGCGAGAAACCTAGCTTCGAAGATCTCACGGTGAAACGTCTGCGAATTTTGCTGACGTATGAGATCTCACGGTAGCCGGAGGAGACGATGCACGTCTTGGTGACGTGTTGTGCCCCGCGCATTTTTACATTTGCTCGCGCTTTGATTCACGAAGGTGCAAGGCACTACTTTAATGAAAAATCTCAATTTATCAAGAGATGGGGGGGGGGGGGGGGTTTCTCACTTTGGTCATGGTTATGACCATGTCGGTCATAACCGCGTGAAAACAGTTTTTCACTCCGCGGTTCAACCATGTCGGTTGTACACGCGTAAATAAAAGTTTGAATTCAGCAGCGTGTCAATATAACCACGTCGGTCGTGCTCGCATCAAAATAAAAGTTTAATATAAAATTCAAGTGAAATTCAATTCCGCGACTCGACCATGTTGGTCGACCGCGTCAATATTTTCCAAGTGTTAAATAAATAAAGTTGTTAATGTTACATAATTCGCCGTCCACAAATCATCAATCAACTTAAACAAAAAAACACACGTTTTTCCGAACTAACATAACAAATAAATCCCGATCACCCGACATTCGCTCCTATCCCTGGTGAGCACGGGTAGGTCTCGAAATCCAGAATCTCATTCTGCCGAAAACGTATATGTAGATATAGTGGCGTAGCTCGCTTCACGCGTTGTACCGCGTGAAGATGGTTTTCGGCCGAATGAGATTCGGGATTTCGAGACCTACCCGTGAGCACATTCTCGTCTTAAAAGCAGCAACAATAATTGAATGTGTTTTGATACTGTTTATCATCATAACGAGATCCCAGGACGTAACAATACAGACAACGCAGTCCTCTGTGTGTGTGAGAGAACGACGATCGTGGCAACGTTGGGCATCAGCTGTGACCTACGTACCTGTCATCGCGGTAGTGAAAGACAATATTATTTGTGAGCTAGGAGAATATCAATCCTCAAAAAATGTGCACTCAAACCCGACACAAGGGACAATTCATTTCAAAAAAAGTACTTGCGAAAAAAATAAAAGCCGTAGAGGCTTCCCTAAGAGCACGACACAAACACGATGAGGAAATGGCCGAGGAAAATTTAGAGGTTATTCAAAGCGATTGGAGACGTATCGTCGAGCTGCAAGAGCTTGGAAAAAACCTTCGATGCTGTATTTGTCGAAAAGTTCTTTCATTGGAAAGAATTGTGAAAGAAATACGTTTTGGGCTCAATTCGTGTTTAACGATTTCTTGTGACACTTGTAACGTGAATACACTCGTTCTGACAGGAAAAATGCATACCGCAAAAGACCTCTCAAAATTATCTCATGTGAACACGAAAGCTGTCCTTGGTAAGCCAATTAATTTAATTATTGAATCCCATATATTTTTCTAATTCTCAATCTGCAATGACAATTTCTTTGCTGTGTTAAATAGGGGCTGTTCACTCAGGTGTCGGACCCACCGCTTTCAACAAGCTTCTATCTTGTTTAAACATCTCTCCAATATCAGAGAATTTGTTCAAGCTGTACGAACGCGAAATTGGCCCAGTAATTGAAAAATGTGCCAAGGAAAGCTGCAGCAAAGAGCTGAGGAAGAAAAGCGTAGATTAGTCATCGAAAATGTCGAAAAGTTATGTCAGGAAATGTGAGTATTCAGCGTAATTGGTCCGGGTCTGATTTGATAATCGAGTATATCTTATTTATAGCATTCATTTTGCACTATTAAAGTAAATTAACTCGTAAAGAAAAAAAACGTACATTTTTACTTTCTTTCAATTTGCTACTGAATTTATTTTGTAGCTTCTGCGCTTACATTCATAATTAAACGTCTAATGGTGCAGTGTGAAAGCTACATCGACTAAAAAAGACACAAATTTTTACTTTGATAAATTGTTTACAGAGTAATTGTTCTACTAATCTGTTTCACTTTTTTGCTGTCGGGCAAATTAAAATTGAAAAATATGACTAACTTTATTTTGATAGGGGTTATGCCTTTTATTTGTAAATTTATCTGCAATTGTATATAGAAATATATTTCTGGACATAGTTATTTTATGTCCTCATAATTTGTACATCACGGAGCGTATGCTTATGACTATAAATTAAAATGTCAATAAAAACTATTTATCTAACAATGACTAACAAGGGGAGGACACGGTGGCTACATGGCCGATCGACTTGAAATTTACACAGTCGATAGTTTATCAAAAATAATTAGACACCTATTCCGGCTTTCGCTACAGTGGGCCGAAGTTTTCGAGATATTTAATTTTTTTTTTCGAAAATTTTCGCCGGATGAGCCAGTACCGCTGAGACGCTCGCCGTTTCAACGGCAGTGGTAGCCGAGTGGTTAAAAGCGCGGATTGCTAGTCTGCGGAATCGCTGCCCCGGGTTCAAACCCCTTGTGGGTAAGCTTTTTTTCTGTTTTTAATTATATTTATTAAAAACATTGTAAAATACATCCTTAAACATTTTTCCAGTGAATTTAAATTTTTTTAAATAAAATTTGCAAGGATAGGGTTTTAAATAAGACAGCTTTTTTATCGTTTCTCCATCGTCGCGATTTATTAATTAGCTTGTCATGGGCAACTTTTCGGGTGATAATTTTCGTAGAAACACTCGAAACATAGTGTTTCTCTACACCTTGCACATTTAATGAACGCTCCCTCGTTACATTTGCAATGCTCTCGGGCTAATGTTAACCGGAAGCAAACTTCGTTATCATTGTCGAAGGCAATTTTTTCGGGCAATAATTTCAAGGCGTACCAAGCATACTTTAGTAGTAGGGTAAGGGCAGTTTCAGGCCACTTACCACGGTGACCTGCCTTACGACGGTCGGTAAGGTAGATTTCTCTTTAACCAACGGTGGGGTTGAGGCTGATCCTTCTTTTACCGACGGTGGATCCCTTTTTTACCGATGGTGGGTGACTTCCGAACCATCTTCTACCGACAGTGCCGGTTCCAACAGGGCCTTGAAAATTAATCGTAAGGGTAGAAAGGACAGTTTCAAGCCACTCGAACGTTCGAATGGTGAGCGTTCTGCTTTACCGATCGAACGTTGAACGATCGTACGATGAGCGTTCTACTTTACCGACAGCAGCCTCAGATAGATGGCGGTATCTGCCAAGTCTCGCTGCCAATCCGGTAGATGGCATTGTCTTCTAGAGTCAATCGATTTACCTACTGCTCGATCCCAATACCCCGACCGCTCAATACTCGCTGACTACCCAGGATCGGTTTTGCCCCCACTTATTACGGTGACCTGCCTTAGGACGGTGGGTAAGGTTGATTTCTCTTTGACCACCGGTGGGGCTGAGGCTGATCCCTCTTTTACCAACTGTGGATCCCTTTTTTACCGATGGTGGGTGACTTTCGAACCATCTTTTACCGACAGTACCGGTTCCAACAGGGCCTTGAAGATTGATCGTTAAACGATGAACGTTCGAATGATGAGCCTTCTACCATATCCATCAGATAGTTAAACGATGGGCGTTCTGCTTCACCGATCGAACGTTCAACGACGAACGTCCGAACGATGAGCGTTCTACTTTACCGACAGCAGCCTCTTGCCCCGCCATCTGTTGTCAAAAATCGAACCATGAACGTTCCTTTTACCTATAGCTGATCACCAACATCTTACGACGCTTTCTCGAACCTTGTATTACGAGTCGATAACGAATAGTTTTAAAAAATTTAACGAGGAACGTTCCAGACAGCTGATCACTGACATCTTGCGGCGCTTTCTTAAACCTGGTAGAGCAATCTTACAGCCCGCCATTTGACGCCCTTCTGCCTGACAGTGCTTCGGCGTTTGAAAAATGATGGATTTGAGAATTGTCGCGGTACGCTAATGTTATAATTAAATTTTGGTAGCGGCTAAATGAATGCGTTCGGCTGAACGCGTTCATGTGTGACGTCATCGATGATAAGAAAGCAAGATGAATCGGCAGTAAGATCACGTTTCACGGACCTCAAACATCCAGGTAAACCCGTTGAATCTCTTTCTGTAGAGTTTGCATTATAAGTGACAATTCTTGGAATTAACTTCTCAGAAACTAATCTTATAATTAATTTTCCGTGGCGGTGAGATGAATACGTTCGGCTGAATGATAAGGAAGCAAGATGAATCGGCAGCGAGATCACGTTTCACGGACCTCAAACATCCGGGTGGACCCGTTGAATCTCTCTCTGTAGAGTTTGCACGATGTTTGCACAATTCTAGGAAATTAACTTCTCAGGAAAATGCGGTATCCCTTTGAAAGAGTTTGCACGTGCAACGATTTTCGGTTACGCTGCCCCCCCCTCTCCTATTTCTCTCCTCTCTCTCAAGACTGAGCTTATAGTGGGGGGAGGAGCCAGCTTGGTACAATGATATGAAATCAACCGGCTCGACTTGAATCACACGAACTAAAATCGAGATGCCAGATAGACGCAGCGAGCTTAAAGAACGAATTGAATTGCTTTTGCGAAACATCGACGAAGTGAAAAACCTCATAAGAACGAGATCGGACATACGATTTGTGCAAGAAAATCTTGTGAATCTTCAATTGCAAGAGAATGGATCTATCATCCCTCGAAGAGGCGAGCAATGTCAAGCTATTCCTTCCAACGAGGAAGCACCGAGATATGGAACCGGAGAAACAACATCTTGTGAGCAATCCCAAGAACGTTCGAAGTAAATATGGTGGGAGGATTCTCGTCGAGATAGCCAATGAATACGTCGTTTTCCTGCCAGAGAGGATCTTCCGTGTTTTCGAGGCTGATGAAAATCTACTGAAGAGGACAGTGAAAACCGCCAAAGACGGTCATCTATCATTGGTTTTCCATAGTGGAAAATACAACAGTCTCGAATTCCAAACCGGTTGATCTTGGGTACACATCGATATCGTGATGTGACGAACTGTAGTAACATCAGTGACTATCGTATTCGCTATCGATTTTGTGAAAATATTATTATATTTTGTGGGGAGGAGGAGGAGATTTTCAAATAGATAAAAAAATCATTTTTATCAGTAACATGTTATTTATTTCAAAAGAACGTTGTATTCACAGCATGATACCCGCTAAGCCAATTTTTCAACGATCGTACATTTCTCGTAGCACAATGAAATTCAGAGATATCGGGATAATAAGGACATGGGGTAAAAGATGAAATTGTTGGTAGTTTTCGTAGTGAAAGACACTCGAGCGTTTCCAAGTCAACGATGGACGATGCTGATGATTCATCGATGATGCTGGTCAACCATGTTTTTTTCTCCAAGCCTTTTACGTAAATGGTTCGAGTAGGTTTCAAGATGGCCTTGATTATCTTTGTAGCTGCTCCATAGGGTAATTCTCCCGACTCCCAAGACCATCCGGGAAAATTTCGCTCGAGCGATGAATTTATTTTTCGATATTCTACTGGTAATCCTGTCCATGCGCACGGTGGTGCGAAGAGGAACGTCGTGGGCTGAGCCGCTTTCTCGTCGCTAGCCATCCTGTATTCTCCATCAGTGATTTTTCACTGGGATTTCGAGATACATAACCTTTCATAAAACTCGTTAGACCAACATTTTTGTTTCGATCGATTTCTATACCGTTGAGTTCATATCGCACTTCTTCGAACATATGACAAATAGCATTGTTGACAAGACTCGTTGCAGCAGTAGCAACATCTTCTGCGGCTTTCACGAGTCTTCCTCTTGTGTGCAGCGAGCTCTTGCTAGGTAATACGCTGAGATCTTGATGCTGCACAGCTATTCTTATTTCATCACTGTTATTCAAAGTTGATGATGCATAAGGCTGATGAGCATGAATTTCATAGTGTACTATAGATTCATCAAAGACAATGGGCGTATGAATATTTATCGCTTCCTCTTCCATTGTATGCAGCAGAAGATACAAAGTATTTCAAGTCGGTTAACAATTTTTTTCCCCCTAGTTTGATTTTTAATCCTAGGTTTTTCAGAAACTGAGTGTTCTGATGTGTTAACACCTTGAGAGTAGGTCGTCGACTAATTTGGTTCACGCATTGTGGCTTATTATAATTAATGCGTTTGACATTGAAAACGATACCCATTCTGATCAAGCTGATTTTATGTGTAGTCGTATTGTTATAACTTCTCCACGGAATTTAACTAAATCACCATCTTGATCCACTATTTGCAATTGAATGCGATCAATTGTCTTGCCAATAATTGGTAAATAAATTACGTGTGATGGGACTTCAATGATTTTATATCCAGGTGGTACTGATGGAAAGAATTCAGGGATCGTGTGTACTTTGCGCTCGTTGATGTATGCTCCGGTCGTGAGATTACATTCGACTCGTAAAGCGTTTACTTTGAGAATGGCTACAGGAAGATCAGACTCTTGGTTATTAGCTTTTGAAATACGTCGGGTGAATCCTAGTAACCTTCCAACGGAGTCATCGGATGTCAAATCAATGTCACGATTACACCTAATTTGGCTGCGCAAAGTATTATTATTTGGTTTTATTTCGATAACAGCTTTTTTATCGGCCAACACTTGCTTCACATAATTCTCAATATCCTCCAATTCATAGCTACCGGTAGGCACACTTATGACCTCCGTACCAATGTGAATTTTATTGTCACCAACGTCTCTGTTGAAAATGGAGTTGAACGTTAATAATTCCACAAGCGCTAGGGTATAGTTTTTATATGAAGAAAGTTCGATAGGTGGAAAATATTGTGCCTGGAGAACGGATGATGTTCCGGAAATAGTCAAAGTCAAAGTATCATTCATGATGAGGGACTGACTGACAACTAAATTTGAACCATCATGATATAGGTTTATATAGAGAATATTTGTTTTTACGATTTAGTTGATTACAAAGAAATTTTAAGCACAAATGTCCACATTCTACCGCATCATAGTCTTGATACTAATTATAGTTGTAGTTAACGCTACCAACGCCCGCATAACCGATAAATTCCATTGGTGGTCGAAGATCCCCGAAACTATCAAAGTAGATTACTTGGTTATTAGTTTTTTTGTATGCCACCGAGTGCGTTCCCGGTCCATTATTATCATCGAGATTAATAATTGCCGATTCATCTTTGAATGGTCCGCTTTTGGGTAATTCATCTCGCATGAAAACTCCTCGGAAGTGTGGAATCTCCATAATTCTAGCATACTTTGATAGATCGGAATCGGTTAGGGGGCGACGTGGTAGCGTCACTTCACGTTTTTTGATTGCACATAAAGACCAAATCTTTTTTTTTATGGTTTCAAATATAATCCTTTCCCCAATGCTATAGCTTCCATTGTTTTATTATGGCTCTTGTTTTCCTCTAAATCACGCTTAGCTGCCTGAGCAGCGTTTACAGCTTTAGCTATGCTTGCTGCACCACCGGACAGAGCTCCAGCAGCGCTGAGACCCGTGAAGATAGGTACGAGAAATGGCAGAAATCCTCCTACTTTCTTTGGCACGGGTAGAATACGTGGTGTACGCAATTTACTTCTACCACCGGCTTTTTTAATCGCTGCTCGTGCACCCTTCAAAGCTGATTCGATGAGTACACGTGAATTATTGCTTTGAGTCATTGTTTTTTTAGCAGCTCCAATTATTTTTTTCAGTTCAACGCTCCTATAGGGTTTCTTCACTCCCATACCAAATTTCCTTTTAGTCTTCATAATTTTTGTGACGCCCCACGCTGCAGCTTTTTCACCGAAACTTGCGTCGCTGGCCGATACCCGTTTCTAAGCTTTCTCAGCTAAAACCTTGTCAGCCGCGTGTCGAGCTGCTATGTTTTCGCGATTTTTTGAGTATGCGATATCGTGTTCCTTGCAAGCGTTGTCCAGTAGATTGATACCCAAATCACCTCGAGCTAGACGTTCTGCTAGCTTCTTACCGGGTCCACAGTATTGATAGCCCGGCAAATGCAATTCAATGGGAAGTTTATCTATCAATCTGTTTACCAAACCCTTGTTACGCTTTTTTCTCCCTTTCATGCAACCATTTACGATCATAATCACACGAAGGTTGATTGACTACTGATCATTTTTATCTTATAAGTCTGTTATTATACAATTTCACGTCAGTCGTGAACATCATGAGGTTCGAGAAACAATCGGTTGATCTGCCCGTCATGAAAAAAACATGGTCATTTATTACCGAATAGCGTTCGTGCAGTATTTTGTGGCCCATCGAATTGTGGAAAAACGAACGCCCTACTAACCCTCATAACTCATCCGAATGGATTGTGTTTTGAAAACGTTAACATTTATTCGAAATCGTTGAAACAACCGAAATATAGGTTACTGGAAAAATTACTACAACCCATCTATGGTGTTGAATTTTTTCCCTTTAATGAGCACGAACACGTTGTGTCACCGAACGATGCGAAACCGAACTCCATTTTTGTTTTCGATGATGTAGCATGTGAGAAGCAGGATAATATTCGAGCTTATTCTTCTATGGGGAGACACGAAAACGTCGACTGTTTTTTATCTTTGTCAAACGTACGCTCGTATCCCTAAACATCTCGTGCGGGATAATGCAAATTTATTGATATTACTTAAACAGGATGATATGAATCTCAAGCATGTATATAATGATCATGTGAATAGCGATATGTCCTATGCTGATTTTAAGACTTTATGTTCATCTTGCTGGACCGATAAGTATGGGTTTCTCATGATCGACAAGGATAGTGATCTTGATCCACTGGAAAAATTGGTTAATGTGTCATATGCGGCTAATGATCGTGTTGTGCCCCGGAATTTCGCAAGCATATTCAGTTCCGGCATTCGACATTCCTTAGGGAGTGTCGAAAGCCGTGGTCATCATTTCGTAAAAAGGTGACTCGGTCGATGACACGATCGATTGCTCGTTGTTCGCAGCCATTGCGCCAGCACGGTTTCGCTGGCGCAGCACCGTTGGCTAATATCAAAGCTGGTGTAACGACCGAGTCGACCTACTAACCCTCCGATCAGGGGTATATCAATGACCAGGGTGACGACCAACGTCAGTCAAGTTTTCGAATTAAGGTCGAATCGCTGTACGAAGCGAGACTCCCGAATCGCAGTAGCTACACTCTTTCACAAGTGCTTAGGATCGGCCGGCTACGCACGGTTCGGTAGAGGTACAAGTCGGTACCGATAATTGTAGAAGAACACTGTAACTTCATAATAAAACCAACACACAAACTAATTCTACGTGAATTCCAATTCTTCGACGGTAAAGAATCCCTAAAAAATAAATCATTAAATGATAACGCCCTCCCTTCCCGTTCCATCACAGTAAAACGGTCGGTGGGCACAACATTATGGTGGCAGCGGTGGGATCTGCCGTAGTAGAATCAGTGCGTGAAAACGGTGAACTTATAAGTACAGACTGTGGAGGTGTGCGTGAGTAGTACGAGAACACGCTTCCGAAACCCAGTAGTGAGACCCGGCACGCAGACGCCGGAGTAATCGCTGGTACAGCTTGACCGAGACCGGTGACGAGTTGTGGAAGGAGAAAGGTCAACGAACCATCCGCCAGCCGCAGCAGCCGGGGACGAGTTCGCGGAACCACGGGATCAGCAGATTGCCAACAACCCAGGGATGTCAACACGGAGCTTCAACCTGTAAGTGACAGTTACCTATCTTACAATATCTCTCGTCAAAGCCAGTAGTCGGGGTGGGGGTTGGATTTCTCCTGTTGCTACGTGGAAAAGGGGTAGAAGACGCGTTATGGCGGACAACAATCGTTCCCTTTTGCCTCGACGGAGTGCCTCCGAGGGGGAGCTGCTCCCTGCGGGCAGGGCGGGGGCCATGGCCCAGCTGGAGGCTGCCCTAGGGGATATCACGTTACAGACGAGGCGGGCGTTAGCCCAACATCTCTCTCCCTCGGAAGAATTGCCCAGGGGGAGGCAGACTGCTATCGCGGAGAGCCTGCGGGGCCAGTTTGGAGTCAACCCGCGGCGGGGTACATACTTCGCGGATTACAGCGATGGGGAGTCGGAATTACACCCCCCACGTGGCATATTTTCCCGCCAAATCTCGGAGCAGATTATCGACGAGGAAATTGGTGCGATGATGCGCGCCAGGGTGCCAGCAGGACGAGGGGCTACCGGGGAGAGTCTGGGGGCGATACCGCAACGTACAGCGCGATCGGACGGGCTTCCCCCACCGGTGGACGACGCGGGAGCACATATCACTGAGAGGGATGCCATCGCGGCACTGCAGCGGGAATGCGACCGGCGACGGGACCGGTTGACCCGAGGGTCCACAGGAGCACGATGGGATCTAGCTACCACACTGCAGGAAGTGGATAGCGATCCGTACGAGCTGATACGAGCACTCCAGGCCCGAGTGGCGGAGCTGAAGTCGAATCCACGACGGGGTGGAGCTGAGGGGAGTGCCTCGCCGGACGCGGGGTCTCCCGCCTCAAGGACGAGGGGAAAGCTGTTACTGGAAGCAGCCCTGAAGACGGTGGTAAAATTCCGTAGAGGGGGGCCCGACGATTTGGATGCCTTCCTCTACTCCTGCGAAGCTCTTCAAAGGAGGGTGCACTGGGAGGCCCAGGGGCTGTTCCTGGAGTTGATACTATCGAGTCATCTCACCAGGAGGACCATGCGGGAACTACGGCACAAGAATATATACACCGTCAAGGAATTACGGACGGAGCTGGAGGCGCTCTACGGGCAGTGGAAGTCGCTGGCAGCCCTCCAAGTGGAGTTTCATTCCCTGCGGCAGGGGCCCGGGAAAACAGTCGCGGCGTACGTGGCACGCACCGAGAACCTTACTTCGGAGCTGGTTACCAAGCAGACCGAGAAAGTGGAGTCCGAGAGGGATGCTCGCATTCTCGAGGAGTCCACGCGGAAGTATGCACAAGCGATCTTCGAAAATGGCCTTCATGGGCAGGTACAGATGCTCGTAAGGGCGAGAAACTTCTCCACCCTCCACGAGGCGACGACGGAAGCCATCGAAATCCAAAGTATGATTGGAGCAAAGGGGCCAGGGCCTGCACAGGACGGCACGCAGCGGAAGTCCACAGTCTCCCAGCCCAAGGGTAGCGGGGAGAAGGCTTGCTACGGTTGCGGTAAGACGGGGCATCTCCGTCGGGACTGCACTTAGGCCGGAGCAGGTACGAGCTTGCCGGGGGCCGTGAAGACTGTCCATCAAGTGGAGGTGAGTTGTGGTTACTGCAAAAGGAAGGGTCATACTCACCAGGACTGCCGGAAGAGGAAACAGTGCCAGAAGGGTAACAGCAACGGCAATGGAGGATCGACACAGTCCGGGGGTGGGAATAACGGAGGCCAGGGCACCCGCCAGGCTTCGCAGACGAGCCCAGAGACGGGGGTAGTCGGGAAAAAGGAGATAGGGTTGCTGAGCGTACAAACGGTTTCGGTGAAACCCATCCCCGCCCCACGGCAGCTGTTTCAGGTGACCCTCCCGGCCAGCAGCACGGTGAACGATTTCGACATCGAGTGCTCTGATGTAGCCAAAGGTATAATAACCCTGAAGGCTGACACGGGGGCGCAGTGCTGTTTGATAAAGGAAAACAGTTTACTACCGGGAGCAACCATACGGGATTGCGACGCGGAGTTCAAGGAGGTATCAGGGCAAAAATTCCGGCCCAAGGGCGTCGTAATATTAACGCTCAGTGTCCCCGCGGTAGTGGTAAAACATCCCTTCTACGTTGTAACCGAAGAAGTACCCTTGTCGGTGCCAGGAATCCTGGGAATGGATTTTATTAGCAGGCACCAGGCGGACATTCTCGGGGGTAGGGCAATAAAAATCGATGGGTACGAGATGCCACTAATCGACGGTAGGTCGAGAGTGACGCTTCCGCCACGGAGTGAAACGATCGCCAACGCCAGAACGAGGAGCAAGTACGTTGGCCTAGTGGAAAGGAATGCGGTGATAATCCCGAGGTGATAATCGGGTCGTGTATCACACCCCCGAGGGGGAACACTTGCACAATCAGCTTGGTGAACATGAGCGCGTGTGAGCAGGTGGTGCAACGGCCCACGGTGAAACTGGAGCCCGTGTACAATAACGCGGTCGCTGTAATCGGAGTAGGCGCGGAGCGCGCGGGTAGGGGGACTGGGCGCCTGGAGCTGCTGCATAGCGAGCTCGACTACTCGCATCTCAACCCGGAGGAGAAAGCTTCGCTCACAGAAGTAATAACCGAGTATGCCGATATATTTCACCTCCCCGGGGACAAGTTGCCGTGCACCCATATGGCAGAGCACAGCATTCTCCTAAAGGCCGGGGCCCTACCGGCAAAGGTACACCCCTACCGGCTTCCCGAGACCCACAAGCGTGAGGTAGAAAGGCAAGCCGCAGAGATGCTTGCCGATGGAGTAATACAGCCAAGCAAAAGTCAATGGAATGCGCCGCTACTGGTCGTCGCAAAAAAGTCCGATCCAAACGGGGTGCGTCGACTGCGTGTAGTGGTAGATTTTCGTAAGTTGAACGAGGTCACGGTCGGCGATTCGTATCCATTGCCGAATATTACCGAGATACTGGACCAGCTGGGCCGCGCAAAATATTTTTCCACGCTGGATCTCGCCTCGGGGTTCCATCAGATCCCGATGGCGGCGGGGGACCGCGAGAAGACTGCTTTCTCTACCCCGCAGGGGCATTTTAAATATACACGGATGCCGTTCGGGTTGAAAAATGCCCCCCCCCCCCCACGTTCCAGAGGCTTATGGACACCGTGCTGGCCGGATTGGACGGTATTAAATGCTATGTGTATCTGGACGATATAGTCATCCACGGTACAACACTCAGGGAGCACAATGATAGGCTCAGGGAGGTTTTCCAACGCCTAAGGGAGGCCCGCCTCGCGCTACAGCCTGCAAAATGTCGACTACTGAGGAAGGAAACCCATTATTTGGGGCATATAATTTCGGAAGACGGCGTACGAGCCGATCCGGAGAAAATTTCGGCGGTGAAGAATTTTCCGGTACCAACCACTGTAAAGGGTGTCCAGTCGTTCTTGGGACTGGCTGGGTACTACCGAAAATTTATCCATGATTTTTCAAAGATCGCTAAACCACTCACCGAGCTCGTACATAAAGATACGACCTTCGAGTGGACGGCGGTGCGCGACGCGGCATTCGAGAAGGTCAAGGACGCCATGACTATGGCACCCGTGCTGCAGTATCCTGACTTCGAGAGGCCGTTTGTTGTAACCACAGACGCCTCGGATAAAGCTATCGGTGCGATACTGTCGCAGGGAAAGGTGGGGGAGGATTTACCCATCTGCTACGCGAGTCGTACACTGTCGAAAGCGGAGCAAAATTATACAACCACGGAAAAGGAGCTGCTCACAATTGTATGGGCTATCGCCCAGTTTCGGCCATACGGGTACGGAACCCGTTTCACGGTGGTGACAGACCACCAACTCCTTACCTGGCTGTTCGGGGTAAAGGATCCGGGTTCCCGTCTCATGCGATGGAGAATAAAACTGTCTGAACATGAATTCAACATCGAGTATAAGGCAGGCAAACGCAACTCCAATGCCGACGCGCTGAGCCGCATATGTGCTGTAACGCGAGCGCAAGCGAAGGAGGGAGCGAGAGGCATTCCGTGTAAGGCGGATAGCGATACTCCGCGCAGCGCAGGGCCGCACGGGGCAGAGCACGAGCGCGACGATACGGACTGCCCAGGGCCGAACGACCGGAATCGTATAATCACGGAATATCACGTTGCACCACTCGGGGGCCACCAGGGGGTGAAACGGACGGTGCAACGGATCCGTATGAAGTATAACTGGCCTGGGCTAAGGAAAGATGTCAAGGAACACGTTACCGCGTGTCTCAAGTGCCAGAAAAATAAACTCAGCCGGGTAAAGCGAGCACCGATGGTCGTGACGGATACCCCAGGGGAGGCGTTCGGGAAGATGGCAATGGACATGGTTGGGCCACTCCCAGAGACCTCGCGGGGAAATGAATATATTCTTCACCATTCATTCATGAATATATTCTTACCTTCCAGGATGCTCTGACAAAGTACAGTGCAGCGGTGGCCGTACCAAACCAAGAGGCTAGTACAGTTGCCCGGGCATTCGTGGAGGGAATAATATGCCGGTATGGCACACCGACAACCGTTCTCTCCGACCAGGGGACAAACTTTTTAAGTACCACCTTCAAGGAGGTGTGTAAATTGCTGCACATGAAAAAAAATTCAGACAACCGCTTATCACCCGGAGAGCAATGGGGCTTTGGAACGGTCTCATCGCACTCTCGCTGAATATCTTAGACATTTCATTGACGAAGAACAGAGCAACTGGGATGAGTGGCTGCCGTACGCGATGTTTACACATAATACAACACCGCACACGGCAACAGGGGTCACTCCATACGAGCTCGTGTTCGGTCGCCCGGCGGAGCTGCCTACAGCCATTCGCCAAGCACCGCGCGATGCTTACTCGTATGAGGACTACGTCAGCGAACTGCGTGAACGGTCGCGGGCCGCTTGGAGCATCGCTCGCCAGCAGCTTATTGACGAGAAAAAGGAGGCAAAGGCGCGGTACGACGAGGATGCAAAACCTACTACGCTCCTGGTCGGGGATCGGGTCTTGTTACACGACGAGGCCGTTCGTCGAGGCCGATCAGTTAAGCTTAGTCCGAAGTGGGGCGGTCCGTATGAAATACTGGAGCAGCTTACCCCGGTCACCTTTGTCATCCAGAAGGGGCGGGGGCGGCTCACGGTGCACGTGAACCGGTTGAAGTTGGTGATAGAGCACTAACGGGGCGAGGTGGCTCACACCAGCAGTCTGTGTGGCGCGCTCGGGTATCAGTGCGAGACACGCACACGGACAGCGGGGCTGGTGTAGCGCGTATCACACCGCACGGCATACGGACAAGGCCTACGAACTAATACACAGTAGCACGTAACAAGGAAGGAAACGGAGGCAAGCAACGATGGGGAAAAAATGCGTACCAACCAAAATATATATATTAGACTGGTTTTTAGGAAAAAAAATTTTCGCGAAACTCTCCACATTTGAAGTAGATGACTCCTGTGAACAAGATGAACAAGACTCCTGTCTAAATTTGAGCTCAATCGGACCATTCTAAGAGGTTCCGCTGCGATGAAATCGATTTTGCCTTTGATTAACACGTGAGATAATTATTTTTTCAGTAATAAGCGCCCCATTCAGCGAATATAAGTATCCAGCCATCGAAACTAAGTGTCATCGATCGTATTACGTTCCCTTGAAATAGAAAAAAATAGGTACCGTGATGAATTTTTTTTATTAACAACAATAATTAAAAACGTAAAAAATTGTTTTAATTCGAAAGATCGGTCATGTAATGAATTTACAATTTCCAATGGGATACAATGCAAGCAGACGGGTAGAAAAAGTGATGAATGCAACTAATTCACTCATTAATCAATTCTTTCATTAATTAAACAATAACAATTAATTGATATTCGAATCGAGAAATCCAGAACAAATTGTAATCCAGAGCCTTGTCATGAAATTACGTGGATTAAGATGATATAACAAGACTCCTGTCCAAATTTGAGCTCAATCGGACCATTCTAAGAGGTTGCACCGCGATCGAAATCGATCACGTCTTTCTTTCGAATTAAGCCCATTTTTTGACGTTTTTAAGTATTGTTATTAATTTTAAAAAATGTCATCGTGGTATTTATTTTTTTCTATTGGAAGGTAACGTGATACGATCGTTTGCACTTATTTTTGATGGCCGGATACTTATATTGGCCGAATGCGGCGCTTTTTACTGGAAAAATAATTATCTCACGTGTTAATCAAAGGCAAAATCGATTTCATCGCGGCGGAACCTCTTAGAATGGTCCGATTAAGCTCAAATTTAAACAGGAGTCTTGTTATAGCATCTACTTTAAATGTGGAGAGTTTCGCGAAAATTTTTTTTCCTAAAAACCAGTCTAATATATTTTGGTTGGTACGCATTTTTTCCCCATCGTTGCTTGCCTCCGTTTCCTAAAGTAAAGTAAAGCAAAGTTTCGCAAAAACTTTTTTCCCAAAAAACCAGTCTAATATATATATTCTCCGTTTATTATACCCGTCTATCATATTGAGGGTCCAGCAATTCAAAAGGGGGTGAAGGGACCGTCGCTGTCCTGATGAAAAAGCCTTTGGAGGCCTAGGGGGTCCGGGTGGGAGTCATCCAACCATAGGAATACGGCCCCCAGCCGACGCAGCGACCGCCACTCCTGGAGTGCCCTTCGGCCCCGAAGCTCAAGGGCTACTAAGGGTGCGGATAAACCCGGCAGGTGGGCGCAGCGGTTGACACGCTCTTCGATGGCATCAGGGGCACCGGATCGCCGCGGCTGAAAACAGAGCACGACGGTGGTTACAACCTCCAAGAGGAAAAGAAGGAAAAAACATATTCCCATGGTAAACTCACCAGAATCGCCATGAAGGCCTGTAGGGCGTAGCGACGTATGGAAGGGTTGCGGCAACGAGGATTACGCGGCACCTTGACGAAATTAGGGTATTCACGTCCCATGTCGCCGGAGATATGAGCGGATTTTTAACCGACAGATTCCTGCTGCTGGTGCACGCAGGGGTGACCGGGGCCAATCCAGCTTATCGAATGGAGCCATTTCAAAACCAGCCAGGGATTTATTACGAGGATTTGGGAACCCTAACGGAGACGGAGACCACATGGAAGCTGGCGGTAGCGCTCAACGTAGGGCCGGTAATGGATCAGTGCACCAGGGCCACGGAAATCCTCGATGGGTTACTCGACGCGTGCCACAGGATGGAGGGTCCTGACCCGGACGGGCTGTGCGGCACGGTCGAGGATACAGTGACACACTAGGCCCGGAAAATTGAAACCGGACTAGAAACCGTCCGCGATCTCCTGGGTATCTCCGCGGGGAGACACCGAAGAGGACTGGTGGATGGACTGGGTACCGTAATTCGGACCATCACCGGAAATATGGACGCTCACGATGTCGCAGAGATAGACAGGGAATTCGCAGCGCTACGTACGAACCAAGGGGTGCTCAAGGACGCCGTAGGCAACCAGCTGCAGGTAGTCGAGGCAGCGATGGAAGTATTTAATTCCACAGCTCAAAACATACAGAATAACGAGATGCAGCTACAGAGACTCATTACACGGGTCCGAGCTAGCCTCGAGCTACACATGGATCGGGTTACGCGACGTCAACGACTCAACGAGAATCTCGCATCGGTGGGCCTGTACGTTGAGGGGCTACTGGACAACGTACGCGGGCTGGTCGAGTTGGTCGTAGAAGCGGAAGAGGGGAAGTTAAGTCTCAGAGTGTTGCCGTCACGCAAGTTGGCTGCGTACCTCGCTGCTGCGCTCCCCTACTTCCCGCCGGGCAGCTCATTCCCGACCGCTGCGGAGCGGGGTCGCGTAGCGGCGCTGCTGCGTGCATGTACCGTGCACGCATACTATACCAATGGCACAGTGGTCACGGTAATCGAAATACCGCTGATTGGGCAACGACAGTACAGCGTGAGTCGGACGTATCCACTACTCACACGGGGTGCGGGGGACGTCTACTACTACATCGAGACGACCGAAGAACTCGTAGTAGTCGACCGAGTAAATCGGAATTGTATACGCATGGCGCCCGAGGATCTACGAAAATGCAAGGTCGTGACGCGCCACTCCATCTGTCTACCGACACATGCGGTTGTTCCCATAACGGAGGACGCACCGTACGAGGTACGAGTCTTCGGAAAACTGGAGGCTGGGGGAACCACGCAGTGTGACAAACGAGTCACCAGTCTCACCCACACCCTGATAATTACGATGTCAACACCGGGAAGGTGGCTGTTCATAGCACCCAAAGAAGATCCCGTTACAATTAGCTGCGGTGGGGGTAGGCCGAAGCATGAGAAGCTAAAAGCGTATGGTATTCTGGCTTTGACAGGGAATTGTTTGGTAACTGCCCGGGGGTTCAGCGTCCGGACGGAGCAAAAGGTGACGCAGACGATCACGGAGGACTTCCTACCACCCGGAAACCTTATCCTATCCGCCAGCGAGAGTAGGGTGCCCGTTGAGGACTACGTGAATAATGCGGGCCCCCTAAAGAGTGTCTTGCGTAACCCCGCAGAATTGCGAAATATAGGCGGGATGTAAGAAATAATTTAGAGAAGCGGGTTGTTTACGGAACACCAGCGGTAGTTGGGTCGTGTGCGCTGGGGGTGTTAGCGGTAGTGGCGTTGGCTGGTGTTATACGTTGCCGACTTTACAGGCGCCAGCGAAATCCACCGGTGACCCCGGCAACGGCGGTGCCAGTAAACCTCGGGGCTATTGGCCCGGGAGGTACCGACAAAGACGGTGAACAGAAGGAAAAATACCTTCAGAAAGCCCTCACGCGTCAATTAAGCCGACGCTACACCCGCTATCCCCCAGCATCGCGATATCCTGATATGGGAATTAAATTAGATAAAAATTAATTTCTAGTATTGTAAAGGGAAAAACTAATACTGTCATAATAAATTTTTACCTTTAGGGGGAAGGGGTGTTGCGCCCCAGAAATTCGCAAGCATATTCAGTTCCGGCATTCGACATTCCTTAGGGAGTGTCGAAAGCCGTGGTCATCATTTCGTAAAAAGGTGACTCGGTCGATGACCCGATCGATTGCTCGTTGTTTGCAGCCATTGCGCCAGCACAGTCTCGCTGGCGCAGCACCGTTGGCTAATATCAAAGCTGGTGTAACGACCGAGCCGACCTACTAACCCTCCGATCAGGGGTATATCAATGACCAGGGTGACGACCAACGTCAGTCAAGTTTTCGAATTAAGGTCGAATCGCTGTTCGAAGCGAGACTCCCGAATCGCAGTAGCTACACTCTTCCACGAGTGCTCAGGATCGGCCGGCTACGCACGGTTCGGTAGAGGTACAAGTCGGTACCGATAATTGTAAAAGAACACTGTAACTTCGTAATAAAACCAACACACAAACTAATTCTACGTGAATTCTAATTCTTCGACGGTAAAGAATCCCTAAAAAATAAATAATTAAATGATAACGCCCTCCCTTCCCGTTCCATCACAGTAAAACGGTCGGTGGGCACAACAATCGCAATAAAACCCGAGTGAAAAAGGGAGAGGAAGAAGGAGGGAGTGATATCAAAAATGAGTTAGTAGATCGGATGAAACATGAAAATCTGGATAACGGGGGTTATAGCGAACAGGGAAATTGGTCTCGAAATGAATCCTTTAAATCAGTATATGATGAGGAGTTCTTCACCGACGATGAGGATGAAATCAATGATCATGAAAGATTGCTGCACCAGTCGTTGAAGTAAATGAAAAGATTGCTCCGCCAACCATTGAAGTGAATGAAAAGATTGCTGCGCCAACCGTTGAAGCAAATGAAATGATAAATAGATATCTTACGTTATTACGATCGGGGCAAAAGACTCTCCTTGATTGTTCGTATGGTGTGCGAAACCTAACCGGAGATAAGTTTAAGATTGGTAATGCATCCATAAATTTTCAACCAGATTCCTTTTTTTATGTCGGTGATACAAAGTATGATAAAACTGTTGGACTTATCGAACTCTTGTTTAAAAACGAGCCCAATCGTTTGCTCATCAACTCGCAAGATTTAGAGAATTATAAAGCTATTTTTATCAGAGCGAATGCTCATAAAAAGTATTATCGATCTGATGGGGTGATTCGAGGGAGTAAAGGTTCAAAATTTAAACAATATATCGCAAAAATAATTGACGACCAATCACGCGTCGGTGGGGGCATGCCTCAATACAAAGTAGCGAAAAAAGATGCAAATTTTGATTATGTTTATTGGGATGATCCGAATGAGTTGGTAAACCGTCTCCGTCTGCTCCTGGCATCTCATACAGCAGGCAATTCATCTCACCCGAATGAAATCATGTCGATTATCGAGGAATTACGCGAAGCTGGAATCATTTATTAAACCATGATGCATTTACAAGATGATCATTTGTAGGATAAGCGTCGATGTGTTCGGACCCCAGTTGGATGAGAGTGCGATTGTTAAAAACCGCGGATTTCCCGGTAATTTGAGCATTGGATTTAAATTAACGTAGAATGATCGATATGACATGCAAAACAGAAAACTATGTAATGTGACCGATCCTGAACAACCGAGTGATGCAGCCACGCTGCATATATTACGAAAGAAGTTGCACGGCACTGTAAAATCTCTGCGAAAGAAAATAAATGATGGTAATAAATTGTTGGCTCAGGGCCTCGAGACAATAGTACATAATATTATGAAAAATTTGAATGTTGAGCTTGAATCAATAAAAAATTTAGCCGTTCGTAATTCTAACGCCATTTACAACGCTGATGCTCGATTACTCGCAATCGAAAATGAGCGAGCACAAAAAAGCATTGGTGAACGAGCTGCATGAGCCTGCTCGCCGAAACTATCCTCGACGTTGTGTTAACATTCAGGCATTCGATGAGACTTGGCAAGCTGATCTCGTTGATATGTCAGCTTACGCCCGTCAAAACAACAAATACAAGTATCTTTTGACAGGAATCGATATATTCTCAAAATTTTCATGGGTCGTGCCAATAAAGAATAAGACCGGAGGTGAAACTACCGCTGCAATTAAGTCTATACTTACTCAAGAACGTGTACCATCAAAATGACACGTTGATAATGGCAAGGAATTTTACAATAAAAATTTCCTGTCTCTCATGAAGAAATACAATATTCATATGTACTCAACATTCAGCAATTTAAAAGCATCAATTTGCGAACGATTCAATAGTCCATTGAAAAACAAAATGTGGAAACAGTTTAGCTTACGCGGAACTTATAAGTGGACAGACATTTTGGATGATTCAGTGCTATCTTATAACAACACGATCCATCGCACAATTAGCATGAAACCAAAAGATGTTTCAATCGAGAATGCTAAAAGTTTACTGCATCGAGTATACAAAAAACCTGAAATCATTCGTACAACGAAGAGAAAGTTCAATGTCGGTGATAAAGTTCGAATTAGCAAGTATAAGAATCAATTTGCCAAAGGGTATACCCCCAATTGGACAACTGAAATATTCACAATCACTGAAGTAGCGAAAACTAATCCCGTCACATATAAATTAAAGGATTATCAGGATGAATCGATTGCTGGTGGTTTCCACGAACAAGAGCTCCTTAGCGTCAAACATTCTGATATTTATTTAATTGAAAAAGTTTTGAAAGAACAATCAAACAGACTGTTTGTAAAGTGGCTAGGTTTCGATAATTCTCATAATTCCTGGATCAATAAATCGGACTTGTGAATTCAGTCAGGGGGAGGGGGTAAGAAGAGTGGCCTTATGACTCGAGTCGGTTGCCCGTTCGAGATGGACTTGATTGTGGATATTCAAGGGTTTAAGCAGGCTACTAATGATCTTGCGCTGGAAGAATTTGCTGTAATAGCAGTCAACGATGACAAAGCAGCTTAGCTCACAACGGTCCTCTTTGCACCGCCATGCGCACGGACGGGATTACCAGTGAAATATCGAGTTATAAATTCAGGACTCCAGCTAGATTTCCTTGGATTGTCTTGGACGTCGGGCGAGTTACCCTATGGAACAACTAATAAGATGATTAAAGCCATGTTGCAACCTGCTCGAACCATTTACGTGGAAGGATTGGAGAAAAAAACATGGTTGACCAGAATTATGGATGAATTATCCTCCATCGTTGACTTGGAAACGCTCGAGTGCTCTTCACTGCGGAAACTATCAACAATTTCAGCTTTTACCCGATTTTCTCTTCGTTCAAATATCCCCAAATTTAATTGTGCTACTGAAAATGTAAAATCGCTAAAGATTTGGCCTAACGAATATCATGCTCTATGTAAATACAATGTTATCTTCAAATGATTTATTGTTTACAAATTATTTTTATGTATCCAACTATTGTGTGAACTCCCGAATCCCAACCATGAATGCACCACATCGTGTCGTTCTTAGGATCATAACGATTTTTCTTAAATACTTCAACAACGACACTTGTTCGAACTTGTAAGAGTCTTGGAGGAAAAAGAAATATTAAAATCATCTTGAAATCATGGTTTTATTCAATACATTTTTTTTAAAGTATACATTTGCGACAGTTTTTTATCAAAGGGGGAGGTCCATCGAAATCATCGGCATCGATCATTTTCCCATAATGTTTCCGACAACGACGATATTTCATAATATCCTCATCCATTTGCATGATGTTGGGTAGACGATCCCAGGCATCTTCGATATCGTTGTATGCATACATGAGAATAAAATCTTTGGTAAAGCTTGCGATATCTTCTGTTTTCATGTTGCAAATGTTTCCCACAGCTCGAAGAATTTTCATTGATCTTTCGAAAGATGGTGGTGCAAAGAAATAATTTTCAAAGTACCATATCTTCATACGTAGCACATTTTTGAAAGCACAATTGTAATTCAATACTCCCTCGTGATGTGGAGAATTCGAGCATTCCGACACTGATGTTTTCAGCAATGCTGGGCAACCGAAATCTTCCAAGTCGATAATTGGTTTCGAGTTTCCAACAATCGTTCGAATCAATTGCTTCTTCTCCACCCCCTTGACGTAAATCACACGAGCATCTTCCACAATATTATCAAACAATCGTTTAAGTTCACCGCATAACACATTGCCAACGTTCCATGGAATACCCTCATAATGACTCACGATCCACAAGTTGTCATTTTTATATTTGGTTGATAAACTATCGCAGTCGTATGACGGTTTGACTAGTTTACACCGAAACTCTGTGCACTCCCATGAACCATCAGAATACATTTTTATCACAGCAACCTGATTCACCAAAAACTCACTGTTGGGTGCTTTAAACCCTTGCACATCCAAAATAATTTCAATATCTTGCATTGTGCGTTACTCGTGATTGTTCGCAATCAACTGATTCATTATCATTTGAAAATAAAGCAACAGCAGATTATTCGTTATCGACTCGTAATACAAGGTTCGAGAAAGCGTCGTAAGATGTTGGTGATCGGCTATAGGTAAGAGGAACGTTCATGGTTCGATTTTTGACAACAGATGGCGGGGCAAGAGGCTGCTGTCGGTAAAGTAGCACGCTTATCGTCCGAGCAATAAAGAAGAACGCGCATCGTCCATCGTTCGATCGGTAAAGTAGAACGCTCATCGTTCAACGTTCGATCAACAGATGGCGGGGCGAGAGGTAGATTGACTATAGCCGACAACGCCATCTACCGGATTGGCAGCGAGACTTGGCAGATAACGCCATCTATCTGAGGCTGCTGTCGGTAAAGTAGAACGCTCATCGTACGAACGTTCAACGTTCGATCGGTAAAGCAGATCGCTCACCATTCGAACGTTCAAGTGGCTTGAAACTGTCCTTGCTACCCTTCCGATCAATCTTCAAGGCCCTGTTGGAACCAGCACTGTCGGTAAAAGATGGTTCGGAAGTCACCCACCATCGGTAAAAAGAGGGATCCACCGTCGGTAAAAGAGGGATCAGCCTCAGCCCCACCGTTGGTCAAAGAGATATCTACCTTACCGACCGTCGTAAGGCAGGTCACCGTAGTAAGTGGCCTGAAACTGTCCTCACCCTACTACTTACTTCCTCATCCTATTGAACACCGGGGAGCTCAATTGATGATGGATAGTCGAGTGTTCGACCAGGTAGTACAGCTGCCTGGTTTTATCCCATTGTTCAGTTAATCCCGTCCCATTTCGAGAACCGGTTTCGTCAGCGGAAACCACGATAGAAAGAATTTGGGAAGTATTTTGAGTTACAAAATAATTTTTAGGAAATGATGATTTTTAGGGATGAATTCGTCCAAATTTTTTTTTTTTATTAAAATTAATTGGAAAAATGTTTAAGGATGTATTTCACAATTTTTTTAATAAATGGAATTGAAAAAAGAAAAAAAAAAGTTTCCCCAAAAGTGGTTTGAACCCGGGGCAGCGACTCCGCAGACTAGCAATCCGCGCTTTCAACCACTCGGCTATCGCTGTCGTTGAAACGATGAGCGTCTCGGCGGTACTGGCTCATAGGGGAAAATTTTCGAAAAAAAAATTATATATCTTGAAAACCTCGGCCCACTATAGCGAAAGCCGGAATAGGTGTCTAATTATTTTCAATTAACTATCGACTGTGTAAATTTCAAGTCGATCGGCCATGTAGGCACCGTGTCCTCCCCTTGTAAGCGCTGACAATAGAAGTAATAAAATATTTTTTTCAGGTACTATAACTATTCTTTTTAATATTATATAATCTGTGTTTTTCTGTTAATAAAATATTAATAAAAACATCAATTTCCTCAAATATTCTATGAGGTTGATTACTTTATGTCCTACGACTATTTCTCTGCGTCAGGCCGACTGAAATCGTCAAGGAAATTTATCCTCATCTGCGAGACCTTGAACCTGCGATGAATCCCAAATCCTCGGATAAATTCGGCAAGGCATTGGGTAACATTATCAACATCATCATGTCTCACGATATGGGATGGAGTAAACGCGGCAATGGAAGGAGTCACGACAGTCTGAATAGCTATGGCGCAATAATAGGATTTTTCAGCGGCAAAGTCCTCGATTTTGCGACTCGGACTTAGAATTGTAAACTCTGTGATTCGGGTCGAGCAAAAGAAGATCACGTTTGTCAAAAGAACTTCCAAGGAAGCGCAAAAGGAATGGAGCCTGATGTTGGAGCTGAAGTAGTAAATCGGAGCACTATTCTGAAAGAGGCAGGGCTCAATGTTCATGTTTTAATTGACGATGAAGATAGTTCTACTATCGCAGCAGTACGTCGAGAAAAATCGCAACGATTTTTTAAGCTAGCTGATAAAAATCAGCTTCGAAAACATTTCGTTACCGAATTGTATGAGCTACATAAAACTTGTGAAGAGTTTTAAAAAAAAGAGGCTATTTCTCACATCAACAAATGTTTCGGATATGCAGTAGCTCAAAATAAAGGCAAATCTGTGGAGCTAGCAAACTGCTTTCGCAATATACCAGACGATTTGTTCAATCAACACAAAAAATGTGGAAGCTGGTGTCACCGTTCCGAGAATAATTCAAGTGCTCAAAAAGTGATATTCAAAGATCCAGAGGTGTACAAAAAACTGCACGAAATATTTACCAAATATGCCAACAACGCCTCCGAATTTTCGGTCGCAGTTTCGAGTCAAGCCAACGAAAGCCTGAACAGTGTCATGGCTCGCAAGGCTCCGAAAAATCGATGCTACAGTCAAAGCGAATCTGCCGATTTCCGTTTCGCAAGCGCTGTGTGTAGTAAGAATGACCGTGACAATCACTTACTTACCGTTGCAAAAAAAATCCACATTTCACCCGGGAAAAATACTGCATCATTTGTTGCGAGAAACGAATTAAAACATTTGCAAAGGGCGTCAAAAGCTACGTTACCGAGCACGAAAACTCGCAGGAATATACTGGCTGATCGAAGACAGGCTTTGAGAAAAAAATTGGAACAGACAGAAGGAATTCAATATCAACCAAACTGTGGTTTTGAAGTTGATATCGATGTTCTAGAAAGTCATGAAGACGTTCTTAACAACAATGTACCGAATACTTCTTCGTTGTTGGACGCTTCGAATCTCGTTTTCTTCGATTTGGAAACTTCGGGTCTTCAAAAATCTGCAGACATTTTGCAGATTGCAGCTAAGTGCGGTGAACACGCTTTCTGCGAATATGTGAATCCTTCTCAGCCAATTACATCGAGCACAACGGCTATCACGGGCATGAAAAATGTGGCTGGAGAATCGTTTTTATATAACAAGAAAGTCCAGTCGATTCCTATTGAAGACGTCCTTCGTAAATTCAAAGAATGGCTAGCTGTGCTGAAACCGTGCATTCTTATAGCGCACAATGCAAAATTTGACACCCCACGCTTATTCCAAGCTTTCAAAAATAATTCGATGATAGAGGATGCCAAAAATCTTATCGTCGGATTCGCAGACACTCTTGTCACTCTAAGGAAGCTTAATCCTCAAAGAAAAGGTCCCGGAATGTTTAAGCTATCTACTCTCGCTGCAGATCTACTGCACATTGAACCCACTGCAAGTTTTCACGAGGCATCATACGATGTCGCGATCATCGAAAAACTCGCTTCTACTATCCCAAAAGAAAATTTAATTGCAAATAGCGAATCTTTCAAAGAATGCTACATTCACGAAGCTCGACTACAGCAGGCAGCAGTACTCGAACGAGCCTTGGGTGATCTCAAAGATGTTATCTCTGCGGGAATGATTAAAAAATAGCAAGTGCGGAGATCGATCTTGTTATATTACAAACAACATACACAAAAAGTGGAAGACAGGGTATCATTGAGTTGCTGTCGACGAACCAAATGGATGAAAAACCTCGTGTTACATGAAAAAAAAAATCTTGGAAAAGATTATTCTATTTTTAAAAACGAACCAAAGCTCCGACGTTAAGGTAAAAAGGGGGAAAAAAACAAGAATGTTATTGAAAAAAACACATTGTTCTATTAATACACAACATTAAACACCTATTAAACATTGTTCAATTACATTATATGTTATAAAAGAGAAGATTATTTAAAAGTTAAAATTCATTTGTTACATTTGTTAAGGCTAGCGTTTGAACCTTGCCTTTGTATTCGTAGTATATTATTCTATAATAAAAATCTCTCTGGCAATTTAAATGTTTAGTCTACCGATACTGCAGCTTCGCGTTTTGATACCGCGGATTTAATTCATGGTCACTGCATTTCGATAGCGACATCCGGTGTCATATACGCTGCAACCACCTAAGCAGTTCGCGACAAGACAATGCATCGCGGAGGAGAAGTTGCAATCCGACATATCTCTCGTGAGGTACCACCCCACTTTTATTTCCCCTGCATCCTGAAAGATGCATCGCGAATCGCGCGATGATCGACAGAAGACGTTTTAATGCGGTTGAGTGCGGAACAATTAGCTGCCGAGCTAATTCCAACCCATTAATAACGAAGTAATAGAAACTCGAAATTGTAACGCGGAGTGTTTGCTGCAACATCCTACCATCGTTAAACTCATGAAGCTATTATTTGTATCCGATTTATGTAATATTTGTTGAGTTGGGTAAATAAGAACTCCGATAAGTAAGGCTACTGCATATGATTTATTGGTAAGCGCACGAGGCTCGCTGCTTGCTCTGGGCCATCTTGACCACGACTGCCTTCGCCATCAGTCCTTACGGCGGTCGTCGACACTACATACATGACATCCTCTTATTTTTCCGAGAACATCAATTCACATATTTAACGGATACAATTAACTTGTTTACCAACTTAAATTTAACATGAATAACATCAGCTTCAGTTTGGAATAAAACTTATTTATATTGTACAACGTCGACTTACACGAGTTTTATGCAATGATGGCTTAAGCCTCTAAACTTGCACGCGCTTAAGTGTTTGAGCGCTTTTATTGGTATCTCTGTTTTCTTGATTAATTTTAATTCTAATTCTTCAATTTTGATTTTGTTTTTGTTTTTTTATTTTTTTTTTATTTTTTAAATCAGAGGAGTCTATTCATGTTTAAACTCAATATCCGGCGTAGTTACTTCGTTTGATAGTCTTTCAGGTTGGCTGGTTTTTTAACTTGACGGCCGTTACGAGTGACTACTGGAGAGTTGCTAAGTCTTACGTCTACCTCTCGACACGCATTATTATTGTTATTACCATCGGGTGGCAGTTGATCTTGACCATGACGCGCACTTGTCGCTTGTGCATTCGATGGGACTATTTCCCGTGTTACAATCTCTTTATGATTAGGTTTACTTTGAGAAGCTACAGTGGGTAGGTCTCGAAATCAGGAATCTCATTCAGCCGAAAACGTATATACATATATAGTGGCGTAGCTCGTGTACCGCGTGAAGATGGTTTTCGGCCGAATGAGATTCGGGATTTCGAGACCTACCCACTACAGTGTCTTTATCTTCGACTTCCACTTGAGTATGATTTGATGAATCATCGCAGCGATCATGTTCCAATTGTGGTTGGAACTCTGACGAGTGTGTGTCTTTGATGAGACTGTGGCGGTTCCGATTCAACACCTTGCCCGAACTGAGTAGTACGTTATATGACCTTGGGCTTGTGGCGTTCCCGACAACTACAGCGTTTCTGTCGAAGACTTTGTTGTCAGTGCTTCTTACTCTGACTTGTTGTCCGATTTTTAATTCAGACAAGTTTCGCGCTACTTTGTCGTGATACGCTTTTTGATTGTTTTGTCTCAATTTTAATTGAAACTTTGTTTTCCGATCTTTTTCGTTGCTTTGAAAATTCAAGTTAGGCAATAAGCCCGTAATTGATTTTCCAAACATTATCTTGTTGGGTGACGGTATTCCGATGAGATCGGAGTGTTTCGATATTCCAAAAGCGCAAGGTAAGGATCCCTTTTGTCGAAGTCTGCTTTTTTTAGGAGTCTTTTTATAGTTTGGATGTGACGTTCCACCATGCCGTTACTTCTCGGATAAAGCGGTGACGAGAAGGTATGTCAGAATCCCCAACTCTTTTTGAAATCTCTAAACTGTTGGGATCGGAATTGCGGGCCACCATCCGGATGAACTATCTTTGGGATTCCGTATCTAGCAAAATTCGATTTTATTACAGCAATGACTGACTGAGAATCAAGACTTTAAAGTCTACCGATTTCCACGTACTTTGAAAAGTAGTCTACTAGCATTAGGTAATTACGCCCCTTGAAATGAAAGATATCAGTAGCAATTTTTTCCCAGGGTCCGTCTGGGACTTCGTGTGCAATTAGTGGTTCTCTTACGTTGTTTCTTTGGAATATCTTACAAGCTGTGCAATTACCAACTAGTTCCTTAATTTGTTTAGACATGCCTGGCCAAAATAATATTTCGCGAGCTCTCGCTTTTGTCTTATCTATTCTTAAGTGATTGTAATGAAGCTTTAACAGCATGTCTTTTTTAAAACTATTAGACACTAATATTCGATTGTTCTTAAGGACCAGATTGTCCTACTCCCAGAGTTCATTTCGGAAGGTGACATATGGTTTGATGATTTCTGGCAGATTTCGTGCATCTTTTGGCCAACCATTGCGAATGAATTTTCGGAGTGTTTTTATTTCTGCGTCCGCTTCCGATTCTCGCTGGAATTGTATTTTGCGTTTGTCACCCATATAGTCTGCTTGGTTTATTAGTAATATACAGTTGTTCATGTCCTCGTCTTCCCTGGGTGTAACCTTGCAATGAGAGCGTGATAGAGTGTCAGCTAAGTACATTTCTTTCCCTGGTTTTCATGATACCTGAACGCCATAGGGCTGAAGTCTGAGTCTCATTTTTTGTAACCGAAGCGGAATGTCGTTTATTGACTTCTTCAATATCGATTCTAATGGCTTGTGATCACTCTCCACATTGATTGATTTTCCTAGGATATATTTACGAAATTTTTCGCATCCGTAGACTATCGCATACATCTCTTTGTCTATTTGGGCCCACGCTTGTTGTGTTTTCGTAAAGGCTCTAGACGCGTATGCTACTGGACGATTGTCCTGTAATAGTACGGCGCCAATCCCCGTGCCGCTTGCATCTACGCTCAACGTACATTTTTCGTTTGGATTATAGAATTTCAATGCAAGACTATCGCACAGCTTTTTTTTTACTATTTCGAACGCGTTTTCATGATTCAGTGTCCATTCAAACTCTACGTCCTTTTTCATTAACGTTCTTAGAGGATCAGTGAGATTTGTTAAACCTGGTACGAACTTTGCAACATATGTCACCATCCCGAGGAATCGTCCAAGCTCTTTTGTATCGCGCGGTGTGTTGATTTTTAAAATCACCTCTACCTTGCTCGGATCAATTTCTACACCTGCTTCCGAGAACACGTGCCCTAAAAATGTTACTTTTTGTTTTGCAATCTCACATTTGTTTCTATTTAGTTTGATATTGTGTTCCCGAGCCTTTGCGAAAACTTCTTCGAGAGTTTTTACATGTTCTTCTTCAGTTTTGGACCAGATTATTATGTCGTCAATGTAAACTTGTACGTTCGCGAGGTCCCTGAAAATCTCTGCATATCGTTTATGAAAAATCTCAAAAGCCGACTTTATACCGTACGGCATTCTTAGAAATTTATATCGCGCAAATGGTGTTTGGAAAGCAGTCAGAAATGTACTTCTTTCTGTAAGCTTTATTTGATAGAATGCCTTTTTCGCATCTAGTATGGTAAAGAATTTTGCGCCTTCCATTCTAGCAGAAATTTCCTCGAACGTGGGGAGCTTGTAGTGCTCACGCAGGAGATACGCGTTTAGATTTTGAGGGTCCAAGCAAATTTGCAACGAATTATCATCTTTTTTCACAATAACTACAGGGTGTACGAGTTCAGTCGACTCTTCAATTTTTGCAATAATCCCGTCACGTTCCATTTTGTCTAATTCTTTTTCATACGCAGTTTCTAATTTGAACGGTATTCCGCGACAAGGAACTACTTTACCGACATAATTCTCTTGCAATTTAAAATCGTATTCGTAATTTCGAAGCTCACCCAAACCTTCAAATATGTCATCGTTTTCTTGTACAAGTTGATCTGCCGTCTTGATTGCATGAATTCGAACTATCAGCTGCATCCTCTCGGAGTCTTTCAGTCCCAGCAGAGGGACTCGGTCACATTCGTCAGCCACATAATACTCGAGTCGCTCCAGACGATTTTTTACTTTTGTTAAAAGTCTAATTTTACCCAATAACTTCCGATTTATTGTAGTCGGTGAACTTTTCTGTGCACGGATTTAATTGTTCGAGAATTTGAAACTCGTCTAGGTAGCACTTCGGAAGAATGTTGTGTAACGATCCACAGTCTATTTCAAATTTAATGTCAACACCATAGTCAACAAACTTAACCGTCTCGAGCCATTCGTCGCTACGCACCGACGCTACACTTATACTGCCAAGAAGAAATGGGTCCGTGTCGTTTTCACGTGTGTCTGTATAAATCTCGTTGATACTCCGGCTTTTGCTTTTGCAAGCTTGAGCAAAGTGAGTCATCCTACGGCACACTCGGCACTGTTGATTATACGCCGGACACTTTCTGTACGCGTGTGTGTATCCAGATTTCGAACACTTGTTTTGGTTTTAGCTTCCCGATCGTCTCAGCTCGCTCGGCTTCTTCGAATAACGATAATTTCGACGATCTTCGTTTTCATGCGATGACGGCGCGGATTTATTTTCTCTGTTTCCGTGAAACTTTCCTTCTTTCTTCCCAAATCTCAATGAGTGGACTGTTTCAGTCTCGTTTTTCAGGGTTTTTAGTTGTTGTTCAGCGAGCTCCGCAGCTTTACATAATTTTATGCACTGTTCGAGTGTTAAATCTTCTTCTCGTAGAAGTCGATTTTTTATTTCATTGTCTCGAATCCCTCCTATGATTCTGTCCTTAATTAAACTGTCTTTCAAACCACCGAAATCACAGTTTGCGCTGAGCTTTTTCAGCTCCGCAAGAAAAGATCAAAGCTTTCAAACTCTCCCTGGTTTCGATGAAAAAATATGTGTCGACTAACGCTTTCGTTTTTTCTTGGTACACAGTAAGCTTCGAATGCGCTTACGACATCGTCGTGTTTTTTCTTCTGAGCTTCTGTCAAGTCGAAAGTTTCGTATTTTTTATACGCTTCCTCGCCTATCGTGTGAAGAAGGATCGCTACTTTCGTCTCATCTGGTTTATTTGAGCATTCCGTTGCCATGAGATATATTTCGAATTTTTTCTTCCACTTTTTCCAGTTTTCTGAGATGTTTCCTTCAAAACTGAGAGCTTCTGGAGGTTCCAGTAAGGATAGAGTCGCACTTGCCATTGCTCGTTAATTTATTATAGTTTATGTGTCGTCCCTTTCAGAGGTACCACTATTGCCAATCCACACAACCCGGCACTCGACACGTGGTGGCTGTTCTTAGTTCAGCTCTAGCTTGATACACGGTCACTATTTTATTATATTTTATTTTGTTATTATTATTATTATTATTATTATTTTTTCTTCCGTTCTTGTCTCAGACTGCACCATGTAATATTTGTTGGGTTGGGTAAATAAGAACTCCGATAAGTAAGGCTACTGCATATGATTTATTGGTAAGCGCACGAGGCTCGCTGCTTGCTCTGGGCCATCTTGACCACGACTGCCTTCGCCATCAGTCCTTACGGCGGTCGTCGACACTACATACATTACAATGAGTAAGTGATAATTGAAGTGAATAAAAATCACCATTCGCCTATGAATCGTGACCTTCTCCTTTGTGTAAACCCGAAGACATCTTCCCAATTCCTGGAGAGCCCCGATTCTTCGCCCGGTTTCACATTGTACTCCCTAAGGTTCGTTACTCGCTCTCTGAGGACATCGACTGTTTGCTGCAACGGAAGTTCAAGGAAACGCGACCTTTGGCCAACATTTCGGCAAGTACACTGATACACATAACGTTCTACTCGCTTCTCATATTGGTCCCGATTCTGATTATCGAAGGAAGACTGCGCTGTCTATAAAGACACCGTTGGGCTACAGAACTATTGTTACGCGTATTACCATCTGATGACGTAATACAGCTTTGGAAAGGCTTCACCAAAAAACTTAACCTGGCGATCTGAAAACCTTAGGTTCGTTATTATGACATGTTCCCTCGTGACGTGTATTTTGCACGAGGGCAGAGTTGATAACGAACCCTAGTTGGAGTCGGGTCAGTTTTAGAGCTATATGCGTAACACATTCAAGCTAAAACCAAAATAATGTTTGTTCAAAAAAAACTTTGTTAATATTTTAAAATATATATTGAGACAATATGTTTGCAATAAAAAGTTTGCTTTAATATTTTTTCTACCAATTTATTCAAATGCCATTTGTTTTGGTCCAAAATCATAAGTTCAAACTAAGCGTCTGGCCGTGCACACTGTTACCAGATCGCTGGCCCGTGCCTCCTCCACGCACTCGTTCGCTTGCAGGCCGAGCAGAATATATGCTCTACGACCAAAGTAGTGATGGCTTCTCAAGGTTATATCATGGAAACTGAATAGGGAATCATTCTCATTTTTTTCACATTATTCGTGATATCTTACTCTAGCTTATCCTCGTTTTTTATCAATTTCGTAATTTTAGATTTGACGGTAGAATTAATGATGCTCTGTTTTCCCGTCATAACGCATTTGTTATGCCAAATTTGATTTGCCAAATTTCAACCATTTCTTGATTCAACTCTTCTGTGGAGGTACTACCTTAGCACAGAACTGCAGAACTATCTTTGGACTATCGATTCCTCACGTTCTTTCATCATTCTAGTATGGTCGGATGCTAACTTCCGGTCGATAGCATCGCTTTTCAAAATTTCGGATTTTCGAGGTCTGAATGGCCAGAACTATTGTTCAAAACTATCAAGAACTCTAGAACTATTGCGAGTAGGAAAGTAAGGCGGGTTTCAGGCCACTAACCACGGTGACCTGCCTTGAGACAGTCGGTAAGGTAGATTTCTCTTTGACCAACGGTGGGTTTGTGTCTGATCCCTCTTTTACCGACAGTGGATCCCGTTTTTGCCGATGGTGGGCCATCGTTTACCGACAGGTTCCAACAGGGTCTTGAAGATTGATCGTAAGGACAGGTTCAAGCCACGTTCGAACGGTGTTCTGCTTTACCGATTGAACGCTGAACGTTCGTACGATGAGCGTTCTACTTCAGATGGCGTTATCCGCCAAGTCTCGCTGTCAATCAGGTAGATGGCGTTGTCTGCTAGAGTCTAGAGATTTACCCACTGCTCGATCCCAATCCCGCTCAATTGAGCGTTCTACTTTACCGACAGCCGCCTCAGATGGCGTTATCTGCCAATCCGGTAGATGGCGTTGTCTGCTATAGTCAATCTAGTTACTCACTGCTCGATTCCGCTCAATACTCAGGATAGGTTTTGCCCCCCCCCCCCCCCCCGAAAAACGCGGAAGAACGGCATCGAAATTTTCCCCCTCCTTCTTATACGAATAATCAGTGGAACCTTATCACGGAAATAACACACATTTTATGAATATGATTTATTTTTTAAAAAACCATTGAAATTTTAATTTATTTTTCATTATTAAAAGAAATATTTTTTTGACAACCATCGAAATTTTATAACACGCATTTTATAAATATGATTTATTTTTTGAAAAACCATCGGAATTTTAATTTATTTTTCATTATTAAAAGAAATATTTTTTCGACAACCATCGAAATTTTATAACACGCATTTTATAAATATGATTTATTTTTTGAAAAACCATCGGAATTTTAATTTATTTTTCATTATTAAAAGAAATATTTTTTTGACAACCATCGAAATTTTATAACACGCATTTTATGAATATGATTTATTTTTTGAAAAACCATCGGAATTTTAATTTATTTTTCATTATTAAAAGAAATATTTTTTTGACAACCATCGAAATTTTATAACACGCATTTTATGAATATGATTTATTTTTCATTTTATGAATAACGACGAACGTTAAATGAAGAACGGTGAATGAAAAAATTCTAAAAATCTTAACGTATTCATGCGGTATCTTATGTGTTACTTTTAACACGGAAAGATCTTTTAGAGGACGAGAGTTAAACGTATCGAGCATGTGGGTGAAAGCGAGAGCGAGCGTGTGGAGAGAGAACGAGCGACGGGGTTGAAGAGAGAGCGCAAAGGCAAGCGTGTTGATGAGCGGGAGGCGGAGCAAGCGGGCAAGATGGAGCGTGAACAAAGGAGAGAGAGAGAACGCAAGGACGAGCATGCGAACGGAGAGCACGAGCGAGCTAGCAGACTGAAGTGCATGGATGCGGGTTGTAGGAGAGCGAGAACGAAGGTTGAGAGAGAAAAACACGCATTTTACGAATAATCACGACAACGATGACCAATGAAGCATAAGATAAATTTTAATATGATTTATTTAATAAAACAAAAACCATTGAAATTTTAATTTATGAAATAACGAATACGACGGCGAATACGACGACGAATACGACGACAACAAATACGACGATGAATACGACGACGACGAAGACGATGGCGAATACGACGACGAATACGATGACAACAAATACGACGATGAATACGACGACGACGAATACGACGATGAATACGACGACGACGACGATGACGAAGACGATGACGAATAGCACAACGAATACGACCACGAATACGACAACGAATACAACGATCAATGGAGCATAAGATAAATTTTAATAATAACACACATTTTATGAATAATAAGACATGATTTATTTTTAATAATTGAAAAACCATCGAAATTTTATAACGCGCATTTTATGAATATGATTTATTTTTCATTTTTTGACAAACCACCGAAATTTTACGAATGTGATTTATTTTTAATAACATTTGTTGAAAAACGATCGAAATTTTATAACACGCATTCTACGAATATGATTTTTTGAGATCCATTGAGCCATTGATCACTGAAATTTACTCAATAGTTGGCCCTGAAGATGGTTCACCTCCCCTCAGTGCACTGAAAAAGAAAATTTTATTTATTCTCAAAATTCAATAATATTGATAATAATAATAATGTTACTTACCAATTATCCGATCGCGGCGCACATCGATACAGGCAACAGCTCTCTATGTGCCATCAGCTCCCGCCCCATTTCAATATGTGCGGAGATGTGAAGCTCAAAGATATGCTTTTGGGCCCCTCCGTCCTCCACAACTCCTACGCAGCTCACCGAGACTTCGGCGCCTTCATACCCCTGCACGAAATTTATTTGTCCGTGAGTCCATTCACCGAAGTACTGTATCGCATTGGCCAATGCGCAATGTACAGCCATCGGCGGACGGTGACGGAATTCCTCCTCGAGATGATAGATTTGGGTGCTACTTCAATATGCAGAGCACCCCAAATAAACGTAAAAAACTTCGGCGTGAAAATCATCATCGAGGTTGATAATCACTCCTCGACGAACTATCGATGCACACACTATCGCAAATTGATCACCGACATTCAATTCCTCGACGGGCACTACCACACCTTTGTTCTCGCGATTATAATGATTGTTCATTTGTTGAACCATATCATTGTACCCACTATTTGCGCGTTGAACCCAAATATCATGGGGATCGTTCACCGTCACGACCAAACCCTCAAAACGCCTGTTTACTTCTCCGTTGAACATGATGATTTTTTCGAATATTCGCTGTCACGAACGAGATGTTCACTGTAAAGTATCCTCTTTCGGACTGACTTCGTCACCCAGTGCAGAGCCATTCGGTTTTTACGATAGCATGGTCAACGTCATCTTTTTCGCGCGCTCCCCCCCCCCCCCCCCCACCCAGCTTCCTCCCCCCCGGCGAGCTCGCTTAGAGGATAGAGTTTGTGAGAATTTCGTTAGGAGACTCAGACCTTCGGCTATGGTCACTCACCCGCATGCTTGCCTTCGCGCGCTCTCTCACACACCCATCCACTCGCCCTCCCCCTCGAGCCCCCCGGCCAGCTCGCTTGAAGTTACCCTCGCTGTGAATGTTATTTCATGGAATGTCAAGACGGGGTTGGAGCGCGAGGGCAAGAGTTTGAGCGAGAATAAGAAATATTATGCTGACGAGAACAAGAGAGGACGAGAGTGGGCGTGTAGGAGAGAGAACGAGCGACGGGGTTGATGAGAGAGCGCGAGGGCAAGCGTGGGTCAGTAGTATAGTAGGGCGGGTTCCAGGCCACTTACCACGGTGACCTGCCTTGCGACGGTCGGTAAGGTAGATTTTTCTTTGACCAACGGTGGGTTTGTGTCTGATCCCTCTTGTACCGACGGTGAGGCTGAGGCTGAGCCCTCCTTTACCGACAGTGCCGGTACAGGGTCTCGAAGATTGATCGTAAGGATATTGAGGCGGGTTTCAGGCCACGTTTTATTTTACCGATTGAACGTTGAACGTTCGTACGATGATCGTTCTACCGACAGCAGCCTCAGATGGCGTTGCCAAGTCTCGCTGCAAATCCGGTAGATGGCGTTGTCTGCTAGAGTCTATCGACTTACCCGCTGCTCGATCCCGCTGAGTGAATTATGGAAAAAAATCCGATATCTCAAAGTTTGAAAAAATTCGCGGAAGAACAGCTCCGAAATTTTCCCCCTCCTTCTCATACGAATAATCAGATCAGCCGAAGTACACCTTATTACGGAAAAGTTAATCCTCAACGATATGGTTTCATAAGCTATGGTTTTAAGCCTAAAAAATAGCATAAACATCGTTCTTCGCGGAAGAAATATCTGTTACGAACATCGATGGAGCGACGCTTTCTTGAACCTTGTATTACGAGTCGATAACGAATTAATTTCAAAAATCGAACGAGGAACGTTCCAGACAGCTGATCACTGACATCTTGCGGCGCTCTCTTGAACCTGGTAGAGCAATCTTACAGCCCGCCATCTGACGCCCTCCTGCCTAACAGTGCTTCGGCGTTTGAAAAATCATGGATTTGAGAATTGTCGCGGTACTCTAATCTTATAATTAAATTTTGGTAGCGGCTAGATGAATGCGTTCGGCTAAACGCGTTCATGTGCGACGTCATCGATGATAAGAAAGAAAGATCAATCGGCGGCAAGATCACGTTTCACGGACCTCAAACATCCGGGTGAACCCGTTGAATCTCTTTCTGTAGAGTTTGCATTATAAGTGACAATTCTTGGAATTAACTTCTCAGAAACTAATCTCATAATTAATTTTTCGTGGCGGTGAGATAAATACGTTCGGCTGAACGCGTTCATGTGTGACGTCATCGATGATGAGAAAGCAAGATGAATCGGTGGTGAGATCGCGTTTCACGGACCTCAAACATCCGGGGGGACCCGTTGAATCTTTCTCTGTAGAGTTTGCACGATGAGTCACAATTCTTGGAAATTAACTCCTCTGGAAAATGCGGTATCCCTTTGAAAGAGTTTGCACGTGCAACGATTTTCGGTTACGCTGCCCCCCCCCCCCTCCTCCTCCTCCTATTTCTCTCCTCTCTCTCACGACTGAGCTTATAGTGGGGGGAGGAGCCAGCGTGGTACAATGATATGAAATCAACCGGCTCGATTTGAATCACACGAACTAAAATCGGGATGTCAGATAGACGCAGCGAGCTTAAAGAACGAATTGAGTTGCTTCTGCGAAACATCGACGATGTGAAAAACCTCATAAGAACGAGATCGGACATGCGATTTGTGCAAGAAAATTTTGTGAATCTGTAATTGCAAGACAATGGATCTATCATCGATCAACGAGGCGAGCAATGTCAAGCAATTCCTTCCAACGAGGAAGCTGCGAGATATGAAACCGGAGAAAAAACATCTTGTCAGCAATCTCAAGAACGTACGAACTAAATATGGTGAGAGGATTCTCGTCGAAATAGCCAATGAATACGTCGTTTTCCTGCCAGAGCGTATCTTCCGTGTTTTCGAGGCTGATGAAAATCTACTGAAGAGGACAGTGAAAACCGCCAAAGACGGTCATCTATCATTGGTTTTCCATGGTGGAAAACACAACAGTCTCGAATTCCAAACCGTTTGATCTTGGACACACATCGATATCGTGATGTGACGAACTGTAGTAACATCAATGACTATCGTATTCGCTATCGATTTTGTGAAAATATTATTATATTTTGTGGGGAGGAGGAGGAGATTTTCAAATGAATAAAAAAATCATTTTTACCAGTAACATGTTATTTATTTCAAAAGAACGTTGCATTCACAGCATGATACCCGCTAAGCCAATTTTTCAACGATTGTACATTTCTCGTAGCACAATGAAATTCAGAGATATCGGGATGATGAGGACATGGGGTAAAAGATGAAATTGTTGGTAGTTTTCGTAGTGAAGGACACTCGAGCGTTTCCAAGTCAACGATGGACGATGCTGATGATTCAGCCATGATGCTGGTCAACCATGTTTTTTTCTCCAAGCCTTTTATGTAAATGGTTCGAGTAGGTTTCAAGATGTCTTTGATTATCTTTGTAGCTGCTCCATAGGGTAATTCTCCCGACTCCCAAGACCATCCGGGGAAATTTCGCTCGAGCCATGAATTTATTTTTTGATATTCCACTGGTAATTCTATCCATGCGCACGGTGGTGCGAAGAGGAACGTCGTGGGCTGAGCCGCTTTCTCGTCGCTGGCTGGTATGACAGCAATTTCTTTCAGCACAAACGCATCAATCGGCTGCTTAAACCCCTGAATATCCACAATCAAGTCCATGTCGAACGGGCAACTGACGCGAGTCATTTTTTAAAGCTGACTCTTATACCACTCTTCTTACCCCACCACTGATTGGATTATATTCTACTATTCGATCATGCAAAATCAAACAGTATGCGGATGTTTCAGCCGGGAAATTGTTCTTTGATTCCAATTCTACACGAACATCGACTGGGCCAGTTTTCAATGAATCATTTTGCTTTGAGCAGTCAATTACAATTAACGGGGCATATTGCAAAAAATCTCTCTTGTTTAATAATGGTTCAGCTTTCTTATTGTAATAAGCAGATTGAAAATTCGCATACATCTCATAGAGCAAAGCATACTGATTTTGATCGATATTGAGATTCAGGCTACCATAGGGATAGCTTTGTGAATTCAAGTACAGTTTCACATCACTAATTTTACAATGATCAAAATGGCTTGCATTCTTTTTCATCTTGTTTTTTCTGGCCGTTTGAAATCCTAGAATTACATATCGAGGTTTTTCTAGCTGCGAAGACGTCTTGACCGTCCACACGTGTCTCGTGGTATTCGGGAGTAGCGGATACTCGTATAATTCCCAAGTTCGAAAACTTATTGGAATTGCAACATCTTTAGCAATAAAATTTAGTAGCTCGATTTTCCTTTGATCTAAAATTGTTACATATGGCAAAAGCCATTCCACCTTATGTATAATAATTTTGAATTCTTCAGCAGCTGTCTGTATGATTGCATTCACATCACTTTTCGATCGAGACAAAATTAACTCATGTTTAGCATTGATGACAATCTTCTGATAATCTTCGGCAAATCCAAACATTAAGCTGAGAGGTATGCATACGTCAAAGTAACCATCGCTAGTCGACTTTATACTTTCTTCAACGTCTAGCCATCCTGTATTTTCCATCAATGATTTTTCACTGGGATTTCGAGATACATAACCTTTCATTAAACTCGTTAGACCAACATTTTTGTTTCGATCGATTTCTATACCGTTAAGTTCATATCGCACTTCTTTAAACATATGACAAATAGCATTGTTAACAAGACTCGTTGCAGCAGTGGCAACATCTTCTGCGGCTTTCACGAGTCTTCCTCTTATGTGCAGCGAGCTCTTGTTAGGTAATACGCTGAGATCTTGATGCTGCACAGCTATTCTTATTTCATCACTGTTATTCAAAGTTGATGATGCATAAGGCTGATGAACATGAATTTCATAGTGTACTATAGATTCATCAAAGACAATGGGCGTATGAATATTTATCGCTTCCTCTTCCATTGTATGCAGCAGAAGATACAAAGTATTTCAAGTCGGTTAACAATTTTTTTCCCCCTAGTTTGATTTTTAATCCTAGGTTTTTCAGAAACTGAGTGTTCTGATGTGTTAACACCTTGAGAGTAGGTCGTCGACTAATTTGGTTCACGCATTGTGGCTTATTATAATTAATGCGTTTGACATTGAAAACGATACCCATTCTGATCAAGCTGATTTTATGTGTAGTCGTATTGTTATAACTTCTCCACGGAAATTAACTAAATCACCATCTTGATCCACTATTCGCAATTGAATGTGATCAATTGTCTTGCCAATAATTGGTAAATAAATTACGTGTGATGGGACTTCAATGATTTTATATCCAGGTGGTACTGATGGAAAGAATTCATGGATCGTGTGTACTTTGCGCTCGTTGATGTATGCTCCGGTCGTGAGATTACATTCGACTCGTAAAGCGTTCACTTTGAGAATGGATACAGGAAGATCAGACTCGTGGTTTTTATTAGCTTTCAAAATACGTCGGGTGAATCCTAGTAACTCTCCAACGGAGTCATCGGGTGTAAAATCTATGTCACGATTACACCTAATTTGGCTGCGCAAAGTATTATTATTTGGTTGGATTTCGGTAACAGCTTTTTTATCGGCCAACACTTGCTTCACATAATTCTCAATATCCTCCAATTCATAGCTACCGGTAGGCACACTTATAACCTCCGTACCAATGTGAATTTTATTGTTACCAACGTCTATGTTGGGAATGGAGTTGAACGTTAATAATTCCACAAGCCCTAGGGTATAGTTTTTATATGGAGAAAGTTCGATAGGTGGAAAATATTGTGCCTGGAGAACGGATGATGTTCCAGATATAGTCAAAGTCAAAGTATCATTCATGATGAGGGACTGATTGACAACTAAATTTGAATCATCATGATATAGGTTTATATAGAAAATATTTGTTAGTAGTATAATAGGGACAGTTCTGGACCACTTACCGCGGTGACCTGCCTTGAGGCGGTCGGTAAGGTAGATTTCTCTTTGGCCAACGGTGGGTTTGTGTCTGATCCCTCTTGTACCGACGGTTGAGCTCTCTCTTACCGACAGTGCAGGTTATTTAGGTTATCGATAGTGCCGGTTATTTAGGTTATTTAGGGGTATCGAAGATTGATCGTAAGGATGGTGGGTTTGAGGTTATGTTTTTAGAGAGGCGGGTTCTGGCCCACTTGCCACGGTGACCTGCCTTGAGCCGGTCGGTAAGGTAGATTTCTCTTTGGCGTTATCTGCCAATCCGGTAGATGGCGTTGTCAATCGATTTACCCGCTGCTCGATCCCGCTCAATTGAGTGTTCTACCTTACCGACGGCAGTCTCAGATGGCGTTATCTGCCAATCCGGTAGATGGCGTTGTCAATCGATTTATCCACTGCTCGATCCCGCTCAATTGAGAGTTCTACCTTACCGACAGCAGCCTCGGATAGCGTTATCTGCCAATCCGGTAGGATGACGTTATTTGCCCAATCCGGTAGATGGCGTTGTCAATCGATTTACCCGCTGCTCGATCCCGGGAGAACGGCATTTTCCTCCTCCTACGAATAACCTAAATAACCTAAATAACACACATTTTTTAACAACCCAAGAAATTTTTCATTTTTTAACCATCGAAATTTACGCATGAAAAACCATCGAAATTTTTTTAACCATCGAATTTTTTCAACCATCGAAATTTTTTAACCTTCGAAATTTGAGAACCATCGAAATGTAATCATCGAAATTTACGCATGAAAAACCATCGAAATTTTTTTAACCATCGAAATTTTTCAACCATCGAAATTTTTTAACCATCGAAATTTGAGAACCATCGAAATGTAATCATCGAAATTTACGCATGAAAAACCATCGAAATTTTTTTAACCATCGAAATTTTTCAACCATCGAAATTTTTTAACCATTGAAATTTAAGAACCATCGAAATTTACGCATGAAAAACCATTGAAATTTTTCAACCATCGAAATTTTTCAACCATCGAAATTTTTCAACCATCGAAATTTACGAATGAAAAACCATTGAAATTTTTCAACCATCGAAACTTTTTAACCATCGAAATTTGAGAACCATCGAAATTTGAGAACCATCGAAATTTAACCATCGAAATTTACGCATGAAAAACCATCGAAATTTTTTTAACCATCGAAATTTTTTTAACCATCGAAATTTTTCAACCATCGAAATTTGAGAACCATCGAAATTTAACCATCGAAATTTACGCATGAAAAAACCATCGAAATTTTTTTAACCATCGAAATTTGATTTTTCGATCTTTACGCACGAACGTTCGAACGTTCGTGCGTAAAGATCGAAAAATCAAATTTCGATGGTTAAAAAAATTTCGATGGTTTTTTCATGCGTAAATTTCGATGGTTAAATTTCGATGGTTCTCAAATTTCGATGGTTGAAAAATTTCGATGGTTAAAAAAATTTCGATGGTTAAAAAAATTTCGATGGTTTTTCATGCGTAAATTTCGATGGTTAAATTTCGATGGTTATATTTAGGTTACTCCATGTCGAACGGGCAACTGACGCGAGTCATTTTATAAAGCTGACTCTTATACCACTCTTCTTACCCCACCACTGATTGGATTATATTCTACTATTCGATCATGCAAAATCAAACAGTATGCGGATGTTTCAGCCGGGAAATTATTCTTTGATTCAAATTCTACACGAACATCGACTGGGCCAGTTTTCAATGAATCATTTTGCCTTGAGCAGTCAATTACAATTAACGGGGCATATTGCAAGAAATCTCTCTTGTTCAATAATGGTTCAGTTTTCTTATTGTAATAAGCAGATTGAAAATTCGCATACATCTCATAGAGCAAAGCATACTGATTTTGATCGATATTGAGATTCAGGCTACCATAGGGATAGCTTTGTGAATTCAAGTACAGTTTCACATCACTAATTTTACAATGATCAAAATGGCTTGCATTCTTTTCCATCTTGTTTTTTCTGGCCGTTTGAAATCCCAGAATTACAAATCGAGGTTTTTCTAGCTGCGAAGACGTCTTGACTGTCCACACGTGTCTCGTGGTATTCGGGAGTAGCGGATACTCGTATAATTCCCAAGTTCGAAAACTTATTGGAATTGCAACATCTTTAGCAATAAAATTCAGTAGCTCGATTTTCCTTTGATCTGAAATTGTTACATATGGCAAAAGCCATTCCACCTTATGTATGATAATTTTGAATTCTTCAGCAGCTGTCTGTATGATTGCATTCACATCACTTTTCGATCGAGACAAAATTAACTCATGTTTAGCATTGATGACAATCTTCTGATAATCTTCGGCAAATCCAAACATTAAGCTGAGAGGTATGCATACGTCAAAGTAACCATCGCTAGTCAACTTTATACTTTCTTCAACGTCTAGCCATCCTGTATTTTCCATCAATGATTTTTCACTGGGATTTCGAGATACATAACCTTTCATTAAACTCGTTAGACCAACATTTTTGTTTCGATCGATTTCTATACCGTTAAGTTCATATCGCACTTCTTCGAACATATGACAAATAGCATTGTTGACAAGACTCGTTGCAGCAGTGGCAACATCTTCTGCGGCTTTCACGATTCTTCCTCTTATGTGCAGCGAGCTCTTGCTAGGTAATACGCTGAGATCTTGATGCTGCACAGCTATTCTTATTTCATCACTGTTATTGAAAGTTGATGATGCATAAGGCTGATGAGCATGAATTTCATAGTGTACTATAGATTCATCAAAAACAATGGGCGTATGAATATTTATCGCTTCCTCTTCCATTGTATGCAGCAGAAGATACAAAGTATTTCAAGTCGGTTTACAATTTTTTTCCTCCTAGTTTGATTTTTAATCCTAGGTTTTTCAGAAACTGAGTGTTCTGATGTGTTAACACCTTGAGAGTAGGTCGTCGACTGATTTGGTTCACGCATTGTGGCTTATTATAATTAATGCGTTTGACATTGAAAACGATACCCATTCTGATCAAGCTGATTTTATGTGTAGTCGTACTGTTATAACTTCTCCGCGGAAATTAACTAAATCACCATCTTGATCCACTATTCGCAATTGAATGTGATCAATTGTCTTGCCAATAATTGGTAAATAAATTACGTGTGATGGGACTTCAATGATTTTATATCCAGGTGGTACTGATGGAAAGAATTCATGGATCGTATGTACTTTGCGCTCGTTGATGTATGCTCCGGTCGTGAGATTACATTCGACTCGTAAAGCGTTCACTTTCAGAATGGCTACAGGAAGATCAGACTCGTGGTTTTTATTAGCTTTCAAAATACGTCGGGTGAATCCTAGTAACCTTCCAACGGAGTCATCGGGTGTAAAATCTATGTCACGATTACACGTAATTTGGCTGCGCAAAGTATTATTATTTGGTTTGATTTCGATAACAGCTTTTTTATCGGCCAACACTTGCTTCACATAATTCTCAATATCCTCCAATTCATAGCTACCGGTAGGCACACTTATAACCTCCGTACCAATGTGAATTTTATTGTTACCAACGTCTATGTTGGGAATGGAGTTGAACGTTAATAATTCCACAAGCCCTAGAGTATAGTTTTTATATGGAGAAAGTTCGATAGGTGGAAAATATTGTGCCTGGAGAACGGATGATGTCCCGGATATAGTCAAGGTCAAAGTATCATTCATGATGAGGGACTGATTGACAACTAAATTTGAACCATCATGATATAGGTTTATATAGAGAATATTTGTTTTTACGATTTAGTTGATTACAAAGAAATTTTAAGCACAAATGTCCACATTCTACCGCATCATAGTCTTGATACTGATTATAGTTGTAGTTAACGCTACCAACGCCCGCATAACCGATAAATTCCATTGGCGGACGAAGATCCCCGAAACTATCAAAGTAAATTACTTGGTTATTAGTTTTTTTGTATGCCACCCAGTGCGTTCCCGGTCCATTATTATCATCGAGATTAATAATTGCCGATTCATCTTTGAATGGTCCGCTTTTGGGTAATTCATCTCGCATGAAAACTCCTCGGAAGTGTAGAATCTTCATAATTCTAGCATACTTTGATAGATCGGAATCGGTTAGGGGGCGACGTGGTAGCGTTACTTCACGTTTTTTGATTGCACATAAAGACCAAATCCTTTTTTATATGGTTTCAAATGTAATCCTTTACCCAATGCTATAGCTTCCATTGTTTTATTATGCCTCTTGTTTTCCTCTAAATCGCGCTTAGCTGCCTGAGCAGCGTTTACAGCTTTAGCTATGCTTGCTGCACCACCGGACAGAGCTCCAGCAGCGCTGAGACCCGCGAAAATAGGTACGAGAAATGGCAGAAATCCTCCTACTTTCTTTGGCACGGGTAGAATACGTGGTGTACGCAATTTACTTCTACCACCGGCTTTTTTAATCGCTGCTCGTGCACCCTTCAAAGCTGATTCGATGAGTACACGTGAATTATTGCTTTGAGTCATTGTTTTTTTAGCTGCTCCAATTATTTTTTTCAGTTCAACGCTGCTATCGGGTTTCTTCACTCCCATACCTAATTTCCTTTTAGTCTTCATAATTTTTGTGACGCCCCACGCTGCAGCTTTTTCACCGAAACTTGCGTCGCTGGCCGATACCCGTTTCCAAGCTTTCTCAGCTAAAACCTTGTCAGCCGCGTGTCGAGCTGCGATGTTTTCGCGATTTTTCGAGTATGCGATATCGTGTTCCTTGCAAGCGTTGTCCAGTGGATTGATACCCAAATCACCTCGAGCTAGACGTTCCGCTAGCTTCGTACCGGGTCCACAGTATTGATAGCCCGGCAAATGCAATTCAATGGGAAGTTTATTTATCAATCTGTTTACCAAACCCTTGCCACGCTTTTTTCTCTCTTTCATGCAACCATTCACGATCATAATCACACGAAGGTTGATTGACTACTGATCATTTTTATCTTATAAGTCCGTTATTATACAATTTCACGTCAGTCGTGAACATCATGAGGTTCGAGAAACAATCGGTTGATCTGCCCGTCATGAATTTTGATCGGTTCATGGGGCAACAAGATGAACGAAAAAAACATGGTCATTTATTACCGAATAGCGTTCGCGCAGTGTTTTGTGGCCCATCGAATTGTGGAAAAACGAACGCCCTACTAACCCTCATAACTCATCCAAATGGATTGTGTTTTGAAAACGTTTACATTTATTCGAAATCGTTGAAACAACCGAAATATAGGCTACTGGAAAAATTACTACAACCCATCGATGGTGTTGAATTTTTTCCCTTTAATGAGCACGAAAACGTTGTGTCACCGAACGATGCGAAACCGAACTCCATTTTTGTTTTCGATGATGTAGCATGTGAGAAGCAGGATAATATCCGAGCTTATTTTTCTATGGGTAGACACGAAAACGTCGACTGTTTTTATCTTTGTCAAACGTACGCTCGTATACCTAAACATCTCGTGCGGGATAATGCAAATTTATTGATATTATTCAAACAGGATGATATGAATCTCAAGCATGTATATAATGATCATGTGAATACCGATATGTCCTATGCTGAATTTAAGACTTTATGTTCATCTTGCTGGATCGATAAGTATGGGTTTCTCATGATCGACAAGGATTGTGATCTTGATAAGGGTAGATATCGAAAAGGATTCGACTGTTTCGTCCGTATCGAATAAGTATACGGCAACGAGAAGATTCCAAAGCAGTAGCACCTCCGACTTCGTTCGTGCAACATGAAGAGCGAAAATATTCGTAGAGAAAGCGATGTTTTACGTCAAATTGTGAAAGCCAGTGATGCAATTCGTAAAAAGCATCGAGCATTGAAGATCGGGCGAGAGGCTCATGAACATGCGATACACGAAGCATTCAAACCAATCGTTGATCCACTGGAAAAATTGGTTAATGTGTCATATGCGGCTAATGATCGCAATAAAACCCGAGTGAAAAAGGAAGGGGACGAAGGAGGAAGTGATATCAAAAATGAGTTAGTAGATCGAATGAAACATGAAAATCTGGATAACGGGAGTTATAGCGAACAGGGAAATTCGTCTCGAAATGAATCCTTTAAATCAGTATATGATGAGGAGTTCTTCACCGACGATGAGGATAAAATTAATGATCATGAAAAGATTGCTGCGCCAGTCGTTGAAGTAAATGAAAAGATTGCTGCGCCAACCGTTGAAGTGAATGAAAAGATTGCTGCGCCAACCGTTGAAGCAAATGAAATGATAAATAGATATCTTACGTTATTACGATCGGGGCAAAAGACTCTCCTAGATTGTTCGTATGGTGTGCGAAACCTAACCGGAGATAGGTTAATGATTGGTAATGCATCCATAAAATTTCAACCAGATTCCTTTTTTTATGTCGGTGATACAAAGTATGATAAAACTGTTGGACTTATCGAACTCTTGTTTAAAAACGAGCCCAATCGTTTGCTCATCAACTCGCAAGATTTAGAGAATTATAAAGCTATTGTTATCAGAACGAATGCTCATAAAAAGTATTATCGATCTGATGGGGTGATTCGAGGGAGTAACGGTTCAAAATTTGAACAATATATCGCAAAAATAATTGATGACCAATCACGCGTCGGTGGGGGCATGCCTCAATACAAAGTAGCGAAAAAAGATGCAAATTTTGATTATGTTTATTGGGATGATCCGAATGAGTTGGTAGACCGTCTCCGTCTGCTCCTGGCATCTCAAACAGCAGGCAATTCATCTCACTCGAATGAAATCATGTCGATTATCGAGGAATTACGCGAAGCTGGAATCATTTATTAAACCATGATGCATTTACAAGATGATCATTTGTAGGATGAGCGTCGATGTGTTCGGACGCCAGTTGGATAAGAGTGCGATTGTTAAAAACCGCGGATTTCCCGGTAATTTGAGCATTGGATTTAAATTAACGGAGAATGATCAGTATGACATGCAAAACAGAAAACTATGTAATGTGACCGATCCTGAACAACCGAGTGATGCAGCCACGCTGCATATATTACAAAAGAAGTTGCACGGCACTGTTAAATCTCTGCGAAAAGAAATGAATGATAGTAATGAATTGTTGGCTCAGGGTCTCGAGACAATAGTACATAATATTATAAAAAATTTGAATGTTGAGCTTGAAACCATAAAAGATTTAGCCATTCGTAATTCTCACGCCATTTACAACGCTGATGCTCGATTACTCGCAATCGAAAATGAGCGAGCACAAAAAAGCATTGGTGAACGAGCTGCATAAGCCTGCTCGCCGAAACTATCCTCGACGTTGTGTTAACATTCAGGGATTCGATGAGACTTGGCAAGCTGATCTCGTTGATATGTCAGCTTACGACCGTCAAAACAACAAATACAAGTATCTTTTGACAATTATCGATATATTCTCAAAATTTGCATGGGTCGTGCCAATAAAGAATAAGACCGGAGGTGAAACTACCGCTGCAATTAAGTCTATACTTACTCAAGGACGTGTACCATCGAAATTACACGTTGATAATGGCAAGGAATTTTACAATAAACATTTCCTGTCTCTCATGAAGAAATACAATATTCATATGTACTCAACATTCAGCAATTTAAAAGCATCAATTTGCGAACGATTCAATCGTACATTGAAAAACAAAATGTGGAAACAGTTTAGCTTACGCGGAACTTATAAGTGGACGGACATTTTGGATGATTTAGTGCTATCTTATAACAACACGATCCATCGCACAATAAGCATGAAACCAAAAGATGTTTCAATCGAGAATGCTAAAAGTTTACTGCATCGAGTATACAAACAACCGGAAATTATTCGTACAACGAAGAGAAAGTTCAATGTAGGTGATAAAGTTCGGATTAGCAAGTATAAGAATCAATTTGCTAAAGGGTATACCCCCAATTGGACAACTGAAATATTCACAATCACCGAAGTAGCGAAAACTAATCCTGTCACATATAAATTGAGAGATTATCAGGATGAATCGATTGCTGTTGGTTTCTACGAACAAGAGCTCCTTAGAGTCAAACATTCTGATATTTATTTAATTGAAAAAGTTTTGAAAAAACAATCAAACAGACTGTTTGTAAAGTGGCTAGGTTTCGATAATTCTCATAATTCCTGGATCAATAAATCGGACTTGTGAATCCAGTCAGTGGTGGGGGAAGAAGAGTGGCCTTATGACTCGAGTCAGTTGCCGGTTCGAGATGGACTTGATTGTGGATATTCAAGGGTTGAAGCAGGCTACTAATGATTTTGCGCTGGAAGAATTTGCTGTAATAGCAGTCAACGATGACAAAACAGCTCAGCCCACAACGTTCCTCTTTGCACCGCCATGCGCACGGATGGGATTACCAGTGAAATATCGAGTTATGAATTCAGGACTCCAGCTAGATTTCCTTGGATTTTCTTGGACGTCGGGCGAGTTACCCTATGGAACAACTGATAAGATGATTAAAGCCATGTTGCAACCTGCCCGAACTATTTACGTGAAAGGATTGGAGAAAAAAATATGGTTGACCAGAATTATGGATGAATCATCCTCCATCGTTGACATGGAAACGCTCGAGTGCTCTTCACTGCGGAAACTACCAACAATTTCATCTTTCACCCGATTTCCTCTTCGTTCAAATATCCCCAAATTTAATTGTGCTACTGAAAATGTAAAATCGCTGAAGATTTGGCTTAACGAATATCATGCTCTATGTAAATACAATGTTCTCTTCAAATAATTTATTGTTTACAAATCATTTTTATGTATCCAACCCCCGAATCCCAACCATGAATGCACCACATCGTGTCGTTCTCAGGATAATAACGATTTTTCTTAAATATTTCAACAACGAGACTTGTTCGAACTTGTGAGAGTTTTGCAGGAAAAAGAAATATTAAAATGAAATAATGGTTTTATTCAATACATTGTATACATTTGAGACAGTTTTTTATCAAAGGGGGAGGTCCATCGAAATCATTGGCATCAATCATTTTCCCATAATGTTTCCGACAACGACGATATTTCATAATATCCTCATCCATTTGCATGATGTTGGGTAGACGATCCCAGGCATCTTCGATATCGTTGTATGCATACATGAGAATAAAATCTTTGGTCAAGCTAGCGATATCTTCTGTTTTCATGTTGCAAATGTTTCCCACAGCTCGAAGAATTTTCATTGATCTTTCGAAAGATGGTGGTGCGAAGAAATAATTTTCAAAGTACCATATCTTCATACGTAGCACATTTTCGAAAGCACAATTGCAATTCAATACTCCCTCGTGATGTGGAGAATTCGAGCATTCCGACACTGATGTTTTCAGCAATGCTGGGCAACCGAAATCTTCCAAGTCGATAATTGGTTTCGAGTTTCCAATAATCGTTCGAATCAATTGCTTCTTCTCCACCCCCTTGACGTAAATCACACGAGCATCTTCCGCAATATCATCGAACAATCGCTTGAGTTCACCGTATAACACATTGCAAACGTTCCATGGAATACCCTCATAATGATTCACGATCCACAAGTTGTCATTTTTATATTTGGTTGATAAACTATCCCAGTCGTATGACGGTTTGACTAGTTTACACCTAAACTCTGTGCAATCCCATGAACCATCAGAATACATTTTTAACACAGCAACCTGCTTCGCCACAAACTCACTGTTGGGTGCTTTGAACCCTTGCACATCCAAAATAATTTCAATATCTCGCATTGTGCGTTACTCGTGATAGTTCGCAATCAACTGATTCATTATCATTTGAAAATGGAGCAACAGCAGATTATTCGTTATCGACTCGTAATACAAGGTTCGAGAAAGCGTCGTAAGATGTCGGTGATCAGCTATAGGTAAGAGGAATGTTCAGGGTTCGATTTTTGATAACAGATGGCGGGGCAAGAGGCTGCTGTCGGTAAAGTATAACGCTCATCGTTCGAGCAATAAAGTAGAACGCGCATCGTCCATCGTTCGATCGGTAAAGTAGAACGCTCATCGTCCAACGTTCGATCAACAGATGGCGGGGTAAGAGGTAGATTGACTATAGCAGACAACGCCATCTACCGGATTGGCAGATAACGCTATCTGAGGCTGCTGTCGGTAAATATTGAGCGGGATCGAGCAGCGGGTAAATCGATTGACAACGCCATCTACCGGATTGGCAGCGAGACTTGGCAACGCCATCTGAGGCTGCTGTCGGTAAATATTGAGCGGGATCGAGCAGCGGGTAAATAGATTGACAACGCCATCTACCGGATTGGCAGATAACGCCATCTGAGACTGCCGTCGGTAAGGTAGAACACTCAATTGAGCGGGATCGAGCAGCGGGTAAATCGATTGACAACGCCATCTACCGGATTGGCAGATAACGCCAAAGAGAAATCTACCTTACCGACCGGCTCAAGGCAGGTCACCGTGGCAAGTGGGCCAGAACCCGCCTCTCTAAAAACATAACCTCAAACCCACCATCCTTACGATCAATCTTCGAGACCCCTAAATAACCGAAATAACCGGCACTATCGATAACCTAAATAACCTGCACAGTCGGTAAGAGAGAGCTCAACCGTCGGTACAAGAGGGATCAGACACAAACCCCCCGTTGGCAAAAGAGAAATCTACCTTACCGACCGCCTCAAGGCAGGTCACCGCGGTAAGTGGTCCAGAACTGTCCCTATTATACTACTTTTGTTTTTACGATTTAGTTGATTACAAAGAAATTTTAAGCACAAATGCCCACATTCTACCGCATCATAGTCTTGATACTGATTATAGTTGTAGTTAACGCTATTAACGCCCGCATAACCGATAAATTTCATTGGTGGTCGAAGATCCCCGAAACTATCAAAGTAAATTACTTGGTTATTAGTTTTTTTGTATGCCACTCAGTGCGTTCCCGGTCCATTATTATCATCGAGATTAATAATTGCCGATTCATCCTCGCTTGGTCCGCTTTTGGGTAATTCATCTCGCATGAAAACTCCTCGGAAGTGTGGAATCTTCATAATTCTAGCATACTTTGATAGATCGGAATCGGTTAGGGGGCGACGTGGTAGCGTCACTTCACGTTTTTTGATTGGACATAAAGACCAAATCCTTTTTTTTATGGTTTCAAATATAATCCTTTCCCCAATGCTATAGCTTCCATTGTTTTATTATGCCTCTTGTTTTCCACTAAATCGCGCTTAGCTGCCTGAGCAGCGTTTACAGCTTTAGCTATGCTTGCTGCACCACCGGACAGAGCTCCAGCAGCGCTGAGACCCGCGAAAATAGGTACGAGAAATGGCAGAAATCCTCCTACTTTCTTTGGCACGGGTAGAATACGTGGTGTACGCAATTTACTTCTACCACCGGCTTTTTTAATCGCTGCTCGTGCACCCTTCAAAGCTGATTCGATGAGTACACGTGAATTATTGCTTTGAGTCATTGTTTTTTTAGCTGCTCCAATTATTTTTTTCAGTTCAACGCTGCTATCGGGTTTCTTCACTCCCATACCTAATTTCCTTTTAGTCTTCATAATTTTTGTGACGCCCCACGCTGCAGCTTTTTCACCGAAACTTGCGTCGCTGGCCGATACCCGTTTCCAAGCTTTCTCAGCTAAAACCTTGTCAGCCGCGTGTCGAGCTGCGATGTTTTCGCGATTTTTCGAGTATGCGATATCGTGTTCCTTGCAAGCGTTGTCCAGTGGATTGATACCCAAATCACCTCGAGCTAGACGTTCCGCTAGCTTCGTACCGGGTCCACAGTATTGATAGCCCGGCAAATGCAATTCAATGGGAAGTTTATTTATCAATCTGTTTACCAAACCCTTGCCACGCTTTTTTCTCTCTTTCATGCAACCATTCACGATCATAATCACACGAAGGTTGATTGACTACTGATCATTTTTATCTTATAAGTCCGTTATTATACAATTTCACGTCAGTCGTGAACATCATGAGGTTCGAGAAACAATCGGTTGATCTGCCCGTCATGAATTTTGATCGGTTCATGGGGCAACAAGATGAACGAAAAAAACATGGTCATTTATTACCGAATAGCGTTCGCGCAGTGTTATGTGGCCCATCGAATTGTGGAAAAACGAACGCCCTACTAACCCTCGTAACTCATCCGAATAGATTGTGTTTTGAAAACGTTAACATTCATTCGAAGTCGTTGAAACAACCGAAATATAGGCTACTGGAAAAATTACTACAACCCATCGATGGTGTTGACTTTTTTCCCTTTAATGAGCACGAAAACGTTGTGTCACCGAACGATGCAAAACCGAACTCCATTTTTGTTTTCGATGATGTAGCATGTGAGAAGCAGGATAATATTCAAGCTTATTTTTCTATGGGTAGACACGAAAACGTCGACTGTTTTTATCTTTGTCAAACGTACGCTCGTATCCCTAAACATCTCGTGCGGGATAATGCAAATTTATTGATATTATTCAAACAGGATGATATGAATTTCAAGCATGTATATAATGATCATGTGAATAGCGATATGTCCTATGCTGATTTTAAGACTTTATGTTCATCTTGCTGGACCGATAAGTATGGGTTTCTCAGGATCGACAAGGATAGTGATCTTGATAAGGGTAGATATCGGAAAGGGTTCGACTGTTTCGTCCGTATCGAATAAGTATACGGCAACGAGAAGATTCCAAAGCAGTAGCACCTCCGACTTCGTTCGTGCAACATGAAGAGCGAAAATATCCGTAGAGAAAGCGATGTTTTACGTCAAATTGTGAAAGCCAGCGATGCAATTCGTAAAAAGCATCGAGCATTGAAGATCGGGCGAAAGGCTCATGAACATGCGATACACGAAGCATTCAAACTAATCGTTGATCCACTGGAAAAATTGGTTAATGTGTCATATGCGGCTAATGATTGCAATAAAACCCGGATGAAAAAGGAAGAGGATGAAGGAGGAAGTGATATTAAAAATGAGTTAGTAGATCGGATGAAACATGTGAATCTGGATAACGGGGGTTATAGCGAACAGGGAAATTTGTCTCGAAGTGAATCCTTTAAATCAGTATATGATGAGGAGTTCTTCACCGACGATGAGGATGAAATTAATGATCATGAAAAGATTGCTGCGCCAGTCGTTGGAGTAAATGAATAGATTGCTGCGCCAACCATTGAAGTGAATGAAAAGATTGCTGCGCCAACCGTTGAAGCAAATGAAATGATAAATAGATATCTTACGTTATTACGATCGGGGCAAAAGACTCTTCTAGATTGTTCGTATGGTGTGCGAAACCTAACCGGAGATAGGTTTAAGATTGGTAATGCATCCATAAATTTTCAACCAGATTCCTTTTTTTATGTCGGTGATACAAAGTATGATAAAACTGTTGGACTTATCGAACTCTTGTTTAAAAACGAGCCCAATCGTTTGCTCATCAACTCGCAAGATTTAGAGAATTATAAAGCTATTGTTATCAGAACGAATGCTCATAAAAAGTATTATCGATCTGATGAGGTGATTCGAGGGAGTAAAGGTTTAAAATTTGAACAATATATCGCAAAAATAATTGATGACCAATCACGCGTCGGTCGGGGCATGCCTCAATACAAAGTAGCGAAAAAAGATGCAAATTTTGATTATGTTTATTGGGATGATTCGAATGAGTTGGTAAACCGTCTCTGTCTGCTCCTGGCATCTCAAACAGCAGGCAATTCATCTCACTCGAATGAAATCATGTCGATTATCGAGGAATTACGCGAAGCTGGAATCATTTATTAAACCATGATGCATTTACAAGATGATCATTTGTAGCATAAGCGTCGATGTGTTCGGACGCCAGTTGGATAAGAGTGCGATTGTTAAAACCCGCGGATTTCCCGGTAATTTGAGCATTGGATTTAAATTAACGTAGAATGATCGATATGACATGCAAAACAGAAAACTATGTAATGTGACCGATCCTGAACAACCGAGTGATGCAGCCACGCTGCATATATTACAAAAGAAGTTGCACGGCACTGTAAAATCTCTGCGAAAAGAAATAAATGATGGTAATAAATTGTTGGCTCAGGGCCTCGAGACAATAGTACATAATATTATGAAAAATTCGAATGTTGAGCTTGAAACCATAAAAGATTTAGCCATTCGTAATTCTAACGCCATTTACAACGCTGATGCTCGATTACTCGCAATCGAAAATAAGCGAGCACAAAAAAGCATTGGTGAACGAGCTGCATAAGCCTGCTCGCCGAAACTATCCTCGACGTTGTGTTAACATTCAGGGATTCGATGAGACTTGGCAAGCTGATCTCGTTGATATGTCAGCTTACGCCCGTCAAAACAACAAATACAAGTATCTTTTGACAATTATCGATATATTCTCAAAATTTGCATGGGTCGTGCCAATAAAGAATAAGACCGGAGGTGAAACTACCGCTGCAATTAAGTCTATACTTACTCACAGACGTGTACCATCAAAATTACACGTTGATAACGGCAAGGAATTTTACAATAAAAATTTCCTGTCTCTCATGAAGAAATACAATATTCATATGTACTCAACATTCAGCAATTTAAAAGCATCAATTTGCGAACGATTCAATCGTACATTGAAAAACAAAATGTGGAAACAGTTTAGCTTACGGGTATGTGCCATATCGCCGTCGATAAAGGAATCATAATGTTAAAATAAATTCAGCTTCAGTCGTGAACGGGAACCGATAATCGAATAAAATTTGGTAGATCGATCAAAAACCGGAAAACGAAGCCCCCTCTGACCAAGTCAGACTCATAAGGACAGAAAAAAATTACAGAACCGTATTCTCATTCTGGCAGCTGCAATATTGAAAATGAGTTTGTAGTCGTATCATGGCTCGTAAGCTGAAACAATGAGAACGATAGTACGGAGAATCAGTGAACAAACAATCCAGTATGAAGCAGGTGTGATACTTCTGCCGAACGATTGAGAAAAGTAGTATTTCCGATCGCGGCAGTAACCTCGCGCGCTCAAACACGCTCGCGCGTTATTGCCATAGGTAACTCCACTATACATGTGAAAACTGTAAACAGCTTGTAGTACGAACGGACGCTCGGAATTTGACGAAATTTTGGAAATGGTCGTAGAACATTCAAACGAAAGCCGATGTAACCCTATCCAACTTATAGAAATATAAAAAAATTACAGAAGCATTATCAAGCGAGCTGTCTCACGCTGCCAACGGGTGGCATCGTCGGAGAAGCTTCGTCACGACTCGTCCAGTGACGCCACGTCCATAATTCCAGTCAATCAAGCGGTGCAATGTCATTATAAGTAAAAACCTATGAACCTGTGAGTGATAACTGTGAAGTGCAAATCAAAATAAATATATAAATATTCGGGAAGATTGAATCCCCACAAAAAACACAATGTGTAAAAAAATTGAGACAAGTACATTTACGCGACCCCGCTCCATCCCATGCAAAAAGGTGCGAGATCAACTGGAAACATCAAGCGCATGTATTTACAACAAGTACATATTGATATAAAAAAGAATTATTTAATATAAATCATAAGTATTTGAAAAATGTATTGTTCAAAATTGAAAATTTTGAGAATAAATTTGAATTGAAGTGAAAAATCACAGCAGTACTTGGCGAGTTAACATGATATGGATTCTAATCAATGATATTACGTCCTATTGTATTTCGCAGAACTATACAAACTATAGATTTAATTACTATCTAATAATTAAACTACTATTACTATTCAATAATAAAATGTCTGACTTGACTTAGTAAATTACCGATGGTCGTTCGTTTGAAGTCCGTGAGAGATCGCGCCATTGTCCCTCACTACGGAAAGAGAGAGAACGACTGAGCGAACGTTTTTCTTGGTCTCAAAAGTTGAATAATGTCAGGGAATATATTGTAACTTGTTGCGAATATATCAAGGTAGCGCTGACATACCGACCGAGCGCGACGTGAGAACAGCCACGAGCTGACTAGCGAAAGACAATTCCTCGCTTTATATTGTTCTTCCGGTCAGATCGTGGTTGACCAGCGTCGCATTAATTGCGTTCACTAACTTCCGTTTTTTTCTGTACCTTCGGACGAGCATGCGTGCTCGCAACTGTTGTTTTTTCAATAAAGCTCTCGACGAAACGTGCTCCGAAAGGTAATCCGTCTTTATTTATTCGATCGCTACAAAACCCTGCCGAATAATTTTCTCGAACAACAGGTTATGGGCCCAGGGATGCGATACGCTGATTACTTTCGCGAGTGAAAAACAATTTACATCGAAATCGCGTGTTTTCAATATCGTGTGTGTCGCGGTTAGGTAAGCCAGCCTCGTGCAATAGAGCAAGATAACCATGCCGGACAACGACCTCACGAGAGTCGAAAAGTTAACAGGACAAGAGAATTGGGGGTTATGGAAGTTCGAAGTGCGCGTGTTCATCGCCGCGATCGGAGCAATCGACGTGGTGACCGGAACATCGGAGAAACCGGAGCCCGCAGCACAAATGAGCCCCGAGGGAACAGCAGCATACGAAAAGAAGCTCGAGAAATGGACGAAAATGGACAGTTCGGCACAGAAAATAATAGTACAAACGGTGAGTCGCCAATGCATGCTTCATATAATAAATTGCGAAACTGCACGTAGCATGTGGAACAAGCTACATTCGATTTTTGAGAATAAAAGCGAAGCATCAAAGCACTTCTTGCAACAACAATGGTATTCGCTTGGAAAGGACGCAGCGGACGATATGAGCATGCACATGGCGAAGATTAATGATCTGGCTTGTAGATTAAAAATGCTTGGCGAACCTGTGACAGATAACATGGTAATAACGAAGATACTAATGACTCTACCGTCCGCTTACCAGAATTTTGCCACAGCGTGGGAGTCTACGAGCGAAGCGGAACGTACATTGTCGAATCTGACATCACGTCTCACGATGCAGGAGCTTCGTCTCAACGCCAGCGAGCATTCGAGCAACAATGCTTTCTCGACGAAGACGAATCAAGGCAGACCGACAAAAGGAAAAAAGCCTGGGAAATGCTACAACTGTGGCAGACGAGGACATTGGAAAAACGAGTGCCGCAACGCAGAAAAATCATCGAACCAAGGCGTTTCGGGCCCTGGTCGAGACACCAGAGGAAGCGCCTTCTTCGGAAAAGTGGAAGCTCGAGCAGTCACGTCGGTATCGTCCTCGAAGCACTGGTTTTTGGACAGCGGAGCGAGTCAGCACATGTCCCCCATGCGCAACTGGTTCGGTGGCTACGCGAAACTTGAAACGCCAGTGTCAGTCACAGTTGGGAACGGAGAAATTATCTACGCCGAAGGAGTAGGAGAAATTCAAATTCAATCCTTCAACGGGTCACAGTGGGAGAATCATCACTTGACGCCGGTACTTTACGTTCCGAAACTGAGGTATAATCTCCTTTCGATGTCGTCAGCGCTCGACAAAGGACTGAAGCTCGAGTCCGACAACAATCAATGTCGACTGAAGAATGGAAAACACGTCGTAGCAGTGGGGGATCGTCACGAGGATCTGTACAAAATGCGATTCAAGGTACACGACGAAGAATCACAGCGAGCAAAAGCGAACGTTGCAGAGAGCGATTCGATCACCGTTTGGCACGAACGACTCGCGCACCAAAATTGGAACATCGAGACAAAAACATTAAAAAACTGGAATTGCGACGGCTGCGCACAAGGCAAGATGAGCCGAAAGCCCTTCAAGATCAGCAAAACGCATGCGAAAGAACCAGGTGAGCTGGTGCACGCGGATCTCTGTGGGCCGATGGAAAATAACTCTATCGGAAGGTCAAGGTATTTTCTTCTATTCAAGGATGATTATTCCCACTACAAATTCGTGTTTTTCCTGGCTCACAAATCCGAGGTCAAAATACATTTCGAAGGTTTGTTAAAAAGGCTTGAAACTCATCTTGGCAGGAAAATAAAAACGCTGAGGACCGACAACGGTTTAGAATTCGTCAACGACGCGATGAACGAGCTGATGTGGAAATACGGGATCAAACACGAGAGAAGCGCCGCCTACACTCCAGAACAGAACGGCGCAATTGAGAGAGAAAATCGCACAATTGTCGAAGCGGCGAGAAGCATGCTGTACGCGAGAAAAATGGAGCTGAAATTGTGGGCGGAAGCGGTTCACACCGCCACATACGTTCTAAATCGCACGGGTACGAGCGGAATCGCCGGGAAAACGCCTTATGAGCTCTGGTTCGGCGAGGAACCGAAGAGAATCGAGTACCAAATTTTTGGTACAAAAGTTTGGACCCACATCCCAAAGCAAAATCGCAAAAAATGGGATGCAAGAGCAAAGGAGGGTATCTTCGTCGGGTATGACGAAAATACCAAGGGATGCCGGATCTGGTTTCCCGAAGAAAACAAAGTCAACGTTCTACGAGACGTCAAGTTCGTCGCCATGGAGGCAGACGAGAATAAAGAAGAAAAAGAAAAATACGCTACGATTCCGACGACGGCACGCGTCGACGACGAGGATTTTTCGAATGACGAGGAAGATCGAGATGGCGACGAGTCTCGCGACAGCGAAGAAGAAAACTACGAGGAAGATTGCGGCGAAGAAGATCGTAACGATCGCGAAAGTGCCGACGATCAAGAACGACGTGACGACGAGCAAAATCTAGACAACGCAGGAAGACAGGAGCCGGGGGCACCCGATCAAGCACCGCAAGCTGAACGACAACTGCGTGATCGAGGAGCTTTGCGTCCTCCGCCGAGATACGAGAATTATTGGCTCGATACCGAGAATTTATTCGTCGCAGAAGCACAGGAACCGAGCATTTACGAGGAGGCACTGAAGAGTCCGGAAAGAGACGCCTGGAAGGAAGCGATGCGAGACGAGATGGCTTCGCTATACGAAAACAAAACCTGGAAACTCGTTCAACCCCCGCGGGGGGTGAAAATTCTCCCGAACCGCTGGGTATTTCGTCGAAAACCCGGAATCGGCAATCGCGAGGAGAGATTCAAGGCCAGGTTAGTCGTAAAAGGATTCTCACAACGCCCTGGCATCGACTTCGAGGAAACGTTCAGCCCAGTGGTCAAATTCGGCTCCATTCGTGCGCTTCTCGCAGTCGCGGCTGCACAAAAAATGCAACTCACGCAATTTGACGTGAAAACGGCCTATCTTTACGGCGAACTCGAGGAGGAAACTTACATGGCACAGCCGAAAGGCTTCGAGGACGGCACAAATCGTGTGTGCAAACTCGAACGAGCTCTATACGGGCTAAAACAATCCGCAAGGTGTTGTAACAAGACATTCGTAGCCTGTTTGACGCAATTTGCCTTAATTGCGACCGCGGAAAATCCATGCGTTTTTATTTCGCATGATAACGACGAGACTCTGATATTAGCAATTTATATAGACGATGGGCTAATCGTCTCGACGAATGAGAACAAAATTAAAAAACTTTTAGAACATTTGTCCGCAGCGCTGCAAATCACAGTCTCTCCACTGGGTTTGTTCCTAGGAATGGAAATAGAGCACCTCCCGGACGGCTCTATATTCGCGAATCAAGCAAATTACGCGAGGAAGGTTCTCGAGCGTTTCCGCATGGGCGAAGCAAACGCGGTATCGATTCCGGCGGACCAACACACCGATCTCAGCCTGCAGGAACCGAGTCTCGGGGACGAGATACTTCACGTTCCCTATAAAGAAGCTGTGGGGAGTCTATTGTTCTTAGCGACAGTAACGAGACCGGACATAGCTTTCGCCGTAAACGCAGTGAGTCAGTATGCCGAAAAACCTCAAAAGATTCACTGGAATGCAATTAAAAGGATCCTGAAATACATAAAAGGGTCAGTCACTCACGGAATCTTGTTTTCGAGCGCGCAAAAGGATTTAACTATAGACGCATACAGTGACGCGGATTTCGCGGGGGATCGACAAACTCGAAAATCGACAAGTGGGTTTATACTAAAAATCGCGGGAGCGCCAGTAGTTTGGGGTTCGACAAAACAAAAATCCGTAGCTTTATCAACTATGGAATCGGAATACATCGCAGCGAGTCAAACATGCAAAGAATTGATCTGGCTAGATAGACTACTAAAGGAATTAGTTAAACGCGAAACTCGAATTCCTGTTATGTTCGTAGACAACCAAGCCGCGATAAAAGCAATCAAAAATCCACAAGTCACGAGAAATTCGAAACACATAGAAGTAAGATATCATTTTGTTAGGGCTAATTACGAGCAAAAGAATTTCGAAATCGAGTATATTCCGACGAGTGAACAGTTGGCCGATTTGTTCACGAAGCCGCTAAACAAACTACGATTCGAAACTCTGCGCAAAGGAATAAATGTAATCGACGAAAGAAGCGCGGGCGAAATGTCAGCTCTAAGTGGGAGTGTTGCGAATATATCAAGGTAGCGCTGACATACCGACCGAGCGCGACGTGAGAACAGCCACGAGCTGACTAGCGAAAGACAATTCCTCGCTTTATATTGTTCTTCCGGTCAGATCGTGCTTGACCAGCGTCGCATTAATTGCGTTCACTAACTTCCGTTTTTTTCTGTACCTTCGGACGAGCATGCGTGCTCGCAACTGTTGTTTTTTCAATAAAGCTCTCGACGAAACGTGCTCCGAAAGGTAATCCGTCTTTATTTATTCGATCGCTACAAAACCCTGCCGAATAATTTTCTCGAACAACATAACTAATGTAAGTAATTCATTTATATCAAGTCGATATAAATTCCATAGTTTCATATCTACATTACTGTTTAATAATAACGTTTCGGCCTTAACTTTGAAAAAAACTCGCCAAGTACTGCTGTGATTTTTCACTTCAATTCAAATTTATTCTCAAAATTTTCAATTTTGAACAATACATTTTTCAAATACTTATGATTTATATTAAATAATTCTTTTTTATATCAATATGTACTTGTTGTAAATACATGCGCTTGATGTTTCCAGTTGATCTCGCACCTTTTTGCATGGGATGGAGCGGGGTCGCGTAAATGTACTTGTCTCAATTTTTTTACACATTGTGTTTTTTGTGGGGATTTAACTACTTTTTGCAAATATCATATATAAACTTCGTAACGTGTAGTTGGATTGGAGTACCCAAGATTATTGAGTGTGGACATTACTTTTTAAACTATTTTTGTAATCGTAATTAGTAAATGTAATTAATTTTTTGTGTAATCGCGGGTAACTAGAACCGTCATAAAATGATTTATGATGCTATCCCACTGGCTTACTGTGTATAATTTTTTTCAATGTTATTAGCTTGCCGACTGCTATAAGTATTTCATACAAATGAGGATTGAATCAAGATCGTCGAATCAAGTCATTATTTTTTTAAATTCCTGCATTGTCTTATTTTTTAACTCCCGGCTGAAAACGGGAGTTATGTGTTTCGTCGTGTTCCCGCGAAACAGCGATTCCTAATTCACGAATGTTTGCTCAAACGCCTAATCTTCTACAAACGAATATTTGCACATCGGTTCCGTTGACCACACAGATGTTTTATGAATCATAATATTTATGATCAGATGTGAATTCGTAAAGATAATAGATGTTGAAAAAACGCGTTTTTTCGAAATTTCCATATCGATGCTGGCCACAGTAGAGCTCCAGCGAGCCCGCTGATTGGCTAGGCAATACTCGCATCGTTCTTCATAGCCTAACTTCATTCCGATGTCGAGTCGTCTGCTTTGACGACAGGGACGGATCTAACGGATCTAAGCGGTGTTTCCAAACAGGGGCGAATCTAACGGATCTAAGCGGTGTTTCCAATAACTTTTCTTTATTATTGATTGATTTCGTACGAACGATATTTTTTTCATGAGTGCATTTTTTATTTAACGTTCAATAATGTTAGCAGGATTGATCTACTGCTGATTTCATCAATCACGTCGGATTAATAGTTCTGGATACTTGTGCGCGATTAATTTCTGGATTTGGGCGCGAAATTAAGATATTTGTGAATGTGGAGGTTAGGTCGGATGACGTGGTTATGCCCGGTGATTTTGTTTTATTTATGATTATCAACTGATTTCACGTACGAACGAAATTGTTTAATGAGTTCATTCTTTTTTATTCAACGTATGATAATGTTATCAGGATTGTGAAAAACGTGAATATGGATGTTTAGCTAGACGATGTGGTTATGCCCAGTGATATTGTCTACCTCGGTGGAATTGGCAATTTGAAAGAAAAAAATTGTTGTCGGACTCAATTTTTTACTTTATCCTCCAACCGACAAAACTTTTAGACAAAGCGATTTGTCAGAATGCACAATATGTATATTTGTTTTCATTGTTTTTCCTATATGAGTCAGGTCCTTTTCGAAGCAGCATTCATTCAACATTCACTCGTCGAAGCAGCATTCATTCAATGTTCACTCGCTTAAGACATATTCAAAACTTGTAATGACTGGAAAGGACGAGCGGAATGTGCTGACATCTGGTCAAGGCTACGTCGAGCCGTGCTAAAAAAACTGTACAATGAACAGAAATTTGGTCTAGGCTACATAGAGCCGCGCTTAAAATCTCCATAATGCACTGAGATTTGGTCAAGGCTCTATTAAGTCGCCCTCAAGACTCCACGATGGGCTGACAATTTGTCATGGCTACATGGAGCCGCGCTGAACAATCACATGATGCGCTGACATTTTGCTGCGACTGTACTCAACTGCGCCCAAGGAAAACCAGCATGTGCCGCAGCTAGTCGATACTTTTAAAGTCTTGTCACATCAAATTTCCATCAAGTGGTCACGTTTTACGATATTAAATCGATAAACAATAGTACATTATGACACTAGTAGGAAAAATTGTTTTGTGACGTGGACGTCTTGTTAGAGCTAAATGATTCCAATCATTGGCGGACGTGGAGAGAATTATATCGAATTATCTTTAAAAAGTATGAAATAAAATAAATTTAAAAAATTTAAAAAAACTCCCGGCTGAAGTAAAAATCGAACACAAAAAACGTAATCTGATAGAAAGCATGAATAAAATTCATGAATCTCAAAAGTATACAACAAAAAAGGATAAAATAATTCAAGAAGTCATCTTAGTTTATTCATAGTTTGAATTATGATCGTTCGTTTGTATGAGTTCAATTTTTTGAATCGTGGGAATTTCCTCACTGCCCTCAATTCAGTCGGGAGACGTCATTCATTAAACATAAAGGTGATATAGGATATAGATGTTTAACAGTGCAAAGAAGACGCTATTAATTGAACATGAAGACGATCTGGATTTAGATGTTGGACGATACGAAAGAAAACGTCCTCCGACTGAATTGAGGGCAGTGAGGAAATTCCCACGATTCAAAAAATTGAACTCATACAAACGAACGATCATAATTCAAACTATGAATAAACTAAGATGACTTCTTGAATTATTTTATCCTTTTTTGTTGTATACTTTTGAGATTCATGAATTTTATTCATGCTTTCTATCAGATTACGTTTTTTGTGTTCGATTTTTACTTCAGCCGGGAGTTTTTTTAAATTTTTTAAATTTATTTTTTGCTTCCTCATAAAGGAAGCTTTGTGACGGTCCGAAATTTTTTTTTCGAGATTTTCATGTCAATAGGTTCAGAATGTCCTAAAACATCCAGAAAACACATTTGGAAAAAATGTCCGGATGTATGTATGTGTGTGTGTGTGTGTGTGTGTGTGTATGTGTGTGTGTATGTAACCACCCTCTAAAATTCAAACGTTCATAACTCGAGAACGGTTCAAGCTACCGTACTCAAATTTTGCACACATGTGATGCCTACTAATATCTATGTAATCTGTAAATTTCGCAATTATTAACGCACTTGTTCGGCTTCGACAGCGTTTTGAATTTTCCAAAAAATGTCTGTAGCCACGCTAGCGTCCGCGATTTTCGACATATTCGGCTAAATAGTTTTTTACATATAGAATTAAGTACAAGGACGGTTGGTATTGCATTTGAGCCGAATCCATCAATAACTTTAGATTTTATGATTTTTTGAATTTTTCAAAAAATCAATTTTTTTGCTCTATTTGTCGTTAACTTCAACCGATCAAACCATAATTCTCTGCAAGTATAGGTTGTCATTGTGCTATAATACATATCAAATTTGGCCGAGATCGGCCGAACGGATCGAGTTCTAGAGCAATTAGAAATTTCTAAGTTCCAACCCTTGAAAATTCAAAACCACTGGACTGAACGTGCTCTAATTTATACACACGCTCAAACTCACCGTCAGCTTAAGTTGTTACTAGATTAGATAGGAATTAAACAACGCGCTCGAATTCTGGGACACATTGAATTTTTATATACGTTCGAGTCGGTTTTTATACGGTGGGAAGGATCTACGGATATCCTGCATAAAACAAGCTGCAAGCTGAAACTTGCAATTTGCTTCCCCTGAATTTTCGGTAGTGAACGGAACTTCCTTTATGAGGAAGCCGAAGATTAAAAAAAATAAAATGAAATAAATCGAGAGATGCTTCCTCATAGAAGGATTTCGTGCACTACCGAAAATTCAGGGGAAGCAAATTGCAAGTTTCAGCTTGCAGCTTGTTTTCTATTTCGAGATAAAAAATCCGAATAGCCCATGGTAAGTTTGCACATTCTTTGCCGCGAGCTTTAATTCAAGCGATACCAAAGTTATTGGAGTTTAACCAAGAATTAATAACTTCAATTACCTCGCACAGATTTCCCAGTACCGAGAATTATGTAAATCATGATTTAATTACATTTCAAAAGATTGACCGTGTTGTTTAATTTTTGAAAATTTTTTTTATTTCCCATATAAAATTTTGATTATTTTCAAATCTTTTCCAGGAACATCATATAACAATCTTTAGCATTTCTTGGCCAGCTTTTCTTCTTAACTTCCATATCATCAGCGATGACCCAAGCAGATTTACCAGACCTTAACATACTTGTATAGTGGCCTTTGTAAACATCTTGACCGTGATGAAATATGGCACTTGTAACTTTATATTTTTGAGCGCTAACGGTCACGATTGCAGTAGGTACAGCTTTGATGCCGCAATTTATTTTCGATACTTGTCGAGTATCTGACTTTGCGCTGGCTAATATGAGCTGTACAATGATAATTTTACTGACTGTTGATACACTATTCTTAGTTACTCTATTTTCGATGCCGCACTGATCACACTGTCCCTTAATTGGGTTCCATGATGACAGGCTATGATCAACTATCTCCTGTAAAGTTACACTTCTTGTTGTTGTTTGTGGTGTCGTTAGAAGCAGTATATTATTCGGCTGTTCTTCAATCATTGACACGTTCTGACATCCTCGACATAGTATCTTCGTTGTTAATTTGTGTTCAACTAAATCTTTAATCACACCCGACTTTGCACATAAGGCTATAAGGAATTCCAGTACATGCTGTTGTTTCTTTTCAATGAACTGCGCACCCACAAACTCTCTTACGGCAACTAAATCGATGGCTTCAGGTCGTCCCATACATCTACGAAGGAAATCCACTAATGCTTTTTCCTCATCGTGAATACTATTACCATTTAAAAGTTCTTCTCTTATAGCTTGACAGTTTAATACACATTGCATAGCGGCATTGGCATAACACGACATACCATCGATGTTGAGGAATCCATTGACATGCCATGCATTCACATTTTCCACGAAATCATTCCGTGGCTGCTGACATTTCACTACTTCCTTATGAATTGCCCAAACAAAATCTGGAACTTTCGATCCACGTTGATCTGAAACTTTAATTTGCGCGAGGTCTGGGCGATGAAGCCGTCTCAAGCGATTATATTCTAACACCGACCCTTCACTAGCATTTACAGAATAAGGATCATAATTAATTAGGTGCAATCCTTTGAGAGAAGTGACGCGTGAGAGGGCAACGTAGACTTGACCGCAAGTAAATATCGAATTTCCAGCATCAATCACAACATTAGTTAAGCTCAATCCTTGGCTCTTATGGATTGTAATGCCATAGCTCAAACATAAGGGAAACTGCTTACGAATAACATAGGCCCCATCCATTATTTGGAATTTTACTCTTACACGTTCAATCTCATATTCTAATCCCGTCGTCAAAACAATTTTGACCTTTTCTACGTCATCTTTATCAAGTGCTTTAGAAACTGAAATTACCTTACCGATTGTACCGTTAACAAGCCCTAATGTAACGTCAATATTGCGCCTCAACATGACCCTGGCTCCGATCTTAATGGTTATAATTCTTGCGAGACCAGCCGTACAAAAACTATCTTCGTCATTGCGGGCTAACATCTTCTGAGCCTTCTTCTTGTTGAATGGAGCACAATCTATGGAATCACGAGCAATCAATTCTATCTGCTTTGAAGATAGACGATTTATCATACTTTCATTTAAAACATCGCACAAGTGACGAGTAGGCAGTAAACAAACAGTATCACATGGTAGTTTGAGAATATAATCACACAATTCTCGTATTCTATCGTCAAATTTGGTCGCGGAAAAATTGATTTTCCTTGATTCTAGAACTTTTGCGTCAGCGGAAATGACAACTCCTAAGCGGATTCTAGATAGCATTTCTCGATAAAATGTGTCATTCTTTTGGCGCACATTAATCGTTAGTTCATCATAATTGAATAAGCTTTCCCAAATATCAGGACTTCCGAGAGAATCTAGTAGCTTTTCTGCTTTCGACACAGAAACTTTGATAAATGCCGGTTCTTCACGCACGGGTGGTAATTGTAGAAGATCTCCGAATAGCAGAACATGTTTTTTGCCAAACCATCCATCGTCGACATTTGATGTATTGAAAATTTCTGTTAATCGAAGATGTATATACAAAAGAGTTATGTTCGATATCATCGACACTTCATCAATGATAATGAGACAAACAGTTTTTAATTGTTCACGAAGTGTTTTTAACACTGCATCAGAAAGTTCTTTGTACTTTGGTGTTTGACCATGTTCAACAGGCAATTGAAATAATCTATGTACTGTTAATCCGTTGATGTTGAACGCTGCTATGCCTGTTGGTGCTGTTACTGCTACATCTTTGCCAATTATTTGCTTAACCCAACATCTGATTGTGCTTATCAAAAAGCTTTTCCCAGTACCACCTTCTCCACTCACATACAACCTTAGAACTTCATTTTCCGAATTTATAGTTCTAGTGATCTTATCAAATATTCGTCTTTGGTCCTCATTCAATTCTGAAATCATTTGAGCAATATCAGCTGTCTCCTGTTTTTCGCCAATGTCGACGAAATCTTTCATAGCATCATCAGCTTCAATCGGATTGCAACCCAACGGTATTCCATTCTCGTTAGATTGAACGCCATCGGCATTTTTTTCTTGTTCAACTATTTCAGCTGTTTCCTTTTCAACGAGCTCCTTCGCTCGATTGAAATTTTCCTCGATTTCGGTCAGCTGCTTGTGATATTGTAGAGCTTCCGTAAGCTGCGATTTAGCAGATAGAAAAGACTGTGCGTAAGTATCACATCCGTTCTTAAGCTCATCTACATCTCTCCATGGTTGAAACAGTAATAACAATGCGTAATAGTACTTTTCTGGTTGAGTATTGACATTGTTCTTGTAATGATTAATTAAATAACCTCTTTTGCGTTTCCTTAAAAATTTTCCATCATTCAATCTATGATATTCAACATCACGCTTAGGTTCAACAGATATTATGTCATACCATTCAGCGAAATCGTACAGATTTGTTCCGTTCAGCTCAATAGGCCTGGTTGGATAGTAGTAATCTACCAGACTACGACAGAAAATATCTGTGGACTCCGCATCCAGAGCGGAAATTTCTTTATAAGACTTTAATTTTCTACTTCTGATTATATTTACGTCTATCCATCGAATAGTTGTTGATGAATCAGTACCATATAAAGATAGTCCTAGAAGCGTATCTGCAGCTTCTGGAGCACCGCACTCCCTATTGCACAACATGCGCAGTGCAACATTCCAAAGTAGAGTTTTCAATGATTTCGTAGAATTTATTTGTTCGAAAATTTCAGTCACATAACTTTTTTCTTTTTTGGAAATGTACTTCGTGCAGTACCAAGATAATAATGAAGATATTTCTCCAATAAATTGAATATCCATATTGCCTTCCCAAGCACAAAGAATTGAAGGATTATAATCATTAATACACGTTTCATGATCTGATCTTCTAAGATCATACAATCTGCTTTTAGATTTCAATTGCCTTCTACCAGCTAAGGAAACTGCTACATTTTTCATAATGAATGTATCGGTCACAGGACGAGGAAAACCGAAACGGCAAGCACGAGTAGTGCGATTTCTTATTTTTCTCGTACGGATACAGTAGCTATTGTGGTTATGATTTTGGTGACTTATAACACGACGATGCAATGTCGGGGAAACGTTTCTATCGGGAATTCGGCAAGTACAATACTCCGATATAAAATTTACAACTTCTTCCATCGAAGATGTACCAAGAATCGGTGCATCCTTAATCCATATTAATAAATGAAAATGTTGAGTTCCTCTGGTTTGATATTCGCGCCTCCAAAAGTAATGAATCACTTCACCAATTGGGTTTGATTTTGAACATATAAAATTTAACATAGCCCGAAATTTATTATCCATAAACCTCGATACTGATACAGGATCAGCGGTGATTAATGAATTAACAGATTTGCGCGCCATTGAAGGGTTAACTTCACGCAGATATTGTATCAAATCTGTCCATAAATATTCGCTCGGGCTCAAAGTAAGGAACCACGTGGCTGGACCGTAATGTTGAATCATGCAATTCAAGTCTGATCTAGGCTTACGCCAAAATTGTTCTGTATTCCGTAGCTTCCCAAATATAGTATTCAGATTTCCTTCTAGTTCTCCTTTTGCTAATTGTTTTAAGTAACTACCAGCAGTATACCGCAGTCTGGCGTTAGTTGTATTCATCTTATGAAATATTCCACTACGTAATTGACGAATATTGTTGTCATTTAATGCGTAAAATAAATATTGAATATTTAATCGATATCTTGCGTGCTTTGACATGAACTTTGATCGAAAGTATTCAAAATCGGTAAGTCGAATCGATCTGTCTTCATGTTGGCCATTTATCCCGTGTGGATATAAATCTGGATAACATTTTAAATCCAAAAGCTTATGGTGATAAGCCAGAGGTATGTACATCTTGAACTTTCAACATTTGATATAGCTCTGTGGCGGTTTTATTCTCTTTATCGGAATACATTGGATGGATAGTAAACTGTTCATAGTATTCATCCGATTGCGACATTTGAGTAAGCAACGCAATTTTAGTCTTACCCTCTGTTTCAACGTTCTTTATATTACCATCATCATTATTGACTTTGTTATCTTTCAAATTCAATTCTGCATCATCACAATCTCCTCGTTCGCTATGGGGATTCACTTGAACTTGAAATTGAACGTTTGGAAATGTTCCATCAAATAACGAGCTGGCAGACTCTGGTAACATGATTTCAGAGTATAGTGGATTATTTTCTTTAAGCCAAACGAGAGCTCTAAATACTTTCCCCACATTTATTAAATTTTCCCATATAATTTTCGATTTAGTCGGAATTCCCCGCACTAGTATGAATAATTCATGATCGACATTGAGCGGAGCTGTTGCAGGACACATTTTTTTAATAGTTTCCTCGATTGGCAACGGCAAATGAAACGATCTACCGATAGCCTTCTTATTCATTTCTCTGCGTGGAATATTTTTATTAGCTATTGTACCCATGTTCTGAACTACTTGAAACGATTTTGCTCTTTGAATCAATAATTTCTCATACTCGTTTAGACCAGATAATGCTGCGGGAACTTCTCCTGCGACAAGATTATTCAAAATACAAGTTGGTGGTATTTTGTTTGAACGGAACTTGTTGAGACAATAGATGCAAAGATAATCAGCATCGTTACCTTGATCGCGAATTTGTTTCATTAAGTCTTTCCAATAAGGCGACTTCAAACGAGTCTTCATGTTTGCGATGGTTACAATATCTTTTTTGAAACACAGTTTCTCACAGGATATACAAGCTTTTCGTGGTGCATCCATTGATGTTTTTGTCAATAATTTGAATGCTGCGCAATGTGTGGCCATTATTGAGTCCTCGTTTAAATCAATTTCTGTGCTGGTGACTGACGTATTTGAATTCTGTTGAGCTCGCGTTGCGATGTCACGTAATATGTTTATGTTAGTCGTATTTAAAGCTTCATCCAGGTTATTCAATTTTTCTAATGACGATTTTACGCTATAAAATAATGCTTTGACAGTTCGTACTCTTGGGTAGTGTGGCGATAAAAACTCCACAGCTACGAAAACAGATTTACAGTCCGTTGGGGCGATATAGCATGTGTGACTGTGTCCTAATTTATCATTATGAAGACGTTCTGTGCATTCATGCATTTCTGGAATTTTTTTACGAATATTACTTAGGTTACATTCATGGACATTTTGAAGAAAATGGTGGTATGTGTCGATAATATTGCTGTCAACAGGTCTACATAACAAGGTGCATTCCCATGATCTTTCACATTTCTTCAATTTACTTATAGGTAAAATATTTTCTGCTTGACCATTCTTGTTCATAACAATTGCCTCAACGAAATGTAGAGGTTGTACATACACAGTTTCTGCAAAGTAAGCCTCAGATGAGGCTGTATGTTTTTTTATAATCCCGCACAAAATGTTTATCTTGTCGTGTATCGTAGCATTGATGCATTTGGATAATTGCGTTAAGCTAACTTCAGCATTTTTTCTAATTGATTTCAATTTTTTTGATATCCTAACCATATATTTGGCCCTCACGTGTAAACACCATTTGATAATTTGCTCCGCTTCCATACGACTTTCAATTGATGATTTCGTGGGTGCCTGAATTAATTTATACACGTTATTTACGATTTGCTCTTTCAACAATAACGATTCCTTTGTACCTATTTCTATTTTAACCCGTTTATGTTTCTGAGATAGTTCATTTGCTGGACGCAGCTTGCATTCTGTAAGCTCTTGGATATCCTGCGATTTCGAATATTTAACTTCTTTCAACGCGAGATATTGCGTTTGATCCGTAAGCCGTTCAGCATCAATATTAAGGACGTATGATTTTCGTTTCAAACTTTTATGCATATCTGTGTTTTCCAAACATTTTGCTTGTCCCTCAGTGACTATGACCTTATCAATACTGAAATTGTCGCTACTTTTTTTTTTCGGTTATCAAAAGCTTGTATATTATATCGTTTGTTTCTTTCTATATCAACTTTTAGCGAACCAGATTCGATTCTATTAAATCTCGTTGATCCGTCATCCCTAAGTTTCGTGGCAGCCCATTTCTCGCGCCGTTTTCGATTTACTTGGTCTTTTCGGGAGGCCCATTTTAAACGATTGGTATCGTTGGGGCCAGACGCTGCAGAATCATCGGTATTATTTAAATCATGACTAGATTTACCATTGACTTCTGTTCTTTGTTCAGCGCTGCAAACTACATGTGGTATTGTAAGGGACGTATCGGGAACTACAACAGTATTGTAACATTTGTTTTTTCTAACTTGATTTGATTCGATCGTGTACCCTACATTAATATCATCTCTAATATCGTCTGGGGTCGAAAGGAACTTTAAATCTCTATTCTGAAGATGATTCAGCTCTTGAACTTTTGATGGGGCATTTTTCAGGTTATTGTTGGAAATTGATACAGGGGACTCTTTGAATTGATTTATTTGTGTATCACTATATACGCGGTCGCAGCTCGATCCTCTTCGTCTGATTGTTATTGACGAGTTGTTATTCAATGGACGAATGGATTCTATAACCTTTTTCTTACTCCTGATGTCGTTATCCTCCGAATCAATGATTGATTTTCTTTTGGTCACTTGCTTAATTGCCGTCGGTTGATGATCAACAATTTTGAGAGGGCCGATTGAGTTCATAGAGTCAACGCTCAACTCAGTTTCGTTTTCACTCAGCTTAGTTTTTTCGTGTACCTTGTGCTGTTTTTTATGGGTCTTTGTTTTACTTGGTCCGTGTATTTGATTGCACGATTTCTCGCTGTTTTTCGATGAGACTGCACCAATGAGGGAACCACGTTGCAATCTTTCAATACCGAAGAGATTGGGAAGTGCTCTAACGTTTGATTCTCGAATATTTGTAGCAAATGATTGCGCATGACAGAAGTCAAGTACGTCAAATTATCTGGTTTCCTGCCGTGTAATCAGGGAGACTAGAGGACAGGAGACTGAACTATGGGTACGAAATCTCGACAGAAAATTCGTACGACCAATTGGGCACGTGACCACTGAGGTCACGTGATCAGTCAATGTTGACGACCGCGCTCCTGTTGGGTGATTCTCGAACTACGGTTCTGTGACGCAACCGTAGTGACAGCTCGGCAATAAGTGAGGTTATATTCCATTGGGAAGTGAATCGGAGCAATCGATTGCGTACATTTTTCTAAGGCTCGTTTTTCAGGTCCGAGACCGCACGTGATTATTTTTATTTTGTTCAATAATATCTTCTTTTTTTTTAAACAAATAAGGCAACAAAGTGTGTGGTTACAGTTCTTAAAATATTTATTTTTGCGCTGAGACAAGTCATGTAATCACTGACAAGTATATAATAAAAATCATATTGTTTCGTTCTTTTTCTATTTCGTTTTTCTTAGAAATTGTTGTTGTAGGCTTCGATGAGGAACGCTATACGTATCCAGTCCAATGTGTTCCAAATTTTGCACATTTTCCAACCATTTCCGATGCACGTTCCAACTCCTCTTCTGTCTAGAGTTTGTACGCCTCGGATCATCTTTCTGTTAAAATAAATCGTTCTTGATATATTAAGTTTCATACAATTTTATAAAATAAATGATCCATATACTATAGGGTACCCGCCCAAAAAAAAAATATGTTTTTCCGCAAAACACTGAAACATTAAATATTAGTAACATTCATAACATTCAATTATAAACTGTCATGCTGCACAAGTTTTTTGCTTTGACTATTAGCAGTGAGTGATTGAAATACAATTTACCTCTGCATTGTTCGACAAACTTAGCGGGATGGCATTAGCTGTCAAGCAGGGTTTCCCACGTTCGATCCATTAGCCAATTTCGTTGAGTAATGCGTTTCGACATCCTCTTGGCGAAAATGATCTTCTCTCGTTCTCGACCGGTTCTAAAAAGAAATTAATAATGTCACGGAGACTATGTCTCCCTGCACTGAGTAAGTTATATTTTCTATTCTATTAATGATTAATTTTTGTTTTTTCAGATTTCAATCATCGAATTCACTCAACCCTAAAAAAAATTAGTTTTTAATAAATAATATATTTTTATTTATAAATTTATATATTTATTTAATAAATAAATAATAAATAACTAGTTATAAAAATTAATTAATTAGTTAATTAGTTAGTTATAATTAGTTTTTTAAGTAAATGGTAGCAGAATTTATTTTTTGGATGACAATCCTCGGCGGTTTTATAAAGCTCTGGAATTTGTTTGGAAGTATCCGGAAGCAAAGCAGACGCAAAGCATGTGCCATTTAATTTCTCTGGAAACGATATATATAGTTATATTATGTGAAGGATTTAATTCGGTGATTCCCGCTGGCAGCGCTCCTCTCGGCGGCGGTGGAACTAAGAGGTCCTACAAGTTTGCATACGAGATTTTGAAGCAAAATCCGGCCAAGTTCAGTCTCCTGTCCTCTAGTCTCCCTGCGTGTAATATCGAAATCGCAAAAGCAATTGAAAAAACCCCACAGTCATTGCCATTTGGTTGTTGTTGCACCGTTGGAAATTCAATATTGTTGATCGGGTAGAAAGGACATAGTTTTTCGATGAACACCTTGTGATTTCTGTGAAGTTTCCTCTTATTCATAGAATCGTAAAGATATATCTTTCCCGTATCATAATAGCACAAAACCCAATGACCACATCGGTTCGTGCGAAAATCGTCACAACTATGCAAAATCTGAATATGTTTTCGATTCGGTAACACTTCACGAATCCAGTGAGGAAACTGAACGTACCACGTGCTCTGCATATCAAATTCAGGATTTGCAGTCCTGAGCAACTCCGAAAATTTATCCATATGTCGGTCGTCTAGCCATTGGCCATTAGCGATTACATTTTCCAAAGTTGGCTCGGGTTTGATCGCCATTTTGAATTTTGATGATTTTTTGGAATCTATATTCGTTCGTAATATGTCTTTAACGAATATCAATTAAAGCAAACAAGCAAGAAAACTCGGCAATGTTTTCCAATAATATCAGCCGTATAACCTCGACTGACCTCGACTAAAGTTGTAGCACGTCTTTACAAATAAAAACAACAGATTTAAAATAAGAGTACATACACTCACACTGTCATCCAGTATATTTATTGTAGTTTCAAATGAAATATACACTCCAATCTTGCTTTATACTGGAAAAATACGATTTTAATGTGGAAGTTTTACTCCAAAACTTGGTCCAGCAAACTTTTTAGCGCACAGCAGCTTATATTTGATCAAAACGATTACTTGAGGCGCACAGCAGCCTATTTGGTATGGCAAAGCCACGACTTGAGGCGCACAGCAGCCTATTTTATGTGATGAGATCACCGAATTATTATTGTAGCGTCTAGCCGCAATAATTTATCAATCTCACAGTAGCTGCTTCAAACTAAATTCAGCACACTATCCACACCTGAAACGGATAAAAAATGATTATGAAAAACTTTTCGTGAACAAATTTTACTTTTACACTACCGTTCAATATTTTTAGGACTCGTGTCAAGTGTGCTCGCAAGAAACATTTTTGCCTTTGAACGCCGAAAATTTCGCGACAAAGAAAGATAGAAAGAAAATTTAAAGCACCATTAGAAGCTTATGGATTTTTTTTCACTGTAGTCGAAGGTAAAGAATCAGCCTCAATAACTGTATTATTGATTGAGTCGGAAATCAAATTTTTGAGCCCAGAGACAACTATGAAAAACGGAAATTTGTTTAAAGAATTTTTTTTGCGACATTTCTCTTGATTGTGCCATGATAGCCAAAAAAAAGATTTTCACCATAAGATTTCTAAGCTAGGTATGTCAAGCTTCGAAATGATATTTTATTCATCTCAATACGATCATTTTTCGCAAAGTTACAGCCACGCAAAAATTATGGAAAAATGTTCCGTTCCTTTAATTTTTTTGATGCGTGTAGATACCTCAGCTATTGGACATACTCAAAGTACATGGGCTTAGCCCCGATAGAGCATGAAACCTTCGATGGGTCATCGCTCCCATCTGGAAACGTCATGGACAGCCGAGATCCGAACTATATAAACAACGATACCCGTCGATGACATATCCACTGTATTCTCAGATATAAAAACGTTTGCACGGATTTGTCCTTTGTGAATCTTACCGTATTGTTCTGGACAATTATTTATTGAATATTTTCCGTAGCTCCTGGCTATTTATTTCAATATTAGCATAATCCGAATCATGTATCTTCCTCAATGAGTAAAAAACCGTTGTCCAATCTCGGGCGTACGGCAAGGTACGAATATTTGAAAAGCTGCAAAAAAAAACCTCCCGTCGTGATGAGTGCCGACAATGAAGTGGCCGAAATCCGGGCAAGAAATGAATTAATGAATTAATGAATTAATGAATTAATGAATTAATGAATTAATGAATTAATGAATTAATGAATTAATGAATTAATGAATTAATGAATTAATGAATTAATGAATTAATGAATTAATGAATTAATGAATTAATGAATTAATGAATTAATGAATTAATGAATTAATGAATTAATGAATTAATGAATTAATGAATTAATGAATTAATGAATTAATGAATTAATGAATTAATGAATTAATGAATTAATGAATTAATGAATTAATGAATTAATGAATTAATGAATTAATGAATTAATGAATTAATGAATTAATGAATTAATGAATTAATGAATTAATGAATTAATGAATTAATGAACTAATGAATTAATGAATTAATGGATTAATGAATTAATGAATTAATGAATTAATGAATTAATGAATTAATGAATTAATGAATTAATGAATTAATGAATTAATGAATTAATGAATTAATGAATTAATGAATTAATGAATTAATGAATTAATGAATTAATGAATTAATGAATTAATGAATTAATGAATTAATGAATTAATGAATTAATGAATTAATGAATTAATGAATTAATGAATTAATGAATTAATGAATTAATGAATTAATGAATTAATGAATTAATGAATTAATGAATTAATGAATTAATGAATTAATGAATTAATGAATTAATGAATTAATGAATTAATGAATTAATGAATTAATGAATTAATGAATTAATGAATTAATGAATTAATGAATTAATGAATTAATGAATTAATGAATTAATGAATTAATGAATTAATGAATTAATGAATTAATGAATTAATGAATTAATGAATTAATGAATTAATGAATTAATGAATTAATGAATTAATGAATTAATGAATTAATGAATTAATGAATTAATGAATTAATGAATTAATGAATTAATGAATTAATGAATTAATGAATTAATGAATTAATGAATTAATGAATTAATGAATTAATGAATTAATGAATTAATGAATTAATGAATTAATGAATTAATGAATTAATGAATTAATGAATTAATGAATTAATGAATTAATGAATTAATGAATTAATGAATTAATATATGAATAAATAAATGAATGAATAAATAAATGAATAGATAAATCAATAAATAATTTTCATTTTCCCAGCAGGAGGTCGGTGGAATTTTAGAAGCCGGCGGTCACACTTTGAACGGCAGCATCATCAGGCACAGGCGCGATTAGTTGCCCTACTCTATAAAATGGCAGCCCCACAACGCGGCCGTGGGCCAAGATTTTAATTTTATTGTATGAATTAAAAATAATAATAATTCTAATTTTTTATGAAAATCAATTTCTATTGAATAATGATATCTACCTGATATTCGGCGCTGGCGTGGTAAGCGGAGCGCTCGCAAAGACCACCGATTTGAGCTACGGACGGTCGTCGTGTGGACTCTGCACGCCCATACATATAACTCGATTTCTCGAGAACCCGTTGACATTTATCGATTTTTTTTCGACCGATAGAGACCTGAAGTCTTAAGGGGGGGGTAACGTTTTTAAACTTTTTTTTTTGCATTTTTTGTTTATTTCACTTTCTGAATGGAGAACCTTTCAAGAATATTGTGTGGAAATTTCAGATGAATCAGAGCAAAACTAACGAAGATACAGCGGTCTAAGCAACCGCGCTTCATCCATGGCAGCGCATCAGAAATCAACTGACCAGCTCGATCGCGCTCTTGTTATCTGGCTGTTTCGCTCTCTATATAATCTCTAACCTTTGCCCTCACCTTTCTTTATAGAAATGTCAACACGAGTACAAACGTACCTGTACTGTATATTTAGTCAGTGTAGAATATATAATTTAGAGTAGCAGTAAACGTTATATCGAGGAGACTTACACGCGCGCTTCGATTTTCGTATCATTGTAGCTCCGTTTTTGTTAAGTGTTGAGTTAGATTCGTCGTCGACAGGAACAAAAAGATGCTTTAGACATCAACAATAATAGCATCGTCGCTTATGGACCTGGCATCGATGATTCAGTGTGAGGTAAGCCGATCAAACTCGCTTATGAACGTTTTAATTCAAATGTTATAGTGTTCAAAACTTTAAAGCGTTTTTCCCACAACTCACGTTTTCAAAGTCGGTGCCCCTCATAACTTCAAAACTACTGCACCGACCCGTTTGAAATTTTAAACACTATCTCTGTACATAATTTACGAGGTAACATCGTGGAGTTTTTTTTAAATTTGTTAATATTTTTTATTTTACAATAACAAATTAGCCGATTTTTTTCGTAAAAATCGCGTTTTTCACTTCAAAGTGTTCCCAAAAAGTGAAAAATTGAAATTTCAAAAAAACCCTCACGATGTTACCTGGGGAAAACGATTATCTAACAAAAAAACTTTGGTTTTTTTATTTCAGATGATCCAGCACCGAGTTCTGAGGGGCACCACAATTCTTCTTTTTTCCGAAACGCTTCCAAATAATTGCTGTAATTGCCGTATTTTTCAATATTTCTTTATAAAAATTGTACATAATATTCTTCGAATAGTATACTCTCATGGATCATTGGTTTTAGTAAATAGATTTTAACCGCGTCGTCAAAAAAAATTCACAAAAATGTGCCTTTTTTTGCCTGAATTAACGTTACCCCCCCCCCCCCCTTAACGGTACTTCTTGATTTTTTCCAGATTTATAAAAAAATTTCCTAGAAGAGAGAGAGAGAGAGGGAGAGCGAGAGAGGGAGAGAGAGAAAGAGAAAGAGAGAGAGATGATTCATTGATCGGATTTATTATACCCTAGTCAAAACTATGGGGCAAGTTGGAACTATACAGAAATAATACAATACATTTTTCAATTTCATCTAATAAGATACAGACTTGACAAAGTAGTGTGAGCTTAATAATATCGAATATGAGTAATATAATATAACATGATACAGCAGGGTTTAAACGAGTAAACCTGATCTGCAACAGGTGAATTAAATTAAATTATATAACTTCTCTCTGTTCTCCTGATTTAAGAAAATCGAGGAGTAGTTTTTTAAAAGTAATCAATGACGGGGCTGTGGTTATCTCTAGCAGTAACGAGAAAGAGAGACAGAGAGAAATAGAAGAGAGAGAGAGAGAGAGAGAGAGAGAGAGAGAGAGAGAGAGAGAGAGAGAGAGAGAGAGAGGAAGTAAAGGAGAGTGAGAGCCAGAGAGTACGAGAAAAAGCGAGAGATTTCAGGGCATACCCTAATATCAATATTAAATATTCTTCATCCCGTTCTCTTCCATTCGTTCCCAGACGAACCAAGAACCAGGCCAGCACGCTGGCAGCGTGCGGGGCGGCAGGTTCGACGTCGGGCGGAGCAGGCACGTCGAAACCTCGTAATCCTGCTGACGAAAATGGCAAATCCCCGTCGATTCTATCACCGATGAATTTTGTTATAAAAATAAAAGACTTTTAATGAATAACTTGTCGATTGCGTATCATACGATGAATAGATTTTAAATTTTATACCAGCGTAGAACTTTATTTTGCATTCAAGATTCTCTTTTCATAAGTAATGGAGTGAATAGGAAAAACAATGAAATTTAATGATCATAAATTCATGAATTCATAAATTTAATGTTCATCTTATTCGCAGATTAGAATTCGAGTTATAAAGAGAAAAGACCTTCAATCAATGACTTATGTCGCTTGCATATGATTTCATGAACGGAAATCCAATTTGATACCTGCGTAAGATTTAATTTTCCATGCATGATTTTTCTTCTTCATGAGTAATGGAATGAGTAAGACGTTAAGCGGTTTGGAAGTTTTTTTTTCTACGCCGTTGATGAATAGAAATTCAGTCGCTTACCTGTGACGAAGGCCTTTTGTGCAATATTATATTGCACCTTACACCACATTCGATGGATGAAATTCCAATTGTGCCCATGCGTCGAACTGTTTACAATATATGATCTTGCGCCTTATTCAATTTTGTGTTTTGAATCTTATTTGCAGAATAGAATTCAAGTTATAAAGATGAAACCCCTCCAATCAATGATTTGTGTCGCTTGCATATGATTCGATGAATGGAATTCCAATTTGATACCTGCGTAAGACTTGATTTTACATGCATGATTTTCCTTCTTCATGAGTAATGGAATGAGTAAGACGTTAAGCGGTTTGGAAGTTTTTTTTTCTACGCCGGTGATGAATAGAAATTCAGCCGCTTACCTGTGACGAAGGCCTTTTGTGCAATATTATATTGCACCTTACACCACATTCGATGGATGAAATTCCAATTGTGCCCATGCGTTGAACTGTTTACAATATATGATCTTGCGTCTTATTTAATTTTGTGTTTTGAATCTTATTCCCAGAATAGAATTCAAGTTATAAAGATGAAACCCCTCCAATCAATGATTTGTGTCGCTTGCATATGATTCGATGAATGGAATTCCAATTTGATACCTGCGTAACACTTTATTTTCCATGCATGATTTTTCTTTTTCATGAGTAATGGAATAAGTAGGACGTTAAGCGGTTTGGAAGTTTTTTTTTTGTACGCCGTTGATAAATAGAAGTTCAGTCGCTTACCTGTTACGAAGGTCTTTTGTGTAATATTATATTATACCTTACACCACATTCGATGGATGAAATTCCAATTCTGCCCATGCGTTGAACTGTTTACAATATATGATCTTGCGCCTTATTCAATTTTGTGTTTTGAATCTTATTCGCAGAATAGAATTCAAGTTATACAGATGAAATACCTCCAATCAATGATTTGTGTCGCTTGCATATGATTCGATGAATGGAATTCCAATTTGATACCTGCGTGAGACTTCATTTTCCATGCATGATTCTTCTTTTCCGTAAGTAATGGAATAAGTAGGACGTTAAGCGGTTTGGAAGTTTTTTTTTCCTACGCCGTTGATAAATAGAAATTCAGTTGCTTACCTGTGACGAAGGCCTTTTGTGCAATATTATTGTACCTTACACCACACTCTACGAATGAAAATCCAATTATGCCCATGCGTTGAACTGTTTACAATATATGATCTTGCGTCTGATTCGATCTTGGGTTTTGAATCTTATTTGCAGAATAGAATTTATGTTATAAGGATGAAAGACCTCAAATCAATGATTTGTGTCGCTTGCCTATCATTCGATGAAGGAAATTCAATTTGTTGCCTGCGTTGAATTCATTTCCGATTAATGATTTTGTTGCACCACGTACTTTCCAATGACTAAAATAACTTTATATTTATTTTATTTTTTTTGCTTATATTGTTAATTATAATGTGTCTATCATTTGTGTTGCACCACGCTTGTTGCAAAGAAGGATAGGAATAGACGGAAGAACGAGAAATGAAGAAACGACACCTCAGTAAAAACTCGTACTTTATTAAACGACAATATCACGGTGGTAAACGAAAAATAGAGCTTTCTTTTCTTTGGCTTCGGACCGGATACACGTCGTCATATCCCTAGCTCTACTGGAAGACTAACCCATCAACGGGCTATCAACAGCGCCTCGTTTTTTTCCGTAACCAAGGAGAAAAAAAAAAAAACAAAAGGGGGGCATCGAGAACCTTCTGGAAGATTCGATGACGCGCGCTATATGAACTAAACAAAAAGCACGCCAAACTTAACCAACACTTCCGCCGTTTGCTTGCTTATTCGCTCGCTCACACATACAAATGCTCGCACGAAGACGACAAAAAGTTACTCGAGACAAAGCTTTCGTAAATATGTCGGCGCGTTGCAATTTTGAACTAATGTGTTTCACTTGAATTACCTGACTATCTGCCAGTTCTCGAATATGATGATCAGGGAGACTAGAGGACAGGAGACTGAACTTGGCCGGATTTTGCTTCAAAATCTCGTATGCAAACTTGTAGGACCTCTTAGTTCCACCGCCGCCGAGAGGAGCGCTGCCAGCGGGAATCACCGAATTAAATCCTTCACATAATATAACTATATATATCGTTTCCAGAGAAATTAAATGGCACATGCTTTGCGTCTGCTTTGCTTCCGGATACTTCCAAACAAATTCCAGAGCTTTATAAAACCGCCGAGGATTGTCATCCAAAAAATAAATTCTGCTACCATTTACTTAAAAAACTAATTATAACTAACTAATTAACTAATTAATTAATTTTTATAACTAGTTATTTATTATTTATTTATTAAATAAATATATAAATTTATAAATAAAAATATATTATTTATTAAAAACTAATTTTTTTTAGGGTTGAGTGAATTCGATGATTGAAATCTGAAAAAACAAAAATTAATCATTAATAGAATAGAAAATATAACTTACTCAGTGCAGGGAGACATAGTCTCCCTGACATTATTAATTTCTTTTTAGAACCGGTCGAGAACGAGAGAAGATCATTTTCGCCAAGAGGATGTCGAAACGCATTACTCAACGAAATTGGCTAATGGATCGAACGTGGGAAACCCTGCTTGACAGCTAATGCCATCCCGCTAAGTTTGTCGAACAATGCAGAGGTAAATTGTATTTCAATCACTCACTGCTAATAGTCAAAGCAAAAAACTTGTGCAGCATGACAGTTTATAATTGAATGTTATGAATGTTACTAATATTTAATGTTTCAGTGTTTTGCGGAAAAACATATTTTTTTTTTGGGCGGGTACCCTATAGTATATGGATCATTTATTTTATAAAATTGTATGAAACTTAATATATCAAGAACGATTTATTTTAACAGAAAGATGATCCGAGGCGTACAAACTCTAGACAGAAGAGGAGTTGGAACGTGCATCGGAAATGGTTGGAAAATGTGCAAAATTTGGAACACATTGGACTGGATACGTATAGCGTTCCTCATCGAAGCCTACAACAACAATTTCTAAGAAAAACGAAATAGAAAAAGAACGAAACGATATGATTTTTATTATATACTTGTCAGTGATTACATGACTTGTCTCAGCGCAAAAATAAATATTTTAAGAACTGTAACCACACACTTTGTTGCCTTATTTGTTTAAAAAAAAAGAAGATATTATTGAACAAAATAAAAATAATCACGTGCGGTCTCGGACCTGAAAAACGAGCCTTAGAAAAATGTACGCAATCGATTGCTCCGATTCACTTCCCAATGGAATATAACCTCACTTATTGCCGAGCTGTCACTACGGTTGCGTCACAGAACCGTAGTTCGAGAATCACCCAACAGGAGCGCGGTCGTCAACATTGACTGATCACGTGACCTCAGTGGTCACGTGCCCAATTGGTCGTACGAATTTTCTGTCGAGATTTCGTACCCATAGTTCAGTCTCCTGTCCTCTAGTCTCCCTGATGATGATATCGAACGTCGATGTGCTTCGTCCTTTTGTGAAATTCGGGATTTTTTACCAACTTTATGGCACTCTCGTTATCTACATACAACGTCGTGGGCTCAGCACATCGACGTCCGATGTCATTTAATAAATTCCGCAGCCACACCGCTTCGCTAGCAGCGGATGAGGCAGCGACGTACTCGGATTCGGTTGTACTTTTCGTTACCATTTTCTGTCGCTGAGACGACCACGATATAATACCATTCGCCAAGCTAAACATATAGCCGGTCGTCGATCTCCTAGTTTCGAGGTCACTCGCGTAGTCCGCGTCTGAAAAACCTATCAAATCTGGCTCGCTTCCGCCGCTTTTGTACTCGATACCTATGTTACGCGTACCAGCCAGATAAGCGAAAATTCGTTTTACCGCCTCCCAATGACTCTTGTTATGATTATTCAAAAACTTACTCGCGTTATTTACTGCATAAGCAATATCGGGTCGCGAAACAATAGCTAAAAACATTAATGAGCCGACGGCTTCGCGGTACGGTACGTTCGGACAATTTTCCTCATGCTTTTCTACCGGAGAAAGTGCAGCGTGAGGATCTGCTGATACACTAACCGGGTTGGCCTTGTTCATACGAAATTTCTTAAGAATTTTATTTGCGTAAGCACTCTGATGTACGAACACCGTTTTTCGTAATCTGTCGCGCACAATTTGCATACCTACAAACATAGTCGCGTCGCCAAGCGTAATTTCGAATTCTTCGCTCAACCTGCTCGTTACATTGCGCAAAACTTCACTAGACTTGCATGCGAGCAGTCCGTCATCTACAAACAAAGCTAAATAGATTTTTTCTCCCTCGACTTCTCCGTAAAACACGCATTTATCCGCATCACTCGATTTCAACTTGAAAATTTTTAGAAACTCGCAGAACTTTTTATTCCAGCATCGTGGCGCTTGTTTTAACCCATATAGAGATTTATTTAACCGGCACACACACTCCGATGCACGTTTTCCACCGTCGCTGACCTGAAGTCCTTCCGGTATGTCCATATGGATGTCTTCTTCAAGCTCCCCGTAAAGAAAAGCCGTTTTTACGTCGAATTGAACGATTTCGAGGTCTTCTTGCGCAATGACCGCTAGGAATACACGAAGCGAATCGTACCTAACCACGGGCGAAAATGTCTCCTTGTAGTCTAGGCCCTCTCGCTGCAAAAAACCTCGCGCACACAATCGGGCTTTATACCGATGTATGTGCCCGTGTTCGTCTCGAATTAACTTAAACACCCATTTCGAGTCGATTGTTTTCTTTCCAGCTTCTCTCGGCACGATCGTCCAGGTTTTGTTTACCGCGTGGGCTTGAAGTTCTTCACGTATGGCTTCTGTCCATCTCGACGAATCATCCCCACCAACCGCCTGTTGGTACGTCTCCGGCACCTCTAATTCTACAAAGTTTACCTCGTACCCACCGAATCTCGCAGGGATTTTCAACAAAGCTCGATCCCGAAGTTGCCGACCTTCGATCGGAGGCCTCGGTTGTTCGTTATCTCCCGCGGCACGTTCGGCCGCTGCATTACCGACCTCAGGTTCTGCAGATTCCTCTTCTTCAACCTCTACTCGCTCGACTTCTCCTCCGTTTTCTTCGTCATTTTCGTTTGTCGATAACGTCACTTGCGTCTCCGTGGGTTCGAACATCCGTGTATTTTCGAACTCTTCATGAAACACCACGTTTCTTGATACGGAAATTTTCCGAGTGTCGGGGTGATAGAGCCTATAATTTGTCGAGTCTCCCTCATATCCGACAAACAGGACTCTTTTTGCTCTCGCGTCGAACTTCTTTGTAAACTCTTTAGGTATGTACACGAATGCTTCAGAGCCAAACACTCGCGCATGCCCAAGACTCGGCCTCGTTCCCGTCCAAATCTCGAGTGGCGTTTTTCCGCCACGTTTTTCGGATGATAGCACACGATTTTGTAGATACACAGCAGTGCTTACGGCTTCCGCCCACAAGATGGTTTGTAACCCTTTTGCTTTAAGCAACGTTCGCGCGCACTCAACGATAGTCCGATTATCGCGTTCCGACTTGCCGTTTTGCTGAGGCGTGTATGGCGCGCTAGGCTCAAACTTAATTCCACGCGATTGCATGTATTGAATCATCTTTTCATTCACGTACTCGCGACCATTGTCCGATCTCAACGTTTTTATCGATTTACCGAATTTGTTCGCAACCAGATTCACCAATGTTTTGAAACACTCGAATACGTCACCTTTATGTTTCATAAAATACACAAAACGATATCCCGACGCATCATCTATGAACGTTAAAAAAAACCGTGACCCTCCGATAGAATTTTCGGACATTGGTCCGCACACGTCGCTGTGAAACATTTCACCCGGTTTTGTGTTTGTACTCTTTTCGGTACTGACCTTGAACGGTAAACGATGCGCCTTGCCTAACTGACAAGCATCGCAAAAGAAATCTTTTTCTTTGGAAATCTGTACTCCATGCACGAGTTGTTTTTTCACCAATTCGGTCAACGCGCGCTTGTTAACATGTCCTAGACGTTCATGCCATTTCTTGAGATTCGTTACAGACACGTTCGCTTCACTCACTTCACGCGCGCTTTTTACTCGGAAAAACATACGATAAACTTCATTCGACTGCTTAACTCCAGTCGCGACTATATCGTTCTCGTCCATAACGTGTACAAGCTCACCCTTGAACTTTACCTCGAAACCCCTTGAGGTGCACGTGCCCACGGAAAACAAATTCTTTTGTACTGCCGGTACGTACAACACATCGTCAAGTCGCGCCGCGCACCACACTCCGTTCACTAGTCTCTCGATGGCAATTGTTCCACTACCGACGACATTGCACAGTCCGTTATCGCCCAGCGATATTGTGCTACCTTGACTTGGCCGGTAATCGACGAACCACTCCCGTCGGCTGGTGATGTGTTTCGATGCACCGCTGTCGGTATACCAGATTTCTCGCGAATCTACTTCCAGCAGCCTCTTCGCTTGCTCAGTAGATGGCCTCCGGTACCGATTTTGTTCACGATTTTCTTCCTCGCACCCCGCACTGATAGCAACAAACGCGCACCCGCGTGATTCGTTTTTCTCACGGTCACTTTCGTTTTGTTTACGTTTCGGGCATTCCCTTGCGTAATGTCCTTTTCCCCGACAACAGAAACACACTACGTCTTTCTTTTTCTTTTCACGACGAACGTTCTTTTCTCCGTTGTACTTCGAGCTTCCTTTGTTCCCAGAACTAGCTGTCTTCTCGCTGTTGTTTTTAATCGCCGCCAAGGCCGTCGCACCATCACTTTCCGTACCGAGACGTATTTCTTCTTTTATGAGACGCTCCTGCAGGTTATCCAACGTTTGTCTTGTCGGGTCCACACTGTCCCAGGCAATCTGCAGCGTATTGAATTTTGACGTCAATCCCGCCAGAATTTTTGCCATGATGGTAACGTCCGATACCGTCTCGCCAAGGTCCACTAGCTGTCTTGCCATGTTTTGTACCCTCGCAACGTGCTGTGCAACGGAATCGCTCGTACCCATCGTATACTGATGAAATTTCTGAGTCAACAGAAGACGATTTGCCGCCGAATTTTGCTCGTGAATCGCCGACAGTTTTCCCCACATTTCCTTCGATGTCTGGCAGACAAGAAGCCCCTCGAGCTGATCAACCTCGAGCGTAGATGAAATTATGACCATCGCCTTCGCATCGTCCTTGATCCATTGTTTCTTCGCATTTGCTTCAGCCGCAGTATCGCCCGGCTTGACTCGTGCACCCAGCACCACGTCATCGATACCATACGCGACTAGCAACGCTTTGATCTGAAATTTCCAGGCGAGGAAATTTCTACCGTCGAACTTTGCCACGTTTCTCGTCGAGATTTCGTCTGGCATTTTATTTACGAAATTTTACGACACTCACAACGGACTGACTTTGGACCCACGACGCGCACGTGTTCTTTTCTTTTTCTCGCTTCAGTCTCCCTTCTTTACAACACCGTACCTGGGCCCATAACCTGTTGCACCACGCTTGTTGCAAAGAAGGATAGGAATAGACGGAAGAACGAGAAATGAAGAAACGACACCTCAGTAAAAACTCGTACTTTATTAAACGACAATATCACGGTGGTAAACGAAAAATAGAGCTTTCTTTTCTTTGGCTTCGGACCGGATACACGTCGTCATATCCCTAGCTCTACTGGAAGACTAACCCATCAACGGGCTATCAACAGCGCCTCGTTTTTTTCCGTAACCAAGGAGAAAAAAAAAAAAACAAAAGGGGGGCATCGAGAACCTTCTGGAAGATTCGATGACGCGCGCTATATGAACTAAACAAAAAGCACGCCAAACTTAACCAACAATTTGTAATAGCCATTTCTTCTTAGTTATTAACTGGTTAACGACAACGAACGGTCAGATTCACTTGACGTTATTTCGATACGTATTCACCATCTCTAGCTTCATGTCACACCTGGTTTCGTATTGACGGTTGACTGATCATCAGTGACCGTCATCACTAGCGGTGGTCAATACGGTAGAAAAATCGCGTCTGATCTGACAAGCTGACTGACGCTATGACTACTGAAAAGTGTGCGACAGCTCTGAAATAGATTTTGGTAAAAAACGTCGGAAACACGATTTTAATCATGAACATAATTCGATATCTCCCGCATTATAGCACCTACGGCATTGGTGTTGGTCCCAATCGGAATATAATTTTTTTTCGCTTCTAATTACAATTAAATATTTAGGAATAGAGCTCTGGATTTTAAAAACTAGTACAAAGTTGGGTTAATGTTCAACAAGTTTCGAGAATAAGATACTGCAGTCGCGTCTCGAGAGGCGGTCGGTATGGTAGAAACCGGTATGGTATGGTGGTAAATGTACTTGTCTCGAGACGCTACCGCGTCTCTTGATATGTCCTTTCGCGCCACATTCGCTATAATATTTATCCCGTAAATAACACTCTGAACGTATATGATTTTTCCCGCCGCAGCAGTAACAAACCGTTCCCTGATTTGCTCTCGGTAGCCTTGATGTTTCGTGGCTGGTTCCGTGTTGATACCCTCTGCCTCTCGATGGGGCCCCGCGCCTCGACGGTGTGCTTGCATATCCGCGACCCGTGCTTCTGTTATGCGTGTATCTGACATTATGCATATCCGTGTTCTCGTGTGGGGTCGACGTTTGAGCTTCCTTTACCGTCGATGATATGTCGAATCCCTCCGATTTTTCGTCAGCTAACTCGACTGTTTTAGCCAATTTGATAAGGTCGTCCAGCGGTGCCGAGGACTCTTTTAATAATTCGTACCTCACACGCTTGTTTTGGACACCCGATATAAGCTGGTCCTTCACCTGCGTATTAATCTCCGTCGCGGTGAACCCACATTTCTGGGCTATTGTTCGCAGAGCTAGTAGATAGTCTTGTATAGACTCGCCGGGCTTCTGTTTACGCTCTCGGAATGTGTATCGCTGGAGATGCTCGTTTGGTTTCGGACTGAAATGGCTAGCGAGTTTTTCTTTCAGCAGCGCGTACGTAAGCGTAGATGGCTCGGACGATCCCGTAATACCCGGTAATTGAGCAAAGACCGCTGTGGATAGTCTCGTTAGTAACAACGCTGCTTTTTTTTCTTCGGGGACGTCGTTCAGCGTTATGAACGCTTCTAGTTGTTGCGAAAACGCCTCCCAATTTTCACCTTTTTTGAATTGTTCCATTTGCCCTGCCCACGTGGTAGCCATCTCGTGCGGTACCTCACTTTCAATTTCCGGAGCACCTAGCTCGATTTTTGTTAATATTTCCAAAAATGGCCCGTTCTCTTTCACGAATTTTCGAAATATTTGTCGTATCACTTCCAGCGACGCGTTCTCACTAATTTCTACACGAAACTTATCACATATACGCGATAGCACTGTCTTTCGTTGAGTCTGGATCCAAGCCGTTCGTCCACTGTAAACGAGCTCGTTGATTTTTTTCCAATCTATTTCCTCGTCACTATCTATCATACTGTTCCTTTATTTCAGGATCCCATCCTCGTCGCCACTGAGGAATCTCGGGGTAATGATAACTCGAGTGTATACGTTTTAATACAAAAGGCCTTTATTTATATTCCAACTACCTCGGCTCCGAACGATCATTAACGTTCGGCCGTTGAGCCTCGACTGACCCCGATACCGTTTACGTCTCGTAGTAGTCGTAGGTGACATCTTACGGCTATCACACGACCTTATCAAAGAACCGACAATAGCAAAGTCTATTTGGAATATATGCAAGGCAAGTAATTTTTTGAGTAGCACCGATGGGAAAAATAGCTAGAAAGTAAAAATTTAGAAAAAAGTACAGAGAGGATATAACCAATTAATCTCCTACCGAAAAGCAAACAACGTGAGTTATATCACACATACGAAAAACGACTCAATAAAACGATTCACTGTTAACGGTTTACACCGCACCACGCAAGAGAGGACGAGGATCTCTTATCCGAGCTCACGACACTGTGGAAAACAAAACCAATCAAAATAATACCGTTTGCAAACAACAACACCTTACTGATCGTGTTGCTAGAGAAAGACGCAAGCCTATTGGAAATTTACAAAACAAAACAAATACTCAACGTCTGCGTTAAAGGAGAAAAATATAGAGCCAAGGAACCACGATCACCACAGTGTAAAAACTGCCTATATTTCGGAAACCTTGCAATTAATTGTGGAAAACCGAAAACTATGCCGTTCGACTGGGATGAGAACAGCCAAACCAAAGTCTACCTATGGTGCAAGAGCCCGAACCATGATGCAAGAAGCAACAAATGTGAAGGCTGGATAAGAAGATGCCTAACGGCAACCTAAAAACGCCTCGCAAGACGACCGGAGGCTAAGGTGACCGTGGGAAACACTACAACGGACAATGAGATCGAGTACAGCACAAGAAACTGTCCACCTCTTGCTGGCAGACAGCAGAATAACTCAGAACCTGTGATTCCAAACGAAAATGAAAATATAAGTGCGACAAAAATCATGAATACAACCAAACAATCCTCCACATCAGGAGTGCTAAACCATCAACGGTCTGCATCAGGGGCGCAAATAGAACCATACCAATTGACTGAGCACGCCCCTAGCAATGATACAGAATCGGCCGAGATGGAAACAACTACGGCCAAACCTAAACCAACGGTTGAAGCTATCATTAACCCTTTCACGGTAACGCTTTTTTTCGCCCCCTTTAACGGTAACCGTGGGTCGAATCGACGAAATATTCTTATATGTCGTTCAGGGTTTCTACTTTACGAAAAAAATTTAACATATGAAGTTTCCGGAATTTATTTATGAGATAATTAACAATAAACAAACAAACTCCGGGGAAAAAGTATTTTTGTTTAAAAATTCATAACTCAGAGACAAATTATCGTATCGACATTTGAAAAAAAGCAAATTCAAGCTAAAGAGTGTGCCTTTCAAGAAAAAAATACTGCAAAATGATACAATAAAATCAGAACCCTTATTTTTGTACATGAAAATGTGAATTTTTCGAGGTGTGAATTTGGAGGTTTTTGCTATAGAATACACACATTTTTCATATAAATGTATTTATTTCGACTTAAAAACGTACAAAATCGATGTATATCTTCCAAAAGCGACGATGATTAATGCATAGTGCATTGGGAACATAAACTTTTTCGGGGATCATCGCAGAGTGGTAGTTGGCACCTTACGCAGCAGTGCAATGTTTTTCTATCTTTCGTGCTCGAACATTCGCCACATATCTATCTCTTCTTTAATTTCCCGGAGGATGCGAATTCATTTCGTGGCTCATCGAGAATTTCTTTAATCTGGGAATGAATTTGTCGAGGAAGACAGGGCAATGATAATCGATCTCGCATGTGTCCCATCATCAAGCTTCGAAGCAAAGGCTTTAAAAAATTACGACGATCTTTTGTTTGCGTCGTTGTTGCTGCGAAGTTATATAATATGCAAGCATTAACAGACGCTTGATCGAGCATGCTCATAAAAAATCGCATGGTCCATCGACGAGTTTTGCGTGCACATGAAAAAGTGCCACACAAGAAATCAAATACATCCGTACCGGATTTCGTTTTGTTATAAAATTCGATGATTTCCGGCTTATTCGATTCGGGAGATATTTTACCATTTATGTGTAAGCTTGACAGACAGATAACGACTTTGTTTTTCTTGGGGCAAAACGATACGAGTACATTTTTGCCATCATACGCAAATCTAGCTGTATTGACGGACGCGGTCGCCTTGAAAGATGGAGGTAATTCACGCTTATTCTTTCGAATCGTACCCACCATAGAAATATTTTTTTCCCCCATTTTATCGAAGGTTTCGAGAGATGTGAACCAGTTATCTGTTGTGACGCTTCTACCTGATTCGTAAATTGGTTCACAAAGATTACGCACGTAATAATTTGGCGAGCTTTCTCCTCGCTCAGTTTCTACGCGGCCATAATAAGGAATCGCATTGTACATATAGTACGTTTTCGCGTCATTTAGAGACACGATTTTTATTCCGTATTTCATGGGCTTGGACGGTATGTATACGCGAGCATTAAAATTGCCCCTAAAACCGAGTAGTTGCTCATCAATGGTCATGTTTTCAGATGGGATATAATTTTTCGTAAAATTGTTTATGAACAGATCCCATATTTCGCGAACAGGAGCAAGATTATCTACCTTTCGCCTATCTTTTTCATCAAAACGCAAACGAGCTGCCAAAAATCGGAATCTTTTTTCAGACATACAACTACGGTACAAAAAAGAGCCATACTAAATAGACCACAATTCCTCAGTGGGAACGTCCGCACTCTTTTGTAATCCCATGAAATACATTATACCGAAGAATGCTAACAATTCATTTTTACCGACATTCTAATTCATAATTCGGCGAAGAATTTTGCTGCGCAGAAGCCCTGTACAAATCGATTTCTGCGTTCGTATACTTGAGAATAATATCGATGATATCGTCCGTGAACAACATGTTCCAAAACTCGTACGGCGATTCAGCTCGGCATCCTTGTTTTAGTCCTGGCAAGTGCAGGATGATACGAGACCTCCTGCCACGACTTTCCGGTGCTTCTCTGCACCATTTGTGCCCGTTTTTACCATAAAGGTATTTTCGCCCTGCTCTCGGTACGCTTTCCTCCTCGCCGTCTCTTTCCGGTCTGATGTCTGCTTCGGATTCATCAGAGCAACTGTATTCTGAACCCGAACTGGCCTTGTCTTCTACGAAATCAACATCCTCATCGCTTGCTTCCTCCAAATAATCCACGATTTCACGAGGACGTAGTGGGCGCGCAACATCGCTCGCTGAGCGCGCAGTCATTCTCGTTTCTACACCACGTAACATGTTTTTTGTTCAACAGACAGTGAAAATAGACTTCAAATAACATAAAAACACACAAAAAAATGAAAAACTTACCTGGACCGCTGATCCGCAATTTTCGAACGTTAACGGTAAACGTGGGTCGATTCGACCCAACGCTAACTTAATGTGGTCACAACAGAGCACCAAGTGGGGCTGCGGAACCGAGACTTCGCAGGATGGTTAGACCCTAGAGCACAATTTTTTAGGTGGGGGTTAGGCCCCGCCCAGTTGCCTAGTTCAAAAATGCGGGAACTTAGAAATTTCGGCCTGGGTCGAATCGACCCCAGGTTACGGTGAAAGGGTTAAATAATACGAAATGACATCGGCAAAATCATACAGCCAATCGGTCAAACAACAACAATCGGGCCAAAACCAAAGACAAAAACAACAACAAAATGGAATTAAACAGCAGGAAAACTCTCTGCCAAATCTGCTACCTACAAACCCGCCTGAACGCATCGAGTACTTTAGAAACCAACATGATGATGGTATTCCAGACCTGTGTAAAAAATCCACAACGTACAATCACTCGGTACCGACAAAAATCAGAGTAAGCCCAGGGTTGCCAGATGCCTCGAAGCTGCTGTCGCCCGAGTCCCCCCACCAAGTCGCCCAAAATCGCCAACCAACTAGATATGTAAGCGGAGAATGTTAGCGGTAAATTTATTGTATTTTTACCGTAAAATACCGTTGATTACCGCCTTTAGACTTACCATGTCGGTAAAGCAACATACCTGCCCGCTTCCAGTTCATTACTTTTCTTCGTCGGTAACTTTTCTATTATCGACAGTAGATTATAGAAGTTAAAAAAAATCCCTCTAAATTTCGCTCTGTCGATTTCAAAAATATGAAAGAGAACTCTGAACCCTGATCTCAGTCTTCTTGAATTTTCTTCAAATCAGCTGTACATTGTAAAATACAATAAATTTACCGCTAACATTCTCCGCTTACATATCTAGTCTACTCTGATATGACAACGAAAATCGCCCGAAAACATATGACGTAAAAAAAAAGAACACTGGAATTTTTCAATCTCTCAACGAACCACGAAAATCGGAACCTACAATAAGTTACAAGAACTCATAAGAACCCGTCAGTGGAACCCATAAAAACCCATAAGCACCCATAAGAACCCATAACAACCCATAAGAACCCAGAAGAACCCATAAGAGCCCAGAAGAACCCAGAAGAACCCATGAAAATTTAAAATAATTTAAACGGAAGTCAACTAGTTCAAACGATAAGGCCAACCGCGAGAATCGTTTTATTTTAACAAAAGTAGTAGATGTAGTAGTAGTGGAAAGTAGTGAATATTTTCACACTATTTGCTTATCGCGTCTTCAATTATGAATATTATAATAAAATAAATCTTTGGTACAGTGATATAGATTAATTTTTTGACCTTGGATGTTAGAAAATATCATCAATGCCCGCAACAGCGAATAAAGTCACCGTTTCCACCAAATCATCTTCGGATTTTTCTTCGCTCGAAGTTCTTTGCGAACTTGAATCGGGCAGTTTCGAATCGTACATTTTCGATGTTCATTTTTCATACATCAATGCCGATGGGACGAAAGATCCGCAACATTTTCCGTGCGTTGAAAAATGCGTTCGAATTCGTAAAATCGCGTTGAGCATCTCAAGACCCATTTTATTGCGTGGTTTCGTCTTCGTGGCATTCATTATAGAGAAAACTCTTTCCATAACCGCATTGCTGAGAGGTCGTCAAAGTATTTTTATTGCGAAGTGTGTCAGGTCTTTGAAAGGCTTCATGCCTCCAACGGTTTCGTGGAGGTAAACGTTTGCTCAAAAAGCAGATGTGCTACTCATCACTTCAGTCGAAAAAATGTCGGACCAGTCAACAAACGGAAGCTTCCGCAATTGACTCTCTACTTTAGAAATATCCAAGTTGTCAAAAAGTGCTACAGGTAAATCGGATATATTCACTTTTGGCCTAGTGGTCAGTATGACTTTGGGAGATAGTTTTGACGACGACTTTAAAACTGACATGTTGCCAGGAAGTCATTTTAACAACTCCGTCACTCAAACAATCCGATACTGCCAACATCTTTCTTTGATCTCGTCTAGCTCTTGGGATTTTAAATTATATGCCACTAGCGTGTTTTTAAACTTGACACCAAGATCGACCTTGTCCGCTGGCAGTAAAGCTTATGCGTTTTCCATAGCTTCCTCAATGGATTCGAACTGCTTCTGGGCTTTGTCCATGAAAACCGGCTTGATAATTCGACTAGCGACGGAGAACACGAGTGAAGATAGCGTTTCGTAGAGTTTCGTGACGTCTTGTTGCGTGCTTTAATAGCATATTCCTGCTGTTGACATCCTGCAGGATAGATTTGAGAAAAATCAGGTACAAGTGATTGGATGGATCCTTGTACATGGTGGATAGTGTGCGCGCAATGTAACACTTTTCTTCGCCAATGGCAACCGTTTCAAAATGGGTCTTTAGCTCGAGCCATTGGTAAAGTATCCGTTTGACTGCACCTTCCCATGCTAGCCACCGAGTCGCCGATAGCTGAACAAGGTTTAGAAAAGCTTTGTTGTTGTCGTTGATGAGATCATATAAATCAGCGTATCGAGCGCGTCTCAAGGCGCTGTGGGCAAACCAATTTCGGCTCTCTCTTACTAAAAATTCAAGCGAGGCCGGTAGAACCTTGGACGCCGCTGAACTGCATAGGTGCAACAAATGGCACACGCATCGTACAATTTAAAGATTCGGTAATGGTACCTGGTCCCTCAGAAGTGTATAGAGCGAATGGTGCTTTTCACACAAATTGCTTGCACCATCGGTCCCTATACCGATCAAATTTTTTATCGGCAAGTTGACCTTTGCCAAGTTTTCTATTAGGGACCGGTACAATGCAATAGCAGTTTTCTCAACAATGTTTATAATGCCCAAGAATTCGGTTATTATATCTTTCCTACTTATACTGAAATATCGTGTGCACACGGCTATGTATTTCTGAATCGAAGCATCTGTCGATTCGTCGATAATTAAAGAATATGACTCGTCGCCGTCGTCGCGAACCAGATCGGCCAGCAAAGCCGGCGAGATGACGTTGGTAATTAATTTCGAGCATTTCGTTCGATGACACCGCAACGATTCCAGCGTTGATTTTTTTCGATATCGTAAAGTATGTCGTTGAGGTGGTCGATGCTCTGAACCGCGCTGTGCGTTGCAACAAAGACAGCCAACTTCAAATCAATACGCTTCTTTTCATCCGGAACTACAGCGATACGGCAGGATTCTAATGTTCTTTGTGACGACACAAACTTAGAAGCATTATCCCGATGAGTCTTCGTTTTAGTATGCTTCAGCAAGTCGAATTTCTGAGGTCGTAATGCGGTGTGACAAATTGTGCAATACGCCTCCTTGTTAGCATTATTGTCGTTGCTATTATTTTGTAACCATCCTAAAAATAATGGAAAACAATGTAAACGAATTTAATTATCTTTTCTTTATTTAATTATTTAAGATTCAAGTACATTGTTTATATACATACCTTTAAACTCTGGCAGAGATTCCCAAGATCGTTTATATTTTTTCTTGTATTTCCTGTATTTTCCCATACCTGCCGTCGATTTTTCGATACTCGCGATTTATAAGTGGATTTTATTATCTAAGGGACAACTTTTGAAGATTGAATACGAAGAAAACCTAATATAGATCGTCAATGTCTCACGTTGTAATACCACTTATTGTGAATCTTAAATATGGCGCGCTGACTCGCCATGAAGTCTAGAGATTCGAGAAAGGACCATGAGGCCTCATTCGCATGGAGCGTTTCTTGTGTACGCGTAAGTTGCGACAGCCAATCACGCATCCTAGCTAGCCATCACCTTCACTGATTGGCTGGCGAAGCTGGCATAACTTAAGCGCACGCAAAAAACGCTACATGCACGATGTGAAAGAAGCCATAGACTACAAGCTACAAGACTACTCCAAATGTTAGGGAGGCGCGAGCGCGCGAGGCGCCTGCAGCAGACGTCTCCTTGCAATTCTATTCACTCATCGCTCAGTAGTCGGAGGACAGAGGGTTTTTATGGGTTATTAAGGGTTCTTATGGGTTCGTATGGGTTCTTATGAGTTCCTATGGGTTTTTAAGGTTCGTTTCTTTCTCTTCTTTGTGCATATAACAAGAAAAAAAAAGCCGAAACATCCATGGCACCCAATATCCGCGAGCAAGAAGTTAGGTCGCCCAAGTGGGCGACGGCGACTTGCCATCCATTCCTTGTCACCGATTTGCCACCGAGGTTGCCCAAATGGCGACAAGTCGCCAAATCTGGCAACCCTGCAACATCTCAGGCGAACAGCTGAGAGGCCCACCACGCATCGAGTCCTGCGGATTACGAATTACATCACGCGAGGCGCCACCCGACGGCCCCGATTACTGTAATTTTCGAGGTATTGACCGGGGACTAGCGCCACCCAGCCACGGCAATAACTACGGTTATTGATCCAGGCGTCGGACACTTCCATGCTAAAGTACGGGTACAGCGTTTTTGCGCGCCCTCACATTATGAAACCCGTAATATGGAACTAAAATCCAATATGGCGACCTAATGCCGCGAAATTTTGAATCGTATGGATGGATTCGATTTATGGAAAAAAGCTACAAGTATTGACATATAGAAAAAAGAAGATTGAAAAATGTGACAAGTATGATCAATTCCATACCTCTCATACTTCCAACATTTTTCAATTTCTTTCTCCCATATGCCAAATACCTGTGCCTTTTTTCGTGTGTAAAGGCAGGTTGAATGATGTAATACAAACTTTTCGATGAATAATTTATTATTATTTTTAAGAAAAGGTACAAAATTTCGTTTGATCGATGAACAGTCGAGACAATTATCTATTTTTCTTCTGCAGTTTCATTCTATATTGTTTTATAGCTTGATGAGACAAGTAAGACTGAGCAGTGAATCCAGGATTCTTTCCTTTAAGAAAATGGTTCATTAACCTGCACCAGCACAAAACGTATTCTGTGGTAATTGTCGTTACCAAGAGGTCAGCCACGTGCTCTGAATGAGTTTCGCAGTCGATGAACCTTAAATCCAACACCACTCTAAGTGGCAATTTTAGTTTTTCAGCAATGTCTTTTTTAAAACAAAAAAGAGGAATGTTTCCCTCCAAACAGGAATGAGCCTCTTTTAAAAGAGTGCTGAAAGCATCCCTTTTAAAAACAACTCGAAGGTTTTTCATGCACATGCAACAATCGCGACACTGTAGCTTGCGAACGAATTTATCGAAGACTGCGCTGTTCTCAATTTGGGTACCCGTGCGAGTCTCCTCCGTAGCAGGGAATAAAACGTAATCCTGTTCTTCATTGGTCGTTTCTGTTTCTTTTTCTGCGTTTTCCTTGTCTTCCGCCTCTTGAACCAGGGTAGCGAATTTCCGAAGAGAAAATAAAACGTCTGCGCCATCATCTTTGCAATTTCCTTTCACCGTCTTGGCCGATGTTAAGTTGTTGATTAACAATGATTTGTACGAGCCTTCGAACTGCGTGCATGTTGGATTGATATTACGGTTTCCTTGGCTTCTAATCATTCCAAAAAAGTTTTCTCCAATAGACTTTATTTTTGACCTCTGAAAAAAATGAGAAATTGTGTTAAAAAAAATTATAGAACTATACACCATCATGATTTGAATACCAAAGTAATTCTATCAGAAAAGTATCTAAATTATCGAAGATTTACGGACTGCAGTTGATTATTCATAATAATTGGACGAAAAGGCAAAAAATACATTTGAAAAAACAAATTTCTTCTAATTATTTAGCATCAAAGTAACGAACATAACCTCAAACTTTACATCTGAACTTTGCTTACCCTCTGCTTCCTTCTCAGCAATATCCTTTTTAACGACTTCCATTTCTTCTCTGATTACGGGACACGAAATTGTTTCTATATATATTCACTTCACTCAACTTTATCGATTCGAACAAAAAATTACAAAAACAATAACAAACGTATTCGTCACGTGCGTCAGCGAATGCTTCCGTTGTGTGCGACTAACAACTTGTGTATGACGCGCACTGACGCGCACCAACGCACACTCACACAACGACGCTGCCGCCGACAGCGCCACCACTTTATGAAACCCGTTTGTTTCCGGTGAAAACGCTGTTCCGGAAGTCCAGATGCCTGTGTCCGGCCCCTGTATTGATCGAGACTAGCGCGAGCTAGAGTTACCATCCGCACGCCGGATGGCCCACATGAGAACGATCCTGGACAACCACGAGCCTCTCCCAATCAGACGCCACTATTCTCGCGATTTTCCCCAGCATTTCTCCAATCCCACGACGAAATAGAACACCCATCCATCTTACCCAACCCGTCTCGCAATTCTCCCAGTATCTTACCAATCCAACGACAAGCGAAGTTTTCAACGCTTACACTTATCCATCCGGCAACTGACCACCGCTCCACCAATCAGAGTCAGCAACGGAGGGCCCTGCCATCGGGATCCGCCAATGGCGCAGCCTCATCGCCACCAATCACGATCGATCTTGCCATCGGTGAAGAAGACGAAGAAGACTGCCATGTTTCTTCACTTCGAGCCGAGCCCGAGCGTCCCTAGCGATAAGAGCGAGTGTGTAAAAGCGTAGCCTGAAATCTGTATCGACGAAATACGATGTTGTTTGTCCTTTCCCGACCCTGTACCCGTCGGACGACGACAGCGATAACGGTTCGTGAGTCACTATAGTATCAGCGACTTTCCCAGCACTCATTTTTGAAATTTACCATCATCGAGCGACGACAACGACGAAGAATCTTCGAGCGCGTGACCAGCGACGGCGTACGATAAAACCGACGACAATCACGGACTGGGATTTCTTTTTGTCTCTGTTGTACTGTGATTGTGTGACTGCTAACGAGTAAGTACCGAATAAGTTTCTATCCCTCCTACCTCCCCCGATCTTTCCCTATTGCCTCAACAATTTGGATGATTCTTATCTCTCTATACCGGCATATATTTGTTACAAGCAAGACGCCACGTGCGTCGTCCGCCATTCTGTACCGAGGTAAGTGCCGTCAGCCATTACGCATTTCCCCTGTCTCCGTCGTCTTTCTTTCTTTTGCGCAAGTGAGTGGTGGTACAGATTAATTTCCTATGCGAATTCATTCCATTGTGTCGAGGTCGTAACGATAAGAGCCGACGTCCAGTATTCCCACCCCCTGATCCGTCCATGTTCGCCGCTGGTTAGCCGAGTTTTTCCGTCTCATTATTTCTTAAAATATTTTCGTTTATCTTTTCGTAAATAATTGATTGCGGTGTCACTTCCGATAAAGTGACTGGCGCCCATTGAAATAGCCCTTGTGAGTAATAGTTTTTCTTATTTTCTTCTACAATCGAATGATAATCGTAACCGGCCAGCCGTCCCGTCTACGGCTCGTATCCCCTCTCTTTCCATCCCTCCTCCTGTCCAGTAGCCGAGCGAGGGCCGATTATACGGTGGCATTAACTTTTTTCTTTTTTAACTCCCGTTTTCAGCCGGGAGTTAAAAAAGAAAAAAGTTAATGCCACCGTATAATCGGCCCTCGCTCGGCTACTGGACAGGAGGAGGGATGGAAAGAGAGGGGATACGAGCCGTAGACGGGACGGCTGGCTGGTTACGATTATCATTCGGTTGTAGAAGAAAATAAGAAAAACTATGACTCACTAAGGCTATTTCAATGGGCGCCAGTCACTTTATCGGAAGTGACACCGCAATCAATTATTTACGAAATGATAAACAAAAATATTTTGATTTTATTTATTTATTTTATTCTTTCAATTTCACTAATTTGTTTTGTCCATTTTAAATTTATTAATTTGTTGTATTCTTTTTAGATTCATGAATTTCTATCGGATTACTTTTTTTCGTTCGAATTTTTTTTGTGTCCGATTTTTACTCCAGCCGGGAGTTTTAAAAATGTTTTAAATTTATTTTATCTCTTGCGTTACCAGTTTATTTTATTTTAATTGCGTTCTTTTTTCTTTCTTTTCGGATTTTTGTGAGAACCCTCGGTTATAGGGCTGACGTTACGTCACTTATTCTTTTTCCTTTTTTTTTTGCGTTAATTATTCTTTTGATTTCTCCTTACACTAATACTTTATTTTACTTCATTTTTTTTGCGTTTGCAATTTGTCCTTATTTTGCCTGTTTGGATTTTTATTGTAATTCTTGAATAAGTGCTATTCGACTGACAAGGAGAGACCCCGGCATTTTCGTTATTTTTGATACTTATCGCACTGAAAGGTCAGCCCTCGAATAACAATTCCCTAACGCCGTTGGGCCAGATAGCCAGAAGTTTAGGAGAAAATCGACTTTGAAATATTTTGAGCAGCTTATGAGGACTAACGAAACAACAATACCCAACAAGCCGAAAATTGGGGAAGATCCCTAGCGGATGCGACGACCACTAATTGACGGTCGCTTTTTCCATGGTCAAAACTGGCTGATAAAATGACCAGAAATAACCCAGACGGCGTTCAAATGGCGCATTCGAAAACGACAGTCGTTCACCGCCTTTGACCGTCAACGACCATTCATACTTTCCCAACTTCAAAACAACCTTAAATAAAATGACGGTGAACGACCGTTCGTAATTTATCCGGGCCCAAAACGACCGTGAACGACCGTAATGACCATTGACGGTAGTGACCGTCATTGAACATCAACAACCGTTTTAAAATTTGTCGGCAGTCTAACGACTACAAGTACCCATTATGAAAGTTTGCTGGTAGGTTTTATTGAGTAATGTAGCAAAGATATTCCTTGATGACGTACAAAGATTTTTATTGGTAGATGTATTTGAGCTTCGTTCTTTGCCTCTCGACGTTTTGACTTAAAATTAAAATATAACAATTGTACGTTTGTCACGTCATAAAACAAATTAAAGGCAGAATGTTTTTTTTTTGTCCTTTCCCTCTTCATTTACGCCGAAAAGATTACGGATTCAACTGAACCAAGGTGAATCGAGCTCTTCAGAGAAAGCTGAAATTCTTCGGACTTGGCTCCTATCCGCAACCTCCGCTATATGACGGCCCTCTATTATTTCGTCCATCTCGTCATCTCCATTTAAGTCCGAGTCCAGTCGTACAACGTTTTCCTTCTTTCTCTCATTCGTGGTCGACGTGTTTTTGATCCGCTACCGGTCTGTTTTCAATTCTTGCGACAAGCACGTTCGTATCGCTTGTTCCATTATTTTTTCTCCGTGATTTATGCGATGAATCCCTTGCATGCCGTTGCAGACATCTGTAAAATTAAACATCATCGTTACAATAAAGCATGTTTCAAGGACCAAAAATGGTTTTTGCTTTTTGTTTCGATGTTGCTGAAATCAAATAAACTGGTGCCGGTAATGGATGTAAAGAGTCACAGCAATTAAATTGAATGGTCTTGTTTTCAATATAAAGTATAAAATATATGTTGTGTGATAATAAAATCGAGCAGGATTGCAGGGTCGAGTAAAGAAAAGTCAGTGGATAAAGATGTTACGCGTGTGGGTTTATTCGTCGTGGTTTTACAAGTAGCAACGGAAGTAACGCTCGGACACGAACGTCCTGTCGTCGTCGATAACGTCGATACCTAGAGGCGTAACTCGTCCCATCAGACCGCGCATCACAGGGGTCCTCTGCCGGCATGTCATTCGAACTAGGGCTTCAAGCTTTATTTTCAACACTCCCACTTTCGGTTGATGTGCCGGCGGCTTCTTTTTCGGTGATTACATTAATTTTTTCGCGGAGACATCCAAATCTCGTCTTACTAAGTGGCTTCGTGAATATGTCCGCTATTTGTTCGTTCGTACTTACGTACTCTATCTCGAAGTCTTTTCTCTCGTAGTGATCTTTTATGAAGTGATACCGTACTTCAACTGTTTTCAATTTTTCGTAATCTGCGGATTCTTAATGAATTTTATTGCGCTTTGATTATCTACGTACATGACTGGAATGTCTGTTTGGCTTTTGACTAGCTCGTTAATTAATCTACTTAAGCATAAGATTTCTTTGCTTGTTTGACTAGCCGCGATATACTCTGACTCCATGGTCGATAGAGCTACCGTTTTTTGTTTGAACGATCCCCATACTACCGGAGAATGAGCGACTTTCAAAATAAACCCGCTTGTTGACCTTCAAGATTCTCTGTCGCCAGCAAAATCCGCGTCGCTGTTAGCGTTTATCCGTAGATTTACTCGTTCACTCGGGAACGAAATTCCATGGGTTTCCGTACCCTTAATATATTTAAGAATTCTTTTTATAGCATTCCAATGTACTTTTCTCGGAAACTCGGCGTACTGACTTACTGCGTTCACTGAATAGGCTATGTCCGGCCTCGTTACAGTTGCAAGGAATAGCAAACTACCCACAGCCTCTTTGTAAGGAACGTTGAGAACTTCCTCTCCGAAACTCGGGTCTTGCAGACTCAGATCGGTGTGTTGATCTGCCGGGATAGCAACGGAATTGGCATGGCCCATGCGGAAACGATCAAGCACCTTTCGGATATAAGATGCCTGGCTGACGGAAATAGATCCGTCTCTGTATTGCTGGATTTCCATGCCCAAGAAAAATCCCAAGGAAGAGACTGTGATGTCCAGTGCCGATGCCAAGTGCTGTAAAAGATTATTAATTTTCTTTTCGCTCCTTGAAGCGATTAAGCTGTCGTCAATATAAATTGTCAAAAACAAGGTTTCGCCATCATGGTGAGATATGAAGACGCATGGGTCTTCCGAAGTAGCGATTAGTCTGAATTCCTTCAAACAATCTACGAATGTGTGATTCCAGCATCTTGCGGCCTGCTTCAGGCCATAAAGGGCTCTCCACAGTCTACACACTCGTCCGGTGCCGTCATCGTGTCCGCTTGGTTGCTCCATGTATATGAGATTCTCTCTTCCGTGAGATCACCATTTAGGAACGCCGTTTTCACGTCGAATCGTACCAATCGCATTTTTGACACTGCAGCGACAGCGAGGACAGCTCGGATTGAGCCAAATTTTACTACGGGGCTGGAAGTCTCGTCGTGGTCGATCCCAGGTCTCTGCGAGAAACCTTTTACCACCAGCCTCGCTTTGTATCTCGCTTGACGAGAGCCAACAGCCTGTTTGTACCGAAATTCCCAACGATTCGGCAGTATTTTTGCATGAGGCGGAGACTGCACCAGCTTCCAGGTGCCGTTTTCATGGAGGGATGCCATTTCGTCATCCATTGCCTTCCTCCAGGCGGCGTGGTCGAGACTTTTGATCGCTTCATCGTACGTTTTTTGTTCTGCATGCTCCGCAACGAAGAGATCCTCGATGTTCATCTCGAAGTCACCCATGCGAATTGGTCGTCGCAATGCATCACGATTACGTAATTGTCGAGTATTTTCTTGAGGCGGTTGGACCAAATTCTCGCGTTCGGCTGCTTCGAATTGATGGTCCTCTTGTGCTGGTACTTCTTCAGGCTGTGCTTCGATGAACTCCTCTTCGTCGTCGTCTTCTTCAGAATCCTCTTCCCTTGCGTCGTGTAAATCTTCCTCGTCGCTCGCACAATCCGGTGTGCGAGTGGTTGCGTATTCTTCGTCCTTTTGGTTTTCGTCCTTGCGAGTCCCTTCGGGTAAGAATTTCACATCGCGATGAACTTTTACCTTTCCCACCGAGGGAAACCAAACGCGATATCCTTTCGTATTATCGTCGTATCCAACGAAAAAACCTTTTGCTTCCTCATAAAGGAAGCTTTGTGACGGTCCGAAATTTTTTTTTCGAGATTTTCATGTCAATAGGTTCAGAATGTCCTAAAACATCCAGAAAACACATTTGGAAAAAATGTCCGGATGTATGTGTGTGTGTGTGTGTGTGTGTGTGTATGTGTGTGTGTATGTAACCACCCTCTAAAATTCAAACGTTCATAACTCGAGAACGGTTCAAGCTACCGTACTCAAATTTTGCACACATGTGATGCCTACTAATATCTATGTAATCTGTAAATTTCGCAATTATTAACGCACTTGTTCGGCTTCGACAGCGTTTTGAATTTTCCAAAAAATGTCTGTAGCCACGCTAGCGTCCGCAATTTTCGACATATTCGGCTAAATAGTTTTTTACATATAGAATTAAGTACAAGGACGGTTGGTATTGCATTTGAGCCGAATCCATCAATAACTTTAGATTTTATGATTTTTTGAATTTTTCAAAAAATCAATTTTTTTGCTCTATTTGTCGTTAACTTCAACCGATCAAACCATAATTCTCTGCAAGTATAGGTTGTCATTGTGCTATAATACATATCAAATTTGGCCGAGATCGGCCGAACGGATCGAGTTCTAGAGCAATTAGAAATTTCTAAGTTCCAACCCTTGAAAATTCAAAACCACTGGACTGAACGTGCTCTAATTTATACACACGCTCAAACTCACCGTCAGCTTAAGTTGTTACTAGATTAGATAGGAATTAAACAACGCGCTCGAATTCTGGGACACATTGAATTTTTATATACGTTCGAGTCGGTTTTTATACGGTGGGAAGGATCTACGGATATCCTGCATAAAACAAGCTGCAAGCTGAAACTTGCAATTTGCTTCCCCTGAATTTTCTGTAGTGAACGGAACTTCCTTTATGAGGAAGCCGAAGATTAAAAAAAATAAAATGAAATAAATCGAGAGATGCTTCCTCATAGAACGATTTCGTGCACTACCGAAAATTCAGGGGAAGCAAATTGCAAGTTTCAGCTTGCAGCTTGTTTTCTATTTCGAGATAAAAAATCCGAATAGCCCATGGTAAGTTTGCACATTCTTTGCCGCGAGCTTTAATTCAAGCGATACCAAAGTTATTGGAGTTTAACCAAGAATTAATAACTTCAATTACCTCGCACAGATTTCCCAGTACCGAGAATTATGTAAATCATGATTTAATTACATTTCAAAAGATTGACCGTGTTGTTTAATTTTTGAAAATTTTTTTTATTTCCCATATAAAATTTTGATTATTTTCAAATCTTTTCCAGGAACATCATATAACAATCTTTAGCATTTCTTGGCCAGCTTTTCTTCTTAACTTCCATATCATCAGCGATGACCCAAGCAGATTTACCAGACCTTAACATACTTGTATAGTGGCCTTTGTAAACATCTTGACCGTGATGAAATATGGCACTTGTATTTTCGCTTTTGCGCTCTATTTTTTGCGCTTCTGCTTCGGGATATGCGTCCACACTTGAGTGCCAAAGATTTTGTAGTCGATCCGTTCAGCTGGTTCCCCGAACCATAGCACATGAGGCGTTTTCCCCTTAATGCTGCTCGTACCTGTCCGATTTATCACATGAGTAGCTGTGTGAACGGCTTCAGCTCACAGCTCGAGTTCCAACGTTTTTGCATGAAGCATACTTCGAGCCACTTCAACGATTGTTCGGTTCTCCCGTTCGATGGTTCGATTTTGCTCCGGAGTGTAAGCGACGCTGGTCTCGTGTTTTATGCCGTATTTCTTCATGATGTTTCGCATCGCATCGTTCGCAAATTCCGTACCATTATCCGTTCGAAGCGTTTTAATTTTTCTGCTGAATTGCGTGTCGAGACTTTTTAGCAGACCTTCGAACGTGGTTGCTACTTCGGATTTCTGTTTCAAGTAGAACACGAATTGGTAGTGCGAAAAATCGTCTTTGAACAGCAAGAAATACCTTGACTTTCCTATTGACAAATTTTCCATGGGTCCGCAGAGGTCAGCGTGCAGCAGTTCACATGGTTCTTTTGATTGTGATTGACTGGCTCGAAAGAGTTTTCTGCTCATTTTTCCTTGAGCGCAGCCGTCACACTTTCAATCCTTTTTTGCTTTCGCCTCGATGTTTCATTTTTTCAATACGTTGCGGACGTGAGGAATGTTTTGATGCGCCAAACGCTCATGCCAGGTTTCTAACGACCCGCTCTCAGTGACTTGGGCTTGGTTTTGCACCGGATGGTACTTCGACTCTTCGCTGCAGACTCTGAACCGCATTCTGTACAAGTCCTCGTAGCGGTCCCCCACTGCAACTGTGATGGTTCCTTTTTTTAATCGGCATTTCTTGTGATCGGATTCAATTTTCAGGCCTTTGTCAAGTGCTGCGGACATAGACATGAGGTTATCTTTCAGCAAAGGCACGTGAAGTACAGAAGACAAATGATGCTGCTCCCATTCGATGCCGTTGAACGATAAGATGTTGATGTCACCTACGCCTTCTGCCAGGATGACATCGCCATTGCCAACCCTTACCTTGACTGGAACAAGAAGTTTGGTATAATTGATGAACCAACTGCGTGTCGGAGACATGTGCTTGCTTGCGCCGGAATCCAGAAACCACCCCGAAGACAGCTCTGTCGAACACAGACCGCGTGCCGTGACGTTGGCAGCAAAGAACGGGCTTCGACTGGGTCGTTGGTTCGTATTCGACTCGTGTTGGTTCAGATTCTTCTTCTTGCTGCGACATTCTCTGTGCCAATGACCGGCTTTGCTACAATTATGACAGTTGCCTGGTTTCTTGCTCTTGACTCCACGTTGCTGACTCACTTTCATCGGAAACGCATTGTTACCTTGGTTTTCGGTAGCGCTCATCCTCAGCTCTTGCATTGTAAGTTGTGCCGTTAGGTTCGGCAAGGTCCGCTTATCCTGACTCATCGATTCCCATGCTGTTGCAAAATGCTGATAGGACGACGGTAAGGTCATTAATATTTTTGTCATAATAGAGCTATCTGATACAGGCTCCCCGAGCATCTTCAGTCTGCACGCGAGATCATTAATTCTTGCAATGTGCATCGAGATGTCATCAGCTGCATCCTTTTTGAGAGAATACCAAGTTTGTTGCAACAAGTGTTTCGACGTTTCACTTTTATTCTCAAAAATTGCGTGCAGCTGATCCCACATTTGTTTCGCAGACTCACAATTAATAATATGGAGCATGCATTGTCGATTCACCGTTTGAACTATTATTTTCTGAGCCAGGCTGTCCGATTTTGTCCATTTTTCCATCTTTTTTTCGAGCGCTCCCGTGGCTTCCGCGCTCATGTGTTCTCCAGCCATTAGTTTCGAAAACGCTCCGTTCACGACTTCCATCGCACCACCCGCGGAAATAAGCACACGCACTTAGAATTTCCATAATCCCCAGTTCTCAATCCCACACAACTTTTCAACTCTTGTGAGCTCTCCGTCCAGCATGGTTGTTTTGCAATGTCGCACGCGGCTGGCTAACCTCACGGACACGCGCGATTTTTCGAACGCGCGATTTTGATGGAGAATTAATTTTACTCACGGTAATATTACCCGAAACGTTTCTCTGGGCCCATAACCTGTTGTGTGATAAAAATATCGAGCAGGATTGCAGGGTCCAGTAAAGAAAAATCGGTGGATAAAGATGTTACGCGTGTGTGTTTATTCGTCGTGGTTTTACAAGTAGTAACGGAAGTAACGCTCGGACACGAACGTCCTGCCGTCGTCGATAACGTCGATACCTAGAGGCGTAACTCATCTCATCAGAGATGAGTAGGGAGATTGATACAGCGGCCTATTCTCTGGGGGTAAAACTGCTTCCCATTCGTCGAAAATGCATGACGTCCCACCACTGTCAAGTAAGTGGTGGCGTGGTGGGGCGTCATGCATTTTCAAGGGAGTGGGGAGAACGTCGTTCAAGTTGTGGTGGGGCGTCTTCAACGGGTGGCACACTCAGAAACGGATTCGACCGTTCGAGCGCCTTGAATAACAGCTGGGCTGCGCGACATCGAGAGGCAAACGCGGTTCAGCGTTCGGACTGGCTAAGTTTGACCCATCATAATCGATGCGTGCTGTGATATACTTGAATGTCGTCAAATGGATCAAGTAATGCCTAAAAAAGGTTGATTTTAATAACATATAGGGAAATAATATGTAGCAAAAAATGTTTTTAAAAAAAATTTCTTTCTCGGCATTAAAAATAATAGATTGCACTGTTCGGGTTATTCCGGGGAAAACCGTTCATAGAGGAATCTTCGTTCACTACCTACGATTTCGAGGAAGCAATTTGCAAGTTCCAACGTGCAGCTTGTTTTTTATTCTTCTACCAAAAATCAATTATTATCGAAAATAATACTCTCCCAAATTGTTTCTTTCAAATTTTTAGATAAGAGTACATCGACAATAATAATATTAATCTTTTGGCGCTTATTAGAGCATAGTTCATCGGTAACGTAGATGGAACTCCATTGATCGCGTTCGAAAGCTACGCTCTATAATCACTCGTTCAAAAAATGCAATCATTAAATTAATAATTTTCTGCCGCAACATTATATTTTTCCCTTATTGTTCTAAACATTAATCCCAATAATCCCAATGTAATTCCAATCCCATTTATCACAATGTAAGAACTGGGAAAAAAGCATAGATGCTTCTCTTTTTCCCAGTTCTGACATGTGGATTAATGTTTACAACAATAAGGGAAAAGTATAATGTTACGATAGACAATTATTAATTTAATCATTGAATGTTTTAAACGACTGATTATAGAGCGTAGCTTTCGAACGAGATCGATGGAGTTCCATCTACGTTACCGATGAACTATGCTCTAATAAGCGCCAAAGCATTAATATTATTATTGTCGATATACTCTTGATCTCAAAATTTGATAGAAACAATTTGGGAGAGTATCATTTTCGATAATAATTGATTTTTCTAAAAGGAATAAAAAAAATTTATTAATAAAATAAAGCATAGCTTTAGAACGACTAGTCGAGCCATCTTCAAAAAATACGTGTCTATTGTGCACATTTCGGAGTATTTTCTGAAATTTTTTGAGATAAATCGAAAATGTCATACCGACCAAAAAAAATTATTTCTGTATATTTTTTATGAAAATGGTCATTTTTTAAACTCGAAAAATTCAGGAAAATGAATTTTCAAGAAGCTTATGTAAAAATGCAACTTTTTTCTTTGAAGCATTTTTTTGCTGAATCGTATGCTTTCAAGAAATAACGGTACTTAGAAAATTTCAAGATTTAAAAAAAAACTCAAAAAAATGCGATCCAAAAATTTTGAAAAAATGTATACTCTTTCATATAATTAAATAATTTGACAAAATTTCAGTTATTTTAAGAGTGGACAACTTTTTGACCGTTCGAAACCGCATAAAATGCCTCATATATTATATAATATATAATATCACATAAATATATATGAACTAAAAATTATATATATGTATATTTCTATATGAGCAAGTCCACCGATTCAAGTACCGATTTTGGGCGTCGATATCAGCGATCTTTTTGTAACTTGGAGAAATGGAAGCGCCCATTACAAAATGATTATAATTTTAAAAATTTTTGAATGTATTTTTCTCGAAAAGCTGAGAAAATTTCACGTAATATATGCAGAAATAAAATTGGGACCTCTGTTATAACTCGCTGAATCACCAAATGTATGACAAAACAACTAAAACCTCAATTTATATTTTTTTATTTTCAAATGAATCGTATTGATGTTTCTACTACAATTGCACAGTGACGTAAAACCGTGTTCACCGTGAATACATGAAAACCATATGATCAAAGATGAAACTCAGAGTCATGTGGTGATGCTGTTAGTTTCGCAAGTGCACCATCTACAACTTAATTAGGTCGATATTGAAGAAGGATATCATTGATAGTTTTTTGACGATACAGTTGATATACATTTATTTCTATAATGACTACTCAATAACGTAACGTTAGAAGAAAATTCTTAAAAATTTTTTTTAACCTTTATGATCAATTTTTCATTTACAAAATTGAGAATGTTGCCACTTCAAAATACGATAAAATAAAATAAAACGACGTCATTACCTGCAGAAACTTATCAACTAATCAAATCATTTTGGTTTCATGATCTCAGTATTATGAATCATTTCAAAATGAGAAAATATAAATTAAGGTTTTAGATGTTTTGTCATACATTTGGTGATTCAACGAGTTATTAACGAGGTTCCGATTTAATTTTTACATATATTACGTAAAAAATTTTCAGCTTTTCGAGAAAAATACTTGAAACATTTTTTTAAACATACTTTTGCGAAATATTGACTTTGATGTTTCAAATGCGATTTTAAGTAATTTTTCGGGTCCCAAAAATGTTTTTGTATTTTTTTTTCGAAAAGCTGAGTTTTTTTTCCATAGAAGATAGGTGGTCGATTCAAATTTTTTTTTCTATCAAAACACTTTGAGAAATTAATAAAAACAAGAAAAACATAAAAAACTCACAGAATTACCCATACAACTACAGCAAAAATAACCAAGGGAAAAATCTTAAAAAAAATCAGAGTTCATTTCTCAATGGGAGCTTCCATTTCTCAAAGTTACAAAAAGATCGCTGATATCGACGCCCAAAACCGGTACTCGAATGGGTGGACTTGCTCATATATAGTTAAATAGAAGAAAAAATTTACTTACTTTTTAAAAACTTTTTTTTTCAATTTCTTAAACGGAAATTAAACTTTAGCCACCTTGAACTTTTTGGGCCGACGCTTCGTTCGGAAGTTATAGCTTTTACTCGACATAAATAACCCGTAAATATTTACCCGGTTGTCAAGAAAAAACCTATAACTTTAGAACGGAGCGTCGATAGCAGCGATCTGTTTGTAACTTTGAGAAACGGAAGCCCCCATTGAGAAAAGAACTCTGAGTTTTTCTTGGATTTTTCCCTTCGTTATTGTCGCTGTAATTGTATGGGTAATTCTGCGAGTTTGTCATGTTTTTCTTGTTTTCATTAATTTCTCAATGTGTTTTAATAGGGGAAAAAATTAAACACGACCACCTTTTCTTTGTGAAAAAAACTCAGCTTTTCGAAAAAAAATACAAAAACATTTTTGGGACTTAAAAATTACTTAAAATCGCATTTGAAATATAAAAGTCGATTTTTCTCAAATGTATATTTTTTAAAAATTTTAAAAGTATTTTTATCGAAAAGCTGAGAAAATGTCACGTAATATATGTAGAAATCAAGTTGGGACCTCTGTAATAACTCGTTGAATTACCAAATGTGTGACAAAATAACTAAAACTTCAATTTATATTTTTTTCATTTCCAAATGATTCTTATTACTGTTTCTAAATACATGGAAACCATATGATCAAAGGAAATAAAGGAAATTCCGTTCACTACCGAAAGATCAGGGGAAGCCAATTGCAAGTTTCAGCTTGCAGCTTGTTTTATGCAGGATATCCGTAGATCCTTCCCACCGTATAAAAACCGACTCGAACGTATATAAAAATTCAATGTGTCCCAAAACTCGTGCGCGTTGTTTAATTCCTATCTAATCTAGTAACAACTTAAGTTGACGGTTAGTTTGAGCGTGTGTATAAATTTGAGCACGTTCGGTCAAGTGGTTTTGAATTTTCAGGGGTTGGAACTTAGAAATTTCTAATTGCTCTAGAACTCGATCCGTTCAGCCGATCTCGGCCAAATTTAATATGTATTATAACACAATGACATCCTATACTTGCAGAGAATTATTGTGCGATTGGTTGAAGTTAACGACAAATAGAGCAAAAAAGTTGATTTTTTGAAAAATTCAAAAAGTCATAAAATCTAAAGTTATTGATGGATTCGGCTCAAATGCAATACCAATCGTTCTTGTACTTAATTCTATATGTAAAAAACTATTTAGCCGAAAGGGTCAAAAATTGCGGACGCTAGCGTGGCTACAGACATTTTTTGAAAAATTCAAAACGCTGTCGAAGCCGAACAAAAGCGTCGATAATTGCAAAATTTACAGATTACATAGATATTAGAAGGCATCACATGTGTGCAAAATTTGAGTACGATAGTTTGAACCGTTCTCGAGTTATAAACGTTTGAATTTTAGAGGGTGGTTACATACATACACACACACACACACACACACATACATCCGGACATTTTTTCCGAATGTGTTTTCTGGATGTTTTAGGACATTCTAAACCTATTGACATCAAAATCTCGAAAAAAAAAAATTCAGACCGTCACAAAGCTTCCTTTATGAGGAAGCAAAAAGGATATTTTTGATAATTTTTCTTGACGATACAGTTGATATACATTTATTGATATAATGACTAAGTCAATAACGTTACGTTTGAAGAATATTCTATAAAATTTCCATTAACTTTTATGAACAACTGAGCAATTGACGGAGAATCTCTGCAGACGCCTAAGAAAAAAAGTTGTATCGCGGTGCCCATTATAACTAATTACTGGAGCATCTGAGACGAAAAAACCGGAGTGATTTCAGTAGCTGCTAAGTTTCTGCAGGTAATGACGGCAAGTATTTATTTTTGAATTGATTTTTTAATTTTTTACAGCATTTAGAAGTCAAAATACTGGTTTTTCATTCTAAAAATTGAGAATGTTTCCATTTCAAAATACGATGAAATAAAAAAACTCGACGTCATTACCTGCAGAAACTTATCAACTAATCAAATTATTTCGGTTTCTTGATCTCAGTATTACGAATCATTTGAAAATGAAAAAATATTAATTAAGGTTTTAGTTGTTTCGTTATGCATTTGGTGATTCAACGAGTTATTACAGAGGTCCCAACTTCATTGCTACATATATTACGTGAAATTTTCTCAGCTTTTCGAGAAAAATACTTTCAAAATTTTTAAAAAATATGCATTTGAGAAAAATCGACTTTTATATTTCAAATGCGATTTTAAGTAAATTTTCAAGTCCTAAAAATGTTTTTGTATTTTTTTTCGAAATGCTGAGGTTTTTTCACAAGGAAAAGTTGGTCGCGTTTAATTTTTTCTCCTATTTAAACACATTGAGAAATTAATGAAAACAAGAAAAACATGACAAACTCACAGAATTACCCATACAATTACAGCAAAAATAACCAAGGGAAAAATCTTAAAAAAAATCAGAGTTCATTTCTCAATGGGAGCTTCCATTTCTCAAAGTTACAAAAAGATCGCTGATATCGACGCCCAAAACCGGTACTCGAATTGGTGGACTTGCTCATATATAGTTAAATAGAAGAAAAAATTTACTTACTTTTTAAAAACTTTTTTTTTCAATTTCTTAAACGGAAATTAAACTTTAGCCACCTTGATGTTACGTCCTCGCACTTTTACAAGGAAAACCCCGTTAAGTGATGGCAGCACGTTCCGGTGGTGCAAACTCTCATCGGATGCGTTCTCTCTTTTTCTCCTCCACCGCGCACTCGTGCCGCGCCCTATCGCGCATACTCCTACCTGATACGAGTGGTGCGCTCTACCCCTCCCTACTTCATAGGGTACGAGACACGCGCGCCCTACTTTGCGCTATTTTATGAGTTTTCGCCGAAACGGTTCTCTCGCTCTAAACTCTCCTTTTCTCGCTCTAAGCTTATCTGCGATCTTATCTAGAATGCTCTCTCACTCTAACGATCTCCCTTTCTCTCTCTGAGCTCACCTGTCCTCTCTGTCGGAAGTATTTTCTCTCTCTAACGTTCACCCTTTTTACCCCCAATATTTCCTGGAAACCCTCTATAATCTCATTTTGAATCTCTCTTCTCCCTGAGTTATTTTTGGATTTTACGATCGTGCCACCCTGGAAAACAGTATATAAACCCATGGTTTTCGCCCTAGAGCGTCTCAGTTTTCCCATCTATACAGTTCGCGCCAGTCGTCCCCGTGAAAGTTAATAGTACCGTTACTCTGCCCGATCGGGGACTTAGAATATTTTTGCGTCCTCCGAATATTATTTCGAGTTGGACTTAGAATCATTTTCGCGACCGGACTTCGAATCTTTGCGTCCACCGAATATTATTTCGGTTCGGACTCAGAATCATTCTCACGTTCGGTCGGAGATACTTTGGAAACCACCTGACTCCTAGTACAGTCAGGTAGAGTTTCGCGGTCGGAGAGGTATTGACCCTCGACCGTTAAGTTATAAAATTGCGGAGGTACGGTGACCCAAGTGTGCCTATGCCCGTTTTACAACCGCGTGAATAAAATTGGAATAAATAAAATAAACCGCGTGACTAAAATAAAATTAATCCGTGCCTTAATATTGCGGTGGTGACAACCTGCGCGACAATAGACTTTAAGACTGTAATAGTGACGATCATTCCAACCTGACATTCTGTGCGCCTTCGAACATTGTGAAACTGTGAACTGTGTAACAATTTATGTGAATCAAGTTAACTGTATACCGAACCACCTTACAACTGGAAATACAAAAGATTGTGTGTGTGCGTACAAAATCTCGTGTGTCGGATTTTCTTTCGACTTGCCCGACCCTTTTGCAGTGGGTCAGCAACCTGTGACGACTACCTGTCAAGGGACAAGTACCTGCAGCAGCAATCCATCCGCAGCCATCCAGACAACACCAACAGCAAGGGACTTCAGGTAAACACAAGGGGTTCATTCATTTCGATCGTGGTTAGACTAGACCTCGGTCCCCGAGTAAAGGCGTAAAAACCTGACTCGAAAGAGAGGTCAACTGCTGGGTTACGTCCGAGCGAGTATTTTATTATATTCGTAGCCAGGACGTAACATTGAACTTTTTGGGCCGACGCTTCGTTCGGAAGTTATAGCTTTTACTCGACATAAATAACCCGTAAATATTTACCCGGTTGTCAAGAAAAAACCTATAACTTTAGAACGGAGCGTCGGCACAAGTCTGGCTGGTTGTCAACATTTTCGTTTTCGTTCAAGGAATTTGAAGAAAAATAAATTTCAATAATTGAGGATATTTTTTTTTTCATGTAATCTTTGACTACTTAAACATGTATATTTACGGGTTTTTTATAACAAAAAAAGCTATAACCTTCGAAAGAAGCCTCAGCCCAAGTTCGGCAGGGTTTCAAGATTTTTGTTTTCGTTAAAGGTATTGGGAAAAAAATAAATTTCAATAATTAAGAATACGTTTCTTTCATGCAATTTCTTACAAATACCATACGTATATTTACGGGTTTTTTATGACAAAAAAAGCTATAGCTTCCGAACGAAGCGTCGGCCCAAATAGTTCAAGGTGGCTGAAGTTTTCTATTCCGTTTAATTGAAAAAAAATTTTTTTTTGAATTAAGGGTACATTTTTTGTCCTATTTCACTTTCAATTTTAAATCGCTTATGAGTAATTGTTGAATTTGTGCAACATAATCGTAAATGTTTTCATTGTATAGAGCGTTCAAGAACACCCGTGGTTCTTTAGTCATCACTAACCGTTGCTGAGGTAATTCGATTTGACGTCATTCAAATCGAATTACCTCAGCAACGGTTAGTGATGCATGGTCGATAGTCCAAAAAATTCGTTTGACTGTACTCAAAAGCAGGGGCTCAAAATAAAAAACGCTGAAATACGGCTCTTTTCATTTTCGACATTTATTGATGTAAAAAATTCGGGGGCAAAAATGTTGACCCAACTGTCCTCAGCTGCGGAAACCTCCAGAAAGACCCGATTGACTGGACCTGTAAATTTGAGCTCTCTATCTTAACACTAAGGGACGCCTGAAAAGTGTTGAATATTTTTTATCGACGTTTGAAATTTTTTTTTCCTATTTAAACAATATAAAGTTGAGCTCAAAAAGAACTCGTTTTTCAAATTTAAGCTCTCCATCACGATATGGTGATAAAGCGTGTCCGTGAATTTTGTTTTTTCACTTTTTTGTTAACTTTTTTTTTTTAATTTTTCCTAGTTGCAAAATTTAGTAGTGACCTCAAAGAATCAAGATCTTTCAAATTTTAGCGCTTTATCTTAATATTAAGGCGTACCTGTCAACTTTTTTAAAAATTATTATATAATTTATTTGTATTAAAAAAAAATGTATTCCACTTGAAAAATCTTAAGTTGACATCATAAGAAGAAGATCCTCCAAATTTCAGCTCTCAATCTCAATAGTTAGGCGTACTTGTGAATTTTTCATTTAATTTCATTATTTATTTTTCTTTCTTTTAGAGGACTTTAATTTTACGAGATTAACGTTCGATTGCCGAAGAAGCATCGAAACTGACTGAGAGCCGATTTCAGAAAAAAAAAATTTTCTGTGAGGCCGTGGACATTTTGTTTCGGCTAGTAGAAATATATAAAGGATGTGAAGTTTGAAATGATAATTCAAATTCATTTATTTATCAATAACGACTGATTTTTTATGTATTTTGAAAAAAAACTTTTGATCATGACATGAAAATTAAAACAGAATATTAAAACAGTAATTCTTTATTTTATACACTACCGGAGAACATTATCAGGCCACAAACGTGCTCGTAAAAATCACTGGTTTTTGAACGTCGACAACTTTCAGATGAAAAACGCTAAGAACTTTCTGCAAGCACTATTGAAAAGCTTATGGATGTTTGAATTTATTAATATTAAAAAGAATATATTTCCATCATTAAGGATTATTCCCAAATTTTCTATCTTGATTTTGACTTATAGAGAAAGTTAATTTTTTCTTATTTAAAATTTCTCACGCCTCACTTCTACATTTGTATCTTCAATTTGAGCCCAAGAACCACGGAAAATCTTAGCTGGTTCTTGAGTTATCATAAAGATTGTGCAAAGGTGAGTGAATTGTGTTCTCTTGAGAAGGCAGGAGTGCTGTGAGTTATACCTGATATGAAAATATCAATGGACTCGATTATTTATAAGCTTTTCATCGGTCAGACTTAATTTTCAAAGGTTTGTGTTCAATCCAAAATAATATTTGCAATAATCGTTTATCTCGGAAATTTTACATAAATATACGCCATCAATGGAGATTTATTTTTTCGATAATATGCTAAACAATTCAGTTCAAAAATATAAATTTCACCGAATACGCGATATAATTATAACCAGAATGAGTTAGAAATAAATGCAAAAACATCGATGTACGGAGACACTGTAAAGGGAAATACATCAACGCTCGATCATCGTTGCGCGGCAAGCCAAGAACGCTTGTCGAAACGAGATATTCACGGCGGCGTCGAAAATCCTTCCCTCTACTACAATACATCCTAGCCAGCCTTCCTGTACGTGCACTCACACACACCACTCCGAGCTATGCCTGTACGCAAGCCAGCCCCCTGGCACTCCATCGGATTAACATAGGCCGGCCTGTCCGCTTACGTTCGCAAATATTAGTTCGCCCGCGGTGGCGCTGGCATTATTGCGCGCTGGCTTTCCCCTTGGCCCGCTCGCCCCGCTCGGATCGCCGCTAATTTCGACAGTTGAAATAACCTCGCGACTCGCGTATGTGGTTGATGTGGTTATAATCTCTAAACGGGAATTATTAATGGTTATCATTTAAAAATGCCGACGTGCGCGATAGTCGGTTGTACATCGGGATATCGTTCAAATAAACGAAAATTTCATCTTTTCTCTGCTCCACGGGATAATAAAGTCCTCGAGCAATGGAAAATTTTAAAAGAAGATTTTAATGATTATTTTTTTATTGAATAGGCCATATCTCGAGAGTGGTCCTATTAAAATACATAATTTTTAACCATTTTTTTTTAACCGACTTCGAAAAAAATATTTACAAAAAAATAAAAACCGACTCCGAAACTTCGCCTATATGTACAGATATAAACAAAAAATAAGACAATAAAAAACTGTTTACAAAAAAATAAAACCCGACTCCGAAGCTTGGCCTACATGTACAAACTTAAACTAAAAAGTTAGAAATAATATTTTTTATTACCTGAAAAAAAAGAGCATTAAATAACAACGTACACAAAATTATTAATACTTCAATATTTTTTATATCTAATCAGTTATTGTTGGAGTTGGTGCCAGCCAAGGCAACGACAACGCCAATGCATATTGGCACCAACTCAAAAAATAACTGATTAGATATAATAAATATTGAAGTTTTATGCACGGTCTATAATCAACACATGAATGTAACTATTTTTCCATGTCGGGGGAATAAAACATTTTTTAAATTTCCAACCGCTTGCTTATGATAGCGCCGATAACAGCAGAGGGAGGAGAGGGAGTAACCACGTGACCCGCGCGCAATGTACCCAGCGCCGCGTAGCGGTTGGCGAGTTTAACGGGACAGGATTTCGAGCCAAGTGCCAGGGGCCTGGCAGGAACCAAGCGGCCCGGGAGCGGCGCTGCCGTAGACGCGACACGAGCGCCTCTACCACCTGGATCACGCAACACCTGGGCCTCGTCTCGCCCCTTTGGGTTGCGGCCCCCTGTTGTAGAGGACGGAAGTAATATCCATGAATCAATCATCCAACCACGACAGTCTCAACATTTTAAGCATGAGTCATTGTTTGAACCAGGGAGACTAGAGGACAGGAGACACAACTACGGGTGGAGAATATGGAAGAAGAAGTTGCACATGGTTGCCTGCTGTCGATGCCAGCGCTGCGATTAGGGGATTCTCGAACTAATGTTCTGTGACGTCACATTCATGGAGCTCACTGGGCAATAAGTGAGGTTACATTCGATTTAAAAATAAAACGGCCGAAACGGACGGAATGATAGGATGACAGATCCTGACAATAGAAGAGAGTCTGGGAAATCATCAACGGAAAAGGATACACGAAACTGCTTAACATGAAGACGCCGTGATCTCATTATTATAACAGGTAATTCACCATCTGACTTTTTATTGGTGATAAAAAATATATCATTTTATACATCCGCGAACTCAATTTTAATATTCTTGATTTCTAGTCGATACTACAAAAATATTTATGTTTACACAGTTCGAGGTGGAGCACTGAGGACAATAGCAAAACTATTCGCCATAACTTTCTGCGCCGTGGCTTGGATTGCGGCACGTCTCCTCATCTCTGTCAGATAAAGCTGTCCGCCACCTGCTACAAACATGAAGTAAGAATCCCACGGGCTTATTTCGATATGAAAATTTTGATAAATACCGTTGCAGAAAAACAGTTGTACGGAAACAGAATCTGCCACATTATTTTTTTAAGATTTATTTATAATTATTAATAACATGAAATTTGACTGTTCATCTGAAAATTCGTTCGGCATTAAAACAAAAAAATTGTTTCAGATAGCGGAAGGTTCTTCACCACCAGCTGTCAGAGTCAGCAAATCGTTACTACCACAATTGACGCCACGATCACTGTATCTATGACAGTCAGGTCCACTCGGGTCAGCGTGGAACTCACCGAATCCATTGTGGCTCTAGAAATTAATTCGGAAAATATAAATTCCATTTTATTAATTCTGATCTGACTGCTCCATCAATGTTTACGGAATCAGCGAACCCATGAGCATCACGCCCATGATTGTGCATGATGGCAATTATTGCATGCTGCGTGTAATAATTTAAAATTATCTACGAGTTGCTAAAAATAAATATATTTTTAATTAGATCTATTGAATGTCATTTTTAATTCATTTGTGTCTTTTCAGAATATATGTCATTCCAACGAGATATTTCGGCATTCTAAAACAGAATATTCAGCCACAATAAAAATACTGCTACATTATTTTGGAAAAGATCATTTGGCCAGCTCCTTTCAGCCAGCTGCTTGTCCGAAATTTATTTTGAAAAAACTATCCGTAGAGTTGTGCGGTTTTTTGATGCAATTGCAATGGGAATGGCGTCCCATATGTCACCATATGTCATATATTTTATTTCAAATAATATATAGGTATACCAAAACCTACAATTAACTTTGCCTTGTGTCGCCGACAGCGCTACGCTCGGCGGCTCTCGAACTACAGACCTAAGCCAACTTTTTATTCCCGATTTTGACGCCAAATCGGGGCTAGTTGTGTCTCCTGTCCTCTAGTCTCCCTGGTTTGAACGACATTTCAGGGCATGGAGACTAGAGGTAAGGAGTACGCACGGACCGCTCAGAAACGTGCGCGAAAGTGCCGAAAAAGTTGGATGAATGGGCACCACTGAACTTCAACGCGAACCGAGATGAAGTTAGCGCCGATAAAACCTGAGCGAATCGTAGAGCTAGGTTCAAGGGTCGCTCACTTCAGTCGCATAGAGCAGTGGTTCTCCATTTCGGTTCGCGTTGACGACTTTTTCCCGGTTTCGGAGAACACATTTCGACCGCGATTTCCACGGTCGTGCGTACTCCTTACCTCTAGTCTCCATGTTTCAGGGACTCGAGACAATTTATCAAGCCGCGGCTGCGGCGGTCTTACGTGGTCTTACGCCAATTAGTCGTCAACCAAAATGTATACTTGTATCAATTGCGGTATGGAAGTCAAGGAACTCTACAGACGATACAGTCCCAGCGTACTCAAAGTTCTAAAATGTGTAAGTTTCGTCGGAAGTAAAAACGTTGCGGCATAAATTAATTCTTTATATTAAGAAATAAATTATTTAAAGTAATCTCTTTGCTTTTATATGAGTCGTTTGGAACATTAGCGCGAGTAAAAAATTGTTAAACGAGTCGGTATAATATATTAAGAATATCAAAACGGCAATTTACACTGATTGAGAACACGCTGAGGCGTTTTTGAGAATTGTTTGAGATTTTCTAAGTTTTATTTCTTTGTAACAATTTCCCCCCCTGTTAAATATGTAAGAAACCGAATTTGTTATGTGAATAGGAGTTTTCTGTTTTTTTAATGCTTGCTGGTGAAATCACTAAATGCCATTTTTTGGATCTACTCTCTCGAAAATTGACAATCAACAATGACAACCCAACCCATTTCTAAAATGAAGATAGAATATTTTTTAAAATCCGAGGACATTTTCCCAATCAAGGATTCAAAAAATTTGCTACAATACCGACTTTTGAGTAATACATTGATGAAGAAATAAGTCACGCTTGAATCAGTTCAATTTTGTCGTTGCAGCAGCTATAAAAATATTACCGTTTTTACTAAGTAATTTGTAGAAAATTGTTTGAAACATTATTCGAGTGAGTGAGTAAAGAAAAACTGAGACAATGAAAAAATTCCATTTAATCGATGTTCTATGTCGAGTCGATTCATCGAAAGGGATAACATTGATGTAATTGTTGCCATGATTTCGTAGATACTCACTATTAAATTATAGGTCCGTAAAGGCACAATACATGTCTGCAACTGTTAAATATCGTTTTTACAGCAACAATGCAAATATACTATGCAAATGCCTTTAAAATACCTTTTAAAAATAATGTATTTAAATTAGTTTGAAACATGATTTCAGTTCACACATTGAACGCGACGTATCTGGCCGATGTTCTTTTCATTCCGTTAAATCGGGTCATGCAAGTAATTTATAACAATTTCATTTGTAACACAAGTATTCAATGGAATTAGCAAACGTGAATATAAAATATACATATGAGGCATTCACCGACACCAATAGGTGTGCGGTCGGAGTGCGACTCCGGCGGTCCCACGAGTTAAGCAGCAAATTTGCCGGCCAGTACTTGGATGGGTGACCGCCTAGTCGTTCACCGGCTGGCGCATCAATTGTGGAGCGGGAGACCAGTGCCTTTGGGGCCCCGGTGGTGCATTCGAGGTGGAATACTATGTGCTCCTACATGCATCACCGGAGAACCATAGAAACATAGGGTCGACTGTACCGGCACGGGTTTTCTGCAGTTTCCCCGTGTCCACGGCAAATGCGGTACAGCGGTACGTCAAGTCGTCTGCAGACGCACGGGAGATAGCGGAGAACACGTAAAAGGTGGAAAGTCGGAGAATACATTGTAAAAACCTAAATAAAGGTGTGCAAGTAAAACTCTCACTTTACTTTACTTTTACTTTACATATGAGGCATTCCACCGGACTTTAGACACCTTCGAACAGTTGACTCAAAACTTTTGCACCACGACTTTTCAATCCACAAAAACAAAAGGAAAATACCCGTCTTTTTTCATTTTATTGATAATCGTTGCTGAGATATGTATATCAGTTTGAAAAATAAAATATCATGAATAGTTGAAAAACTTCATTTGCCTGTATCTTAATGACGATTGCACAAAATCAAAAAATCCGAAACGTGTCTTTTTATTTTCCACATAAATTAATGTGACAAACCGTGAGGCAAACATTTGGAGTCAACTGTTTAAAGGTGTCTGAGTTCTAGTGGAATGCCTCGTATACATTCAGGTTTTTTCGATAAACAAAATTCGATCATCACAGCAATCAGCTATTTTAAAGTATCTTCCTTTCGCAAAACATCGTATAGATTTTTTTAAGTTTTCAAACGTACAAGCCTTAAAAAATTGGGCTCCCCTAAAAATCGTTCCATCGTGCTCATCTTGGACGATTTTACGGAAGCAGGATACTTTGAAATAGCTGCTTACCCCATAAATCAGATTTTTTTGGCAAAACACCCTATGTATATTAGGGTGGTCCTTATTCGGAGTCAATATTTTTGTTATCGCTCCCATGGGCTTAAATGTCTCTAAATATATTTTTAAAAAAGTAGCCAAAGGCCCAGCCTTGTGGCACAATTCTAAGTACCTCCCCAAAGCTGTCGAATTTCGCCATATGATTAACATACGATCTTTGGCACTTTATAGTTTGTATTATTTCCTTCCGCCGTATTTCACCAAAAAATTTGAAACTTCGCATAGTTTTAATTTATTTTAGTAGGTCTTTGGTGCCAGTTTACAAAAATGTCCAGTGATTGAATTCCAATTTTATCGAAGCTTTTAAGAACAAGCTATCTCAACTTTCCGATTCACCGTGGAATTCAATCACTGGAAAAATGTTTAAACGGGCATCGAAGACCTACTATGATCAATGAAAAGTGGGCGAAGTTTTAATTTTTTCGATGCAATACTGGGGAAGGAAGAAAATATTAACCATAAAGTGCCAAAAATCGTATGTTAATCAAATGGCGAAATTCGACAGCTTTGGGGAGGTACTTAGAATTGCTCTACGAAGCTGGGCCTTCGGTTACTTTTTTTTAAACATATTTAGAGACATTTAAGCCCATGGGAGCGATAAAAAAATGTTGACGGTGATTAAGGACCACCCTAATGTATATATACCTAAATATACGATATATAAAGTTATCGGTAGTAAATCCAGAAATAACTTAAAAAAAAAAATAATATTTAAAAAAATACTGGGTTTATTACATTTATTATTTTATGGCACGCTGCGCGTAAAAGGGCGGTTTGACGCGAACGAAGTGAGCGTAAAACCGCGTTTACGCGCCTTGTGACATAAAAATTCGTACGATACTCGTACGAAAAACGTTTTCTGGACTCGTGTGATTGCAACACTCGCCTTCGGCTCGTTCTGCAAACTCACACTCGTCAGAAAAAAAAATTTCGTACTAGTGTCATAATGTACTATTTTTAAATTCTATTCTTAACATCAATATTAGATTATTTTTTTTTTTTTTTACTCAGACTATTTTATCAGCCCCGCGGTGAACTCTACCCACTCTCGCTGGTCATTTATCGTGGCAATAAAGAAAAATCGCATATACTCGGAAAATTGATGTGGAATAAAATTCCCATGATTATTACAGAACAAATGCGGCAGTCTGGCGGACAAGTATATCGAGTACGATTTCGTGATAGTACTGGTCGATCTAGTGCTGCTGGAAAAACCAGCATACCGTCATTTACTGTACAACAGTAGTTTCCAATCGTACTGGAAATTGATAGTTGTTCTGCTGCTGAGCGAATCATTTAGATTATGGGCGACTTTCGGACCGGGCAATACCATAGGATCAAACGCCATTACAACTGACATTTTCGACGGCGAACGAAGTTTTTACATTCTGTTGGCCGAAATCGCACTATCTCTCGGGGCTTTCGTTTCCGCAGTAATCGTTGGGACAGAACTCCGTTGGATTTTTCTGCAGCAACGGCCACACAAGTACAAAGCTTCGGATCTGGTCCGAGCCCTTACGGTCGGAGGTTGCGCCAAACTGTTAGCCCTTTTGGGTCTCGTTTGGCATCACGTTGCTCACGATCCTCACTACGCTCTCATTCACGGTTACACGGTGCTCTGCCTTCTGACAGCCTACTCCGGTAATCATTTCTTATTCGAAAATTTTTAATTTACGTTGTTTAAAAATGACACGTGTACATATGCATATCTATATGTATATGAAGCATTGCATATCAAACCGACCACTTCTGACCAGACAGGTATTTGATCTGGATTCAAAATTATTCCCTCAAAGTGCTTGTTGACTACAAAGCAGCTAGAAAACAGCTGGAATCACGTTCCAACGCCGCAAAACGGATACTAGCAACGCAAAGATCCATTGTGATATCCCTGAATTGAAGAAAAGACTACAGGTTAAAAACTATTTATCATGTTGTGAATCTTAATCTTTCACGATCTTGAAAACTCAGAACAATTATCAAATGAAGTTGTCAAACGTGGAAATAAATGGTTTTCCCTTTGTTACCTATACTCATGGAATATTCTCGCAGTTTTTACTTTCTAAATTTTGATCAACTTTGAAATTCACGGAAACATAGTAAATATGATCTTTTAACTTTCACTCGGAACTTAAAATTTCTGCAATTGGACAAGGAATTTTAATAAAAAATGTGAAGAAGAAAACATAGCGGCAGTTTTTCAGACAGTCGATTTCAGTAATCGAAACGTGGAAAAAGTAATAAGCGTAAAAATGTTTGTTATTGTATGTTATATTAGTGTTTCAAAAAAAAAATTTCCTTTGATTTTCTACGGGCCACACCTGAAATAGTAAGCGTAGATGGAAGATGAAAATCCGGCAAAAGCTGAGCATTCTTGGTTAAGTGTTAGATCCCCCTCATTTGACTTTTGATATATTTTTTTCCTTTTATTTTTAATTAAAGACAGATCATTGTTAGCAAAATAATTTTTTTTGTGCCTACAGCTGCCAGAGGATCAGCTTAGTCTCAAATAACATGCTCTTAGAATTTTAACTCTTTAGTTAAATTTAATAAGGGAGATATACAAAAATAACGAAAACACTCAGATTTCAATATTCATTATCAAATGGAAACTGATGATTTTGTGAAGCACAGAAATTGCTTCAATTTCTGTATCAATGGTTCAGAGCGTATCAGCGATACATAAATTGCTTCAGAGTGTACTTCACTAAATCATCAGTTTCCATTTGATAATGAATATTGAAATCTGAGTTGTAGCGAGCCGCCCCGGCTCCGTGCGCCGCTTATCGCTTGAGAGTGGGGACGAGATCGGGGGAAATCGTCGCGGTCGACATTCCTCGTCGCGTGGTGTGGGGAGCGATGATTTCGGGAGATTTCATAAGAGCGTCGCGAGGATAGTTGCCGCTGGGCAATTACGCCTAATATCACGTGAATTGTACGGAACAAGACAGTCTCATAAACTCACGCTACAAGATCGTGCTATTCATAGCTAAATATATATATGTAAAGACACGGCGTTGCGCAAAGGCGACCGTGTCTTGCCGATTCGAATTGTCGATTTCGATTAACGATCGTCGTCGTTATACCGAGGAATATCGCCGCATGGAGAGTCCCACGCATTCCCGTACATACGCCGCCCCGTCTCGAGGGCCCCGTCCGTTCTCGACTTCCTGCGTTGAACCTGGGGATCGACTGATCGGGGACCGTTCCCTTTTCGTAAAGACTGACACCAAGAGGAGGGAATCGGAGGTTACCGCTGACGCCGCGACTTGTGCGAAAACCATGCGATCGCGGCTGCTGATAAGTATCGTAATCTTGGATACATGTTTATATTTTGTATGGAATGGTAGTGCAGAATATCGAAGTATAACCGTGGAAAAAATTGTTAATGATCATCCTCGTATGCCGTTTGAGATTATTTCGGCTGTTGAAATGCCGTCAGTTTGCGTCTCTCGTGAATAATCACGTTACTATTGCCGTTTGTAGATTCTCTTGTCTTTTTTTGTAATAGCCCGTTTTGTCAGCATTATTCGCTCGCGCCCCATGTATTATTCGTACAATATAGCGTCAGCTATCGTCGTTATTAATCGTGTAATTCCATAAACACCGTCTCTCAAGACATTTTCGCCGTGTGCCCCAGATTTTTCTATGTCATACACACATGTTATGTGCTATATATTATTATATTTTCTCGAGTCTACTGCGGCTTATCGAGCCCGCTCGAACGGTCCTCGGCCGAATCGTCGTACGACCGATAAATAAAATTACAGTGTTTTCGTTATTTTTATATATCCCCTATTAAATTTAACTAAAGAGTTTAAATTCTGAGAGCATCTTATTTGAGACTAAGCTGATCCCCTGGCAGCTGTTGGCACAAAAAAATGTTGCTAACAATAATCTGTCTTTAATCCAAAAAAAGGAAAAAAAATATATCAAAAGTCAAATGAGGGGGATCTAACACTTAACCTAGAATGCTCATCTTTTGCCAGATTTTTTTCTTCTATCTAAGCTAACTATTTCAGGTTTCGCCCGTTGGAAAACCAAATTTTTTTTTTTGAAACACTAATGTATGTATGTTTTTGTTTTCTGAGAGATCAGTTAAAAACGCATATTTTGAAATGCGGGCGATCAAATTTGGATCATTCGTCTCGGAGATATTTGCATTTAAAATATTTGTTGAGGAAATGTTGAAAGATTCATTGCTAGAAAAATTACGGCAAGCACGTAAAAAAAATTTGAATGTTTTTATCATCAAGTATTTTGAGAAAAAAATGTTCATCCAAATCGGAGACCCGTCGGGTCAGAAGTACCCGGTTTTATAAGGAATGCCTCGCATGCATATGCATAAGTATATGTCGCGATCCATGTCACTTCAGCCAGTAAACAAAAAAAATTCTACAAATAATTTTGAAAAATCGAGTTACTTTATTGAAAAACATTCACCGTGTCGAAATTTTAAAAAAAATTTCTGACGTTTTTCTCGTTGATTACGATTTTTTAATATTTTTCCATTCAAATGGCTGTATCTTTGGCAGGATTTGACGTATTTACATTAGTGAAAAACGAAAATGTGCGTCTTTTTATGGCCTTCCAGAAAAAAAGATAAATTTAGATTTTATTGAGCAAGTTAAATGTCCGTTTCCGGGCAAAATATGAAAAGATATTTTTTTTCTTAAGAAAAGCCACTCAGTATTTGATTTTTTAAATTTTCCTCCAAATGTGAATAAAAAAACGGATTTTTGGTATTTTTTATATTATGGGATTCGTAAACACCGTGAAGTAACGGCTATTGAAAAAAAAATTTTAATTAATTTTTGATTAAGGAGTGTGAAGCACTCGCTGCATGTTTACCAGGCCCAAAAACCTGGTCACCTGGCTACTTGGTACACATACAGCGAGTGCTCCACACTCCTCAATCGAATATTACCTAAACCAAAGTAAAAAAATTTTTTTATTAATATTCGGATGAGGAGTGTGGAGCACTCGCTGTATGTGTACCAGGTTTTTGGACCTGGTAAGCATGCAGCGAGTGCTTCACACTCCTTAATCAAAAAGTATTTAAAAAAAAAATTTTTTAAATAGCCGTTACTTCACGGTGTTTAAGAATCCCATAATATAAAAAATACTAAAAATCCGTTTTTTATTCACAATTCGAGGAAAATTTTAAAAATAAAATACCGAGTGGCTTTTCTTGAAAAAAAAAATATCTTTTCATATTTTGCCCGGAAACGGACATTTAACTTGCTCAATAAAATCTAAATTTATCTTTTTTTCTGAAAGGCCTTAAAAAGACGCATATTTTCGTTTTTCACAAATGTGAATACGTCAAATCTTGCCAAAAATACAGCCATTTGAATGGAAAAATGTTAAAAAATGGTAATCAACGAGAAAAACGTCAAATTTTTTTTTTTTTATTTCGATATTCGGTGAACATTTTTCAATAACGTAACTCGATTTTTCAAAATTATTTGTGGGAATTTTTTTTTTACTGGCTGAACTGACGTGAATCGTCTCATATATATATATGGCGTATTCCTGGAGATTTCGGCAACTTCGGACAGATGGGTTACCACTTTTGCTCCCCAATTTTTTACATTAGTCTACCTCGGCGATTTTGACAGGTCTACAGTCCGCCTTACCGACAAGAGATATGTATCATTCCTGTTTGTTAAGACTAGATGCGCGCGCCATCAACCGAGCATGCCTGACGACGCGGCTGCTTAGGAGATCTCAACTTGGTCCTTTCGTTCGTAATTGCTATAATAAATGAACAGTACAAAGTTAGCGCAATTTTGAACCCATCTCGTTGCACGGACGGAATTATAGAAATTTGATACCTATTTAATGATAATAATAATTATTATTATTGTACATAATACTTATACATTCACGATATAATAAATAAGACAGTTTAAATATTAATAAATAAGCGACATTATAATCCCAACCGATATGGTGGTAATTATATGAAAAGATGTAATTTTGGAGCCATCTGTTCGCGACGACGGGCGCTGGGCGCCGGGCGACTCGCAGAATAATTCGTTAGAATTCTAATTAGCCGATCCTGGACCGATACTCGGCCGAGTGTCGGACAAACATGACTTGTATCGTGAATGTATAAGTATTATGTACAATTATTATAATAATCATTATTATTAAATAGGTATCAAATTTCTATAATTCCGTCCAGGCAACGAGATGGTTTTAAAATTGCGCTAACTTTGTACTGTTCATTTATTATAGCAATTACGAACGGAGGGACCAAGTTGAGATCCCCTAAGCAGCCGCGTCGTCAGGCATGCTCGGTTGATGGCGCGCGCATCTAGTTTTAACAAACAGGAATGATACATATCTCTTGTCGGTAAGGCGGACTGTAGATCTGTCAAAATCGCCGAGGTAGACTGCGCTGAGTTAGACTGCGCCGAGTAAGACTGTCCCAAGTAAGACTGCGTGGAGTAAGACTGCCCCGAGGTAGACTATCCCCATCCCCATTAATACGTGTCGAAAATGAAGAGACACGTATTTCGGCGTTTTTCATTTTGAGCCCCCGCTTTTGAGATACAGTCAAATGAAGTTTTTAGACTATTGACCACACGGTCATTCAAATCGATATATTTCAGCAACGGTTAGTGATAACTTGAAAAACCACGGGTGTTTTTTTTCGTTTTTGAACGCTCTATACAATGAAAACAATTACGATTATGTTGCCCAAATTCAACAATTACTTATAAACAATTCAAAATTAAAAGTTAAATAGAACAAAAAATGTACCCTTAATTTTTCAAATTTTTTTTTTTTAATTTCTTAAACGAAAACGAAAATTTAGCCACCTTGAACTTTTTGGGCCGACGCTTCGTTCGGAAGTTATAGCTTTTTTGTCATAAAAAACCCGCAAATAACTATTTTATTAGCAAAAAATTGCATGAAAAAAGTCCCTCTAATTATTGAAATTTTTTTTTTTTTTTTCAAATTCCTTGAACGAAAACGGAAATTTTGAAACCCTGCCGGACTTGGGCCGACGCTTCGTTCGAAAGTTATAGCTTTTTTTCTCAACACCCGGGTAAATATTTGCGGCTTTTATATGACAAAAAAAGCTATAACAGTAATTATGCAACAATCGGCGGACCCGAGGGAAATGACCCCACGGTTTGGTTTGGAATGTCCCATATACATATGGGGATACATGGGGTATTCCTGAAGATTTCGGCAACTTCGGACAGATGGGTCGAACTTTTTGCCCCCCAATTTTTCACATTAATATATGTCAAAAATGAAGAGACACGTATTTCGGCGTTTTTCATTTTGAGCCCCCGCTTTTGAGATACAGTCAAATGAAGTTTTTGAACTATTGACCGCACTCGGCCATTCAAATCGATATATCTCAGCATCGGTTAGTGATAACTTGAAAAACCACGGGTGTTTTTTTTCGTTTTTGAACGCTCTATACAATGAAAATTAACGATTATGTTGCACAAATTCAACAATTACTTATAAACAATTCAAAATTAAAAGTAAAATAGAACAAAAATGTACCATTAGTTTTTGACATTTCGTCATTTCGTTTTTTTTTTTCGTATCTCGATTTTTCACTTTGCTGTGCTCAGAGACGGTCACGTGCTCTCCCCTCACGAAATATGAAAAATATCAACATTTTTCAAGATGTTTTATTTTTGTTTTTTTTTTCACACGTGTAACGATTTTTATCATTAAAATTTTTTGCGATTTTAAAGATTTGAAAAACAAAGAAAGTATTTTTTTAAATACAAGCAAGCTGCGTCCCACTCCCAAATTAGAAAAAAAACTATTCTTTTATAACATAGCATTTGTAGAAAAAAAATCAAATTTTTAAAAATGGCCGTTTTGTCGGTTTACTCTTATTTTTGCAACTTTGATGCGCGCGCATCACCTTAAGGAGTGATGGGAAAATGGTGAAAAAAAATTAGGGTCCGTTTGTAGTCGGAACAAAGTTAAAAAAAAAAATCGTATGCAAATTATATAATTCCTTTCTATGCAAATAACTATATGCAAGTTTATGCAACAATCAGCGCCCATCACCTTAAATAGTGGTGCAAAAATTCTGAAAAAAAATTAGGGTCTATTTTGAGTCGGAACAAAGTCAAAAATAAAATTATGCAAGAATCGGCGGACCCGAGGGAAATGACCCCACGGTTTGGTTTGGAATGCCCCATATATATGTAAGAGTGGACCTTAATAGGGGTGTTGACGAATTCCGACAAGTGCCGCCCCAGATATTTTCGAAATGAATTTAAAAAAATATGTGCAAAACCCCAGCACTGTAGTCCAATGCGAAGACGTGCCTGTAAGCTCGTTTTGTTTCCCATTTGAATAACAGGATTTTCAGACTAATTCAGTCATTATTTTTTGGAAGTGCTCCTAAGCATTGAAAAAAAATATTATTCATATAAATCTATCCTTAATTGGTATATCTACGTGTTGAATTTTTTACAAGGCGTTATCACAACCCTTACGCTCCCCACCCCCCTTTTATTATACACGACAAATTGATATTGATTGAACTGATAGACGATTATGATGATGAAGAGACGATTGAATTGATGAAAGGCGAGGTCTTGTCAAAAACGTACGAGTAGTTATACCCATTAACAATCAAGTTATGTGAATAATGCATTTTTTCCGTACAACTCGAAAAAATAATTACTGAATTAGTCTGAAAATCCCATTTTATTCAAATGGGAAAGAAAGCGAACTTACAGGCACGTCTTCTCATTGGACTATAGTGCTGAGGTTTTGCACGTATTTTTATTTATTTATTCCGAACCTATCTGGGGGGTCTACTTGTCGAAATTCGTCAACACCCCTATTAAGGTCCACCCTAATATATATATTAGGCTGTGTTGATTTTTTTTTTTTTTTCGACGGGTAGTGAAAAATCTATAGATAGTACCCTCAAATACCCAGAAAAAAATTGGCAGCTGATTAAAATTTTTTCTTAAGGTCGCTCATCGCATATTTCGTTTTCCCATTTGATTAACATGGGGAGACCTTCATGTTTTAATTCAACTAAGGATAACTCCGTGAGTTTTATAGCTACGACGGTCCAGTAAGTTTCATTTTAAAGTTCTTTAAAGTTCATTAAAACGGCTCCAAAAAATCCTGCATCCGATTGCAACTTCTGTCGATAATCGTGTCGGTACTGGAAAAAAATAATGCAAGAACCCAAATATTCGAATAATACAAGTAGTTTATCGAATTTTGTTTCTTATGAGTTGAACATCGATAGGATATCTGTATTAATCTTAAATTCAAAGAATAATGCAAATTTTCACTGTCATTTGGAGTATAAATGACATTTGAAATGTTAATCGCAGTATTCGGAAATACTGCGATTAATATTTCAATAAATAAAGAATTGAGTTTTCCAGTATTATTTTGTTATATATTGTCATTTATACTCCAAATGACAGTGAAAATTTGCATTATTCTTCGGATTTAAGAATAATACAGATATCCGACCGATGTTCAACCCATAAGAAACAAATTCGATAAACGACTCGTATTATTCGAATATTTAAGTTCTTGTATTATTTCTTTCCAGTACCGACACGATTATCGACAGAAGTTGCAATCGGATGCAGGATTTTTTGGAGCCGTTTTAAGCAAGTTTTAAAGAACTTCAAAATGAAACTTGCTGGACCGACGTAGCTATAAAACTCACGGAGTTATCCTTAGTTGAATTAAGGTAGTTCTGGAGGTACACGTATCAGTTAAAATTTTTGACTGCGGCGTACAGTGAAACCCAATCTTATCCAATGCTGTCGGTCAAAAACTTTTGACAGAGCTTGTACACTCTGTGTGTCCTACACAATCACATCTCATGCATGGATAGGGCCTCTACAAGCATAGAGCCCGCCGCTGTATTCGTGCCACAGCGCGATTCTCTTGTTTGAACGTGTACTGGTGTTTCGTAAAATCTCAACAGAAAATCTTCAAGAAAGAGTGTGAAAATGTCATCTCAAAAGACATTTAAGGGTGGATTTACGAAAAAAAATGTATTTCGACACGTTTCCGCAATTATTAAGACACAGAATTAAACTCGTTTCAAATTCCCGAAATGTCCCTCGCACCCCTCAGTTTACTGCAGCGAACACTGTTGTTGTTTGGTCACAGCTGATTGTGTCTCCGTTCCGTGTCGAATAAAATAAATATTTTTTGTGCGTCAATATCTCCGAAACTAAGTAGTCGAAAATTGCAATTTTTTTTATGTGTAAACATCTTAGCTTGCACCCCCCCCCCCCCCCCAAATTTCATGCGGTGGTAATCTCAGAAATGTGGGACGAAAAACCGAACGGTCTGACGTCACGCACGAGGTATAGGCAAATTTATCTGTAGAGTAATCACAGAAAAAAGGGGACGAAAAACCGAACGGTCTGACGTCATGCCCCAGGTAGAAGCGAACTTGTCGGTAGAGTAATCTCACAAAAATGGGACGAAAAACCGAACGCTCTGACGTCACGCACGAGGTACCAGCGAATTTGTCTATAGAGTAATCACAGAAAAAAGGGGACGAAAAACCGAACGGTCTGACGTCATGCACAACAAATGGGCGAATTTTCCTGTACAGTAACCTCAGAAAAGATAAGACGAAAAATCGAACGGTCTGACGTCACGCACTAGGTATAAGCGAATTTGTCAGTAGAGTTATCTCAGAAAAGGTGGGTTGAAAAACCGAATTTGTTAGTAGATTAATCTCAGAGAAGATGGGATGAAACACCGAAGGGAAATACATCATGAGTGAGGTATAAGCAAATTTCTACATGAAACGACCGCATGGAAACAGTGATGGCCCAGCGACGTATGTCAAACACAACAAATCTGGCGTGTGCGTCAGCTGAGGCACCGAAGGGATTGTCGAGTTGCTCTGTGGTGTATAAGTGTTGTGAATCGTGAATCGTGGATCGTAAGTACTGTCAAAAATTATCGAGTGTAAATAAATCATATTTTAATAAATTATCAGTGTGATGATATGCTCATGTTGAACATAGTCTATGCAACGTGATCTTATCGTATTCCAGATATGTGAATATATATTTCTTCAATTGTTATCCAAATGTACTTGAGGTTAATCATGTCAATGAAAATATTGATCAGTGATCGCATCTATATCGACTCGATTCGAAAAATTCAATCGAAATGAAATTCAAAATTCAATTCGGAATCAACTTCGATTTGAAAATGAATTCCGATAGAAATGATTCTACAAACCGATATGGAACGACCATCGATGCAGTCGTCCTCCGAAAATTAGAAACGTCGACGTCTCGGGTATATGTCTCTTACTTCAGTTATCATAACCCCTACAGCCTGAATTTTTTCAACAATCTTGCAAGAATCTTTTTATGAGATATTGAAATATAGCACGGAACGTTAAAGCAAAACTGCTGGAGTGTATCTATGTCCGCCCCTTCGCAACATTGCAATTCTGTTTCAAAAATATTGTGGGAATAATGCAGACTCTGTATACAAAATTTTGCCATAATCCTTTCAAAACATTTCAATGAAATATATCTTGCAATATCGAGGCAGGACTGCACCAATTTAGAATTGATTCAACGATTTTATCGTGACGAATTGAAAATAGGTGTATAAAGTAGACAAATAGAGATGTGCATACAAACAAATCCACACTGTTATAATCAGTACAAATATGATGTTATAATAGTATGATCCATAAGGTTTATTACATTACATTTTTACATTTATAAGTAGAGAATGATTACATAATACATATATATTTTATATTTATAGAATATATGTTTTTCTTTAAATTAACAATAGTTTTTTTTGTACTGATTGACAACTGGATACATCTCATCTATCTTCGCTGATCATTCAGCACTGGAAAAAGACTCGTTATCGATGTCGTTTCGACAATCAGAATCCGAATTTTATGTGATACCATTGCGCCATGGTCATAATTTGTAGGAAAAAAGCTAATAATAAATAAAGATAATAAAAAGAATTTCGTTTTACATGTATGTTTTGCATGAAACTTCAAAAAATCCTGTAGTTCCAATATTACTGCAAATTATAAGCAAGGTTTTTGCAAAATATTGCAGGACAGTTTCCAATATAATATCGCTGTAATATTTAAGTGCAATATCGTACACAAAACTTAACCACAATAAATGTGCAACATATCGTTGCAACTGCAATATTGGAACATTTTTGCAGCACTGCCACAATATGATGTGCTGTAGGGGAAGCCAATTGCGTTGATTCTACGAAAAAGCCAATCCAGCGAATAAAGAATTGTTTGTTAATATTAAAAATGTAATGTATACAATTTCATTCCTACCTTCCTTCCTTTGCAGTGAACTGTACATACAATACACATACACGCGTTGTTTACACATAACCATGAGAGTCCTAATTGGACTCACATCTTTTTTAAAATCAATCCTACCACAGTTCTGCATACACGAGTGTTTTTATTTAAAAATTGTAAGTTCCGTTTAGCGTCTATGATGAAAAATGTGAACCAAGTCCTATCCGTTCACGTGTTAGGCATAGGCATCGCGTACAAAAAAACCGATTTTTCATTGCAGATATCTCATAAACTAAGTAGTCGATTGGATTAAAAATTTAGGAATCGGTTCATGAAGGTTGTGTCTACACCACACTGAAATTTCAGGCCATTCCTAAGATTTCGGAAAAACTCCAGAACTACCTTAAAACATGAAGGTCTCCCCGTGTTAATCAAATGGGAAAACGAAATATGCGATGAGCGACCTTAAGAACATTTGTTATTAAGCTGCCAATTTTTTCCTGGGTATTTGAGGGTACTATCTATGGATTTTTCACTACCCGTCGGAAAAAAAATCAACACAGCCTAATATATATGAGGCATTCCATGCCGTTCCGAACGGTCAAAAAGTTGTCCACTCTCAAAAAGATTGAAATTGTGTCAAAGTATTTAATTATATAAAAAAGAGATGTGTACATTTTTTCAAAATTTTTGGATCACATTTTTTTGAGTTTTTTAAAATCTCGAAATTGTCTAAGTACCGTTATATCTTGAAAGCATACAATTAAGCAGAAAAATGTTTTGGACAAAAAAGTTGCATTTTGACATAAGCTTCGTGAAAATTCATTCTTCGGAATTTTTCGAGTCAAAAAAATGACCATTTTCATAAAAAATGTACAAAAATAATTTTATGACACGCTGCGCGTAAAAGTGCGGTTTTACGCTCACTTCGTTCGCGTCAAACCGCATTTACGCACCATGTGACATAAAAATTCGTACGATACTCGTACGAAGAACGTTTTCTGAACTCGTGTGATTGCAACACTCGCCTTTGGCTCGTTCTGCAAACTCACACTCGTCAGAAATTTTTTTTTCGTACTAGTGTCATAATGTACTATTATATAACGCAACCATGTTTTCCTCGCTTTTTTGTGCGTGTCTGCGGGAGCTGAAGTTGGCGTTTTCACAACTTTCGACGGTTGCTATGGTAGCAGGCAGTAAAAGTAAACAACAAAATCACTCGGAGTTAAATATGCCCCCCGCACCCCGGTTGAGAGGCGAGGGGAAACATTTGCGGACCAAGATCGGGAGTACATATAACGTTGATCGTTTGAAAGTTAATCAAGTTTTCTATATTCTGTTGTGTTTTATGCAATAAAAAATATGATTAATAATCAAGTGAAATAGTTTAATTTTCTATGTCTAATCATTCATATATTTTATTTGAAATTCGTTTTGTACCAAGTAAGCAAGGCTGATAATTTATTCAATATGAATCAGAGCAATGTTGGATTCATTCAGTGGGGAGGCTCCGACCCCCAACCCCCCGCCGGGGCTCCGCCCCTACACCCCACCGGGGCTTCGCCCCTGGACCCCACGTGGGCTTCGCCTCTGGGCCCCACCAGGGCTTCGCCCCTGGACCCCACCAGGGCCACGACCCTAGACCCCACCAGGGCCACGACCCTAGACCCCACCAAGAGCGAGGGCCGTTCTCAACCTGTCGGTTTCGGTCGAGATGCCGAAAGTGAATTTACGGCGAGTCAACTTCAGTTTGAAGCTTGGAAAACATGATTTTATTATATAAAGTATCGTGTGCATCTCGGAGGCGGGCCTTTTAACGCTGCGCGCGCTCGCCTCCGACTCGTGCGGAAAACATCCGCCGCTCGCCGTTAAAAGTGCCCAGTTGTCTCCTCGATACACAATTTACTATTTTTCGGTCGGTATATCATTTTCGATTTATCTCAAAAAATTTCAGAAAATACTCCGAAATGTGCACAATAGACACACGTATTTTTTTAAAGATGGCTCGATTAGTCGTTCTAAAGCTATGCTTTATTTTATTAACAATTTTTTTTTTTAATTCTTTTAGAAAAATCAATTATTATCGAAAATGATGCTCTCCCAAATTGTATCTCTCAAATTTTGAGATAAGAGTACATCGACAATAATAATATTAATGTTTTGGCGCTTATTAGAGCATAGTTCATCGGTAACGTAGATGGAACTCCATCGATCTCGTTCGAAAGCTACGCTCTATAATCAGTCGTTTAAAATATTCAATGATTGAATTAATAATTTTCTGTCGTAACATTATATTTTTCCCTTATTGTTGTAAACATTAATCCAAATGTCAGAACTGGGAAAGAGTGAAGCATCTATGCTTTTTTTTCACAGTTCTTACATTGTGATAAATGTGAAGCATTTATGCTTCACTCTTTTCCAGTTCTCACATTGGGATTAATGTGTACAACAATAAGGGAAAAATATAATGTTACGGCCGAAAATTATTAATTCAATCATTGCATTTTTTGAACGAGTGATTATAGAGTGTAGCTTTCGAACGAGATCAATAGAGTTCCATCTACGTTACCGATGAACTATGCTCCAATAAGAACCAAAACATTAATATTATTATTGTCGATGTACTCTTATCTAAAAATTTGAGAAAAACAATTTGGGAGAGTATGATTTTCGATAATAATTGATTTTTCTGAAAGAATTAAAAAAAAATTTATTAATAAAATAAAGCATAGCTTTAGAACCACTAATCAAGCCATCTTAAAAAAAATACATGTCTTTTGTGCACATTTCGGAGTATTTTCTGAAATTTTTTGAGATAAATCGAAAATGATAAACCGACCAAAAAAAATTATTTTTGTATATTTTTTATGAAAATGGTCATTTTTTAGACTCGAAAAATTCAGAAAAATTAATTTTCACGAAGCTTATGTAAAAATGCAACTTTTTTTGTCTAAAACATTTTTCTGCTTAATCGTATGCTTTCAAGATATAACGGTACTTAAAAAATTTCGAAATTTTTAAAAACAAAAAAATGCGAACCAAAAATTTTGAAAAAATGTACACTACTCTTTTTCATATAATCAAATACTTTGACAAAATTTCAATCTTTTTGGGAGTGGACAACTTTTTGACCGTTCGAAATCGCATGGAATGCCTCATATTTTAGGGTAGTTCTTATTTGGGTCATTTTTAAAATGTGATTGGAGACCGGTGTCAATCAATGGCAAAAAAAAAATTGTTGAGCCTAATTTGAACCTCTTAGTCCAACTCCTCCAACTTCCAAGAAGCAGGTGAAGTTTCCCGTTTAAAATACATGCAATTTTTCTCCATCCCGGTAATTATATTAGTAGGAGGACTATTTCTTCTTGAAAACATCCAATACTATATGGAATTCACGGGTATAAACCCAACTTTCAGGAAAAAAATATGTCACATGGGTAATTTCATGCCACATTTACACGCACCTTCGCACCGGTCCCTGACGATCGTCCTGCAATTTATTGGGATAATTCTGAAATAAATAGAATATTTGAAAGTTACGGGACCCTACATTGATTGTGATCGTTCAGGAAGGTTGAGTTAAAGGTTGGGTTGAGAAGTTTTACGTCAATTCTGTCCCACTTGGCTCAGGTTTTATGCAGATTCATCAATTTTTTATTTAAAAAAGAGTGAAAAATATAAAAATGACCCATACATGTGTCATATTTTTTTCCTGAAAGTAGAGTTTATACCCGTGAATCCCATATAGTATTGGATTTCTTCAAGAATAGTTAGTCCTCCCACTAATATAATTACCGGGATGGAGAAAAATTGCGTGTATTTTAAACGGGAAACTTCACCCGCTTCTCGGAAGTTGAAGGAGTTGCACCAAGAGGTTCAAATTAGGCTCAAAAACATTTTTTTTTGCCATTGATTGACACCGGTCCCCAATCACATTTTAAAAACTACCAAAATAAGAACCACCCTATATGGGGTAAAATTTCCCAATTCACCGAACTATAACCCTCCTATCCCCCGATGTGGACCATGATTTTTTTTTTTTTTTGAATCCTTTGGATCCTACGACCTCACTAATTTTTTAAAAGATTTTTCAGACCCCTCCTTCCCCTCCCCTGCCCTCACCATATTATTTTTATCAAGAGGTAACTGCTATTTGCCCCCTTTTTATTTGGATGGTATTTTTTTTCCGGATACTCCATTGAAATTGGATAACTTTTTCCATAAAATTGGAGTGGGCAGCGGGTTCCTAATATTTTTATAAATTTTTTTTGAAATTTTGCAAAAATTCGATTTTTTCCTAAATTTGAATGTATGATAATGGTTTCCAATCTAAAAAAAAGAAAAGAAACATGAAATCTATCTTCCAAAAAAATCGATATTTCGATTATTTCGATAGAGAATCGATTTTTGAGTATGAATTAATTGCTGCTATCATCAGGAGGTAACTCCTAGTTCCTATCGATTTTCTATCGAAATAATCGGAATATCGATTTTTTTGCAAGATAGATTTTATTCTTCTTTTCTTTTTTTAGATAAAAAACCATTATCATACATTCAAATTTCGGAAAAACTCGAATTTTTGCAAAATTTCAAAAAAATAAATAAAAATATTAGTAACCCGCTGCCCCCTCCAATTTTATAAAAAGAATTCTTAAATTTCAATAGAGCATCCGGGAATAGTATATTACACTACAAGGGCAGAAAGTTTGCGATTCCTGCAATGATCCTGAGGCGAAGCTGAGGGCATCTGGCGCGCAGTTCAGGGCTCTCAAATTTTCTGCCCGTGTAGTGTATACTATTTTTCTTTATACCCGGTCGAAAGTACGTTTTATCTCATTTTTATTCATGTCAGCATTTTTTCGGTTTGCTTTTTTTTCTTTCCGTTTACTTACTTTTTTGAGCCGTAAATGTCACCTAGACCTATAGTATGTTCTTGATGCCTCCCCTGACATTTGCGGCACGAGCGAAGCGAGTGCTGCTGGTCAGGGGCAGGCATCAAATGCATCCGTAAAGACAATTATAAAATCACTTTTTAAGAAAAAATTAATTTAAAAAAAATTACTTCGGCAACGTATTCGACTGTATTATTGAAGTGGCTTCTGCATCAAAGCTTCTTAAAATCTCTTTCTCGTCAATAGATTCCACTGATGAAGATGGTTTGTCCATTTTTTATTCACTAATTATATTTTACTTCATACAATTCCTCAATTTATAATCACTGATATGTAGATTCACATAAAAATTCTCAGCAAGCAATTTGACGTTCTGCGTAACTCAGTATCCGCAAGAACAAACAAAATAACCGAGTGAGCGGTAGAGATTGCTGACTAGCGGCCACCTTCGTGTATCTGTTTAGTGCATGATTAATTTCTTTCGGCGCACTGTAGCAGAGCGCATGCGCGGCTCTACCAATGCATGAATGTTAGACTTTCTGCATCGAAGTCGAAGCCGAAAGTACGTACTTTCGACCGAGTATGAAGAAAAAAAATTTAATCCAAGTAAGAAGGGGGCAAATAACAGTTACCTCTAGATTAAAATAATATGGTGGGGGGAGGGGAGGGGTCTAAACAAATTTTTTAAAAAGTGAGGTCGTAGGATTCAAAGAATACTAAAAAAAATCATCATCCACATCGGAGGATAAGAGGGTTTCAGTTCGGTGAATTGGGAAATTTGGCCTCATATGTATATTAGGCCGGCTTGAAAATAAAACTTTTTTTTTTCTTTCAACCAAAATACATTCACGCCAAAGTATCTTCCATCAAGAGAATCGTGTCCAAAAATGAGCCCGATTGGACCATTTTTAGGGGTAGCGCAAGATTTTTCTAGTTTTCCCATTTGATTAACATCGGAAGAACGAAAAGTTTCCATTCAAAAAATCGTAGCTCCGCCAATTATATAGGTACATTGATCCGGTTAGTTCCATTTAAAAGCTCTTGAAACACCGCTTAAAATGGCGTGCGAACCTTTGGGATCCCATTGCAATTTCCATGGAGACTAGAGGTAAGGAGTACGCACGACCGTGGAAATCGCGGTCGAAATGTGTTCTCCGAAACCGAGAAAAAGTCGTCAACGCGAACCGAAATGGAGAACCACTGCTCTATGCGACTGAAGTGAGCGACCCTTGAACCTAGCTCTACGATTTGCTCAAGTTTTATCGGCGCTAACTTCATCTCGGTTCGCGTTGAAGTTCAGTGGTGCCCATTCATCCAACTTTTTCGGCACTTTCGCGCACGTTTCTGAGCAGTCCGTGCGTACTCCTTACCTCTAGTCTCCATGGCAATTTCCATCAATAATTTTATTGTTTCGTAAGAAATTATCGATGGAAGTTGCAATCGAATTTTAAAGGTCTGCACGTCATTTTAAGCGGTTTTTCAAGAGCTTTTAAATGGAACTAACCGGATCAATGTACCTATATAATTGGCGGAGCTACGATTTTTTGAATGATAACTTTCCGTTCTTCCGATGTTAATCAAATGGGAAAACTAGAAAAATCTTGCGCGACCCCTAAAAATGGTCCGATCGGGCTCATCTTTGGACACGATTTTCTTGATGGAAGATACTTTGACGTGAATGTATTTTGATTGAAAGAAAAAAAAAAGTTTTTTTTTCAAGCCGCCCTAATGTATATATATTATTTTATTTAAACATTTTCACGTACGAAACAATGAACGTTCACAATTAATCACGTTCATATTATTTTTTTACAGTTGTATGCGAGAGCGGAAGGGGTGGATCACTTATCGGACTTGCCGGAGGACTTTTGGCTCACAATTACGTATCTAACAGTATTTCGTGGCTGCCTCAGACTGCTCCCAACATAAAGCCAATACAGGATGGGATATAGCGCCGAAACGACGTATCTCCATCATTATTTTTCTTTAAGAATTTTTGTTTTAAATTAAGCGTCTTTAACCGAAAGGACGTTCCAGCCGAGTACGAGTCTGTCGAAGCCGCAGGAGAACAAATTGCACACGTCCCCGTCTTCCGCCCAGGTAACCGAGCACACCATTCTCCGGTGGCCCTGAAACGTAAAAAATAAGGAAAATAAATAAATAAAAAGATACGTCGGAATAATTGTTGGCTTAGCAAACGAGAGTAATTATAGCGGGTACGCAAATGATGGGTTTAATAAACAGGTATTGTTCGTATACCTGTCTACTAGTGCGCGGTAACCTTGCCAATCGCTGTCCGCTTAGATCGAACAGACGTATTTGTCTGTTATCATGAGGTATCGCAATGATACCGCTGCTGGAAACTGAGAGACGATTCGCTGCGCTGTCTCCCCTTATCGTAGCCAGAGGACTTCGAATATTTCGCAGTTCCCAGACCTTGACGCTTCGATCGTCCGAGCCCGATACTATCTTGTCCTCGCGTGTGAAAACCGCGGATGTAACGGCTCTGTAACCACATAGAATATATAGATATAGTTGTAATCATTCGACTTGTCAAGCTCAAGCGACATTGTGGTCGATTGAAGTGGTTCCGTAGCTTTACCATAAAAACGATAAGTAGCAAAAAAAAGATTGATAGTTTTTTAATCATAAAATCGATTGGCTTATACTCGAACAAAATTTTCTATTCATTTTTTAAAAAACGATGTTACGTAAAATTGCGGAATATTCACAAATGTAAAACGTGTAAATGTAAATGTGTGTGTGTGTGTTCGCAATATTGATAAATTGGAAAAATTCAAGAACTGGATATCCAGAAAAAGTTTGTCAATATTTCTAGTCCGTTTCATTTCAAAATCAATTCCTCCACGAAATATTTCGTTTTCCTGAGATATCTCCGAAATTAAATGATTTAATGTGCAAAAATCTGCTGTAGAGCTGCGTATTACGCACTGTCTGTAAGTATCCTTAATGTGTTATATTACGCAACAGACCTTTCCAAAAAGAAAATTACAATTGTGCAGAATTTATAAATAGCTACGAATCCATTTTACTCAAGTTACAACATCATCCATCTCTCTCAGATTCCCACAAGTGTGAGAACGATAGCTGAATTTCTCCAATGTATTGTTCTCCGTCACCGTTAAGCTCTCGGATCAAATACATGAACGGTTGACTGTACAATTCTGAGACACAGTCAATCGATCTCGTCTTCGATCCGAACATAAATTGTAAAAAAAAACAATGCATTAGTTTTTGTTACCGACCAAGCACTAGAAGATCATCTTGAAAAACGCGTGAAAAAAATAATTGAAAATAAATAATAATAACAAAGCCAGTCCGCGAAATATTTTTCTGCCGAGTTATTTCGAATAAAAATGTGTCTCACTCGGTGTGTCCCTGAAACACAGATACGGAATGAATGGGTTCCCTGAAGTCCCACAAACGGAAGGTGCTGTCCCGACTTGACGTGACGCAAAGACGTTGGACGTGATGGGTCGACACGTGGGTCAATTCTTGATCGTGACCGCACAAAGTGTGTATGATTTCGCCGGTCTCGGCGTCGTAAAAATTTGCAGTCCTGTCCCAGGAAGCGGTTACCAATTGTTCGGCACCCGGTAACCAATCGGCGGACACAACAACGCCGCTGTGACCGAATAATTCGCGGACCGGGGTTCTAAGGGTTGGTGGCTCATCGAGCTCGTCGCCCCCGCAGGGAGCGTTTGTCGGTGTACGATCGGTATTTGTCAAGTCCTCGGACGACGATTGACGCTTAGGTATGTCCCAATTAACGGCCGCTTGCCAAATATGAGCCGAACAGTCGCCGCTTGCCGTGAGTACCAAGTCGATGGTCGGATGAAAACGTAACGAATTAACGGAACCGCCGTGTCCAATGTATTGAAGCAAACATCGTCCACTTTCCATGCCCCAAACACGAGCTGAGTGATCTGCCGACGCAGTTGCTACTATCGGCTGTCCGGAACGACCGACCGACACTTCCCAAACACCATCTCTGTGACCGGTGTATTGTCTCTGCATGCTGCACGTCATAGTTGGATTTTTGAAACTCGAAACTATTTTACTCGTGTGAGCTTTTAGCTTATGGGAAGTTTTGACTTTGTGCGCGGCATTCCCGCCGGTCACTGCAAGAACAAAATTTTTTCGTCGTATTAGTTCAGATTGACAATTTAACTCGATTTCGTATTCCGAGGTTTCAATGATTTTCTTGTATATGTCGTTTCGTTGTATTTCTCTGTAAGAATAAAAAATGGTCCATCAATTCAAATTATTAATAGAGACGAATAAAAACATACAAAAATAACGGTTTGGTGTAATTTCAATTTTCCATAGCTTTTAAGCTCGTTGTAGGTCTTGATAAAATGATGATAAACTTGAAAACAACGATGTAACATATTTTTCTTCATACTCGGTCGAAAGTACGTACTTTCGGCTTCGACTACGATGCAGAAAGTCTAACATTCATGCATTGGTAGAGCCGCGCATGCGCTCTGCTACAGTGCGCCGAAAGAAATTAATCATGCACTAAACAGATACACGAAGGTGGCTGCTAGTCAGCAATCTCTACCGCTCACTCGGTTATTTTGTTTGTTCTTGCGGATACTGAGTTACGCATAACGTCAAATTGCTTGCTGAGAATTTTTATGTGAATCTACATATCAGTGATTATAAATTGAGGAATTGTATGAAGTGAAATATAATTAGTGAATAAAAAATGGACAAACCATCTTCATCAGTGGAATCTATGGACGAGGAAGAGATTTTAAGAAGCTTTGATGCAGAAGCCACTTCAATAATACAGTCGAATACGTTGCCGAAGTAATTTTTTTTAAATTAATTTTTTCTTAAAAAGTGATTTTATAATTGTCTTTTCGGATGCATTTGATGCCTGCCCCTGACCAGCAGCACTCGCTTCGCTCGTGCCGCAAATGTCAGGGCAGGCATCAAGAACATACTATAGGTCTAGGTGACATTTACGGCTCAAAAAAGTAAGTAAACGGAAAGAAAAAAAACAAACCGAAAAAATGCTGAAATGAATAAAAATGAGATAAAACGTACTTTCGTCCGGGTATAAAGAAAAATAGTATACACTACACGGGCAGAAAATTTGAGAGCCCTCAACTGCGCGCCAGATGCCCTCGGCTTCGCCTCAGGCATCATGTCGCGCAGTGCAGGAATCTCAAACTTTCTGCCCTTGTAGTGTAATATACTATGTATAGTCGCAATAACGCCTATGCATAAAATAAATTAAAATTAGGAAGTTACATTGTTAGATTTTTTATATTGGTTTTCATTCCTTTATAAATTGAAGCAAACTTACAGTGAATCCAACTCGAAAAAAACATATTGGCGATTGGAATTAATTCGTAGCGTTTTTTTATACAAAAAATCGTTTATTTAAAATAGAGTCTCCAAACTCTTTGTCTTTCGATGCAATCCACGAATCAACCTATTTTTTGCAATGTTTATAAGAAGTAAGCTTCTGGTTGGACAGGCCATGAGTCATCGATCGAAAGAAGTGATAATTAGAAGAAGCAATGTCTGGAGAATACGGCGAATGGAGAAAATCTTCCCATTTGAGCGTTTCCAAGTATGTTTTCACCGGTTTTGCGACGTACGGACAAGCATTGTCGGGCTGCAAAATCACCCTGTCGGCTTTCGAAGTATTGCGGCCGGTTTTCCTTTAATGCACGGCTCAAGCGCATTAATTGTCGTCGGTAGCGATTGATGTTTAATTTGGTTTATTTTAGCATTTAACATCTAACACGCTTTAACAGTGCAGAGTAACGATACATATATATTATACGATTAGAGTTTAACAGTCTTTTCTTTATTTGTCTCAGTCTACACATTGCACGTTGTGCACGGAATAAACGTTGTCTCGAAAGTCTTTTTCTTCTTTTTTTAAAAGAAGGGGAGGCCACCACCAGGTGGCGACAAAGCCTCGAACCCGTGTTGCCCTCAAATATAGGCGGGAACAACAGCGATATTTAGTGGAGGTCTAAATATATTATTGTACTAAATATAGTGATTGGGCATGAGCAGCTCATAGTCTTCATTCTTCATCTTCGAACACTTTCGGCTGTCCAGGTCGTTCCTTGTCTTCCAAGTCATAATCACCACTTTTAAAACGTGCAAACCACTTCCGACACGTTTGCTTAGCTGAAGCATGGCCACTAGGGTGGACCTTAATAGGGGTGTGACGAATGTCGACAAGTGCACCCCCCAGATAGGTTCGAAATAAATTAAAAAAAATATGTGCAAACCCCAGCACTGTAGTCCAATGCGGAGACGTGCCTGTAAGCTCGTTTTGTTTCCCATTTGAATAACATGGGATTTTCAGACTAATTCAGTCATTATTTTTTGGAACTGCTCCTAAGCATTGAGAAAAAATATCATTTATATAAATCTATTCTTAATTGGTATATCTACGTGTTACATTTTTACAAGGCGTTATCCCAACCCTTACGCTCCCCACCCCCCTTCTATTATACACGACGGCAAATTGATACAGGCGAGGTCTTGTAAAAAAAATGTACGAGTAGTTATACCCATTAACAATAAATTTATGTGAATAAAGAATTATTTCCGTGCTTAGGGACAACACGAAAAAATAATTACTGAATTAGTCTGGAAATCCCATTTTATTCAAATGGGAAATAAAGCGAGCTTACAGGCACGTCTTCTCATTGGACTACAGCGCGGGGGTTTCGCACATATTTTTTTTAATTCATTTTGAACCTATCTAGGGGGTGCACTTGTCGAAATTCGTCAACACCCCTAATAAGGTCCACCCTAATGGTCACTATAAACTTCCGGTAAAATACGATGACTTTCGACAGCAGTTTTTTTTTATATTAAAGTAATGAAGTAAAACTCTCCGCAAAAACAATTTATCTGGAACAAAGTTCAACATATTCGATAAAGTACGTAGTATGGTTATTCACGCGCCAACCGAATGATATATACTGAAACTGACGCCTAAAGGCAGCTGTTTTACGGACAATGTTTGGCGCTGGTATTACATGAAGAATGTACTACCTACGCCATCTCTGGTAAAACGCTACGAGTTAATTTCAATTCCCGATATTTTCTTCAAAAGGGATAGAACAGTTCCTAAAATTTGGGCGACGGCCGAAAAACAGTTTTCTAAGTGGCAAATTCGATTTTAATACATTTCTGAGGGTTGAAATAATACATTGATATTTATTTCGAAAAGCTGAGACAATTTCGCGCCGAAAACTGACTTTCAATATATCTTAATAACCACGTAAGCATGTGAAAAAAATACTTGACAAAAAAAAGAAAACGAAAACTAAGGGGCCTATGGTTAGTAAAGCCGATGGTTAGTCGTGCCCATAGTTAGTACTGCCTATGGCTAGTAACGCCTATAACTATTTATGTTTATCTTGTGTGTGACTCTTTACGAGCTACACAAGTAATTTCCCGATTCGCGAGTTCAAAATCATTATTATCATTATTAATTGTCGTTAATAACGAGTTTATCCGTCTTCGGAGAAATTCGACAGTCTTCTACTTATCAATATTGTTGCTGAATGCCGTCGCATTAAACGAACAACTTATAATCTTGTTCTGCTTGATTCCTTATTATAGCATAATAATGTTTCAAAATAAACGTCAATGCCCCACAATCAAACGCGTTGTTTTGATATCGTACTTTGTGAAATATTTTCTTCTTATTAACTGTATCAAGAGCACTTAAATAATCTATTACATCATTATTAGTACTGAAACTATTCTCTTTCTCTCCTTATAAATTTTTTTTTTCAATGCGGCAATGATAGTGCTGCTTAGTTGCTCCCTTCCAAATTTCCATCTATCCGTGTAGATTCCGTTTTTCGAATATGTTTTTCCTTTTTACTAAAAAAACCTACTCGCCCAAATTGGACCAAAATCCAATCAGCTCAAAGTTACAGCTCGACGCATCGATTGCATCATCGATCATTCTGATCGCATTATTAGTTCCGGAGAAAACGTTAACAAAAAATTTGAGTGTCCTTGTTACATTTAGTAAGAAATATATATTTCACAAAGTACAATACAATAACAACGCGTATGATTGTAGGGCATTGACGTTTATTTTGAAACATTATTATGATATAATAAGGAACCAAGCGGATGAAGAGTATACGATGTTCGCTTAATGCGACGGCATTCAGCAATAATATTGATAAGTAGAAAACTTAAATTTCCTCGAATACGGATAAACTCGTTATTAACGACACTTAATAATGATAATAATAATTTTAAACTCTCACAAGGGGAAGCTACGATGCATGGGTCACCGATTCGATCCATCTTTAGTACACGTGTAGGGCATAACCAGGAGTACAACGGCTGCAAGTAGTAAGGTGCGCTTCTCAGTCGTTTCCGAGAAATTAATTAATCGAAATTGCAGTGCGTTCATATGCGTTTTACGTTAGCAAAAATTTCAACGACCGCGTGGCGCAGCGGTAAGAGCCCTGTTCCGTAAGCGCGAGATCGCTGGATCGTTGGATCGTATCCCACCGGTGATCTTAATTTTTTTTTCTTATAATATTTCACATTTCTTACAAATTTAGGTGTCTTGAATAATATTTATTTTGGAATCAATTGTATAACTTATTTTTTTAGCGGGAAGAAGGATTCTGAAAAAGTCGTACAGGAGATTGAAGAATTAATACTTTTATGACACGCTGCGCGTAAAAGTGCGGTTTGACGCGAACGAAGTGAAGTGAGTTACTGAAGTTATTCACGCGAGTTATTTACTGAAGAGACCAAACTTTGGTTCGAGTCGATAGGTTGTTTATTTTTTGTGCTATCACGCCCGCCAACTCAGAAAAATCGAAAAAATGAAAACTCGAGAAAACGCGCTTTAAAATTTTCAGTAGAAGAAAATATCAATTTTTGGTTTTTTACGGTGATGATCGGCTAATCAGCTATTCCTGGTCCATATAGTAGTCCTCCTGCTACCTCAAACATCTCGTTCTGATGCATTTGTTCGAGTCTACGAGCCGTACAAGCCTCCTTGGTGCTCAATGACTCGCGCCTGTTCTCTCTTCCGATCCATTGCGCGTCAGCGGTATCAACAAACATTTCGCATTGCTGGCCAATTTTCAAATCCAGCAACTCCATGTTATTCATAATCGCTGAATAACCTTCGTCGAGCATGCCTGCAGCCAAGTAGGCGGCAATTTCTACGATTTTTTGGCCGGAACGCAGGTGCTTTGGAGTCATGCGCAAGACTGTTGAGTTGAACGACTCGTTTGAATTTTGCGTGTGACCGCCTAAGTATCTCGTTAGATGGTCGTCATTCGATAGTTGTTCATGAATCGGGCGAATGTGCTTCTCATTTTTTTTCGTCAATTAATCGAACAGGATGCTTAAAAGATTGTAGTTGATTCGTGCATTCAGCCTAGCGCCATTCACACCAGCTATCGACGCCTGTTGGACAATTCTCGTGTCGAGGGGATTTGTCTGTGGAGCAATAATGATGCATGGTTGCTATTACATCTTTTTTCATTTCTTGGACAGAATCAACATTTCTTCTAATTGCCAAGCCATAATAAATTGTTAGCTTTTTTATGACACCTTCCGTCAGCCGATTTTTACCACCAAGCTTCTCTTTCTTCCTTATATTTTGGAGTCGCGTACCCATTCGTTTTTGTACGAGTCCCACGCACTCACTTTTTGTAACCGGGCAATCGTCACCGTACGGATTTTCTTCCAAAATAGCGGCGACAGTTTTGGAATCGCCGTCGCCGATGTAATTTGTATATTTTACGCCGCATTTTTCTTCGGATCTCAAAAACATTTCCTTCATACAATCCGGCTCCACCTTCCCTGCTGATCCTTCGTGGTTTGAGACGCATGATTCTTTGTGCTCTTCATACCACTCTTCAAATTCGTCATCGTCCAGTTGTTTCTTTGGTAAGGCACATGAGTGGCAGTATGCACTTTTTACGATGAGGTCGATTACGTTGCCAGAGTAGTATCCTATAAGAGTTGTTACGGCGTACTTCGAGGTAAAGCCACGTTTTTTCCAGGATCCATCGCCGGACACTTTCAAATGACTTTCAATTCTTCCCTTTTCAACATTCTTTTCACGCTCTTCTTTGACAGCTTTCTCCCTGATCTTTTCAAACATCGATTTCGACGCCGAGTGAAGGTGCTGCACTATTTGATCATACGTTGATTTCGCCAAACCTTGGCACAGGTCCATGAGGCCACAAAATACATTTATGCCTTGTCGTAAAATACCAAGTAGCCTCATAACGAACACGATCCGTCTGTTTATTTCGTAACCGATGTTTATCAACGGTCCTGAATGAATTTCTCTTCAACCGCACGTATACAACACGATAAGAAAATTTTGAAAACTAAGCCTCGATATGCCCGCACTCTTGAAATTCAATGACTTGTTTAAACGATCTGCGGATTACAATATCAGCAATCGCGTGAAAAACTGTCAAGAATTAAATGATGCGATGATAGTTATATCCTCGCAGCTAGCAGTTGACAATTTTTTTTGCACCAGCACTCGTACCCAATTCGTCTTGACTGCCTCCAGATGTGAATCGATTACCGTGAAATTTTCATCTGCGCGGTTTCGAAGCCTGTGCGGAAGATGATTTTTCACTTTTCGGATAGCTTGACATGATGTTTGACGATGTGTACGCGCCAAGAGTCGGAGCAAAACTGACCGTTGATGCTGAAAGCGGCACAGCAGAAACACGTACACAGACAGCTGCTATACATTTTTATACGTTTACAAGCAGGTTTATGGCTCAGCATGACCCTACTACAAATTCAGAGTATTCATTTGAAAGACAGTTGAACTTCTCTCATGTCAGAAATTCGGAGTAGAAGATAGAGGGACGGAGCGCGCGCCAGACCCTGGCCGAGCGCGAACCTGCTCGACGTCTCTCTGCGCTCGGTTTTGTATCTCCGAAAATACTTCGAATTAGCATCTGTAACTTTGTGAATATATTTTTGGATAGTTAATCTATCGATTTAGACAATTAAAAAAAACGATTTTTTGAAACTTCTAAAGCAGGATCCCCCCTTAATGCACGAAATGAATTATTTTTTTTTCGGCAGTAAATAATATTTATAATTTACAACTAAATGCCTTACAATCTTCGGACGTTGTAAGTTTCGTATGTACATCTAGATAAGTACGGATTGAAGTTTTTCTCTATGAATGATGCATCAACGTCGTATTTGATATACGCTATCCCGTACTCGGGCAAAATACCGTTGACCGATCTGCTGCTCGGTGAGAAAATATCGGAATATTATTTTTGTCATCCTCACCTGAGAATGACGCATTCTCGCATCAATTTGAGTGCGCAATGTGCCTGATTCTCGCATTTCCAAAGCCGTGCCGGAATGTTTAATTCTCGCACTGTTCAATGACCCGAAGTAAACCAGGGATCGTACGATCCGTCAACTGTTCAGACACATTGCCTACTAAAATTGGTAGGAGAATGTGTCATTCTCACGTGAGGATGACAAAAAATAGTAGGTGTTGCGTGGGCGCGATTGGCGATTCCCTTATGAATGTGAGGCCTGCACTCAGCTTGGCACAGACGATGTGCCAAGCGCCTACGCCTCGTATTAGCCTCGCATTCATGTGGGAATCGCCAACGTCGCGCCCTTGCAACACAATATACTATTCCGAAAAACGTCAGTTCGGATTCATGGCACTAAACGCAGCGTCACCTGCGATAACTGGTTCACATCTGTGCCTCTTTTGCAACGTATGAAGGATGAACCTTATCAACTGAAAGTTACCGGTACTATCAGAAAAAATAACCAAGAGATTTCTGCTAAAATGAAAGTGTCTTCAAAGACTCCGGACTCAAAATTCTGTCACACAGATAATATGACGTGTCATAGATGCAAAAAAAAAATTAAAAAAAAAAATAGTGCTAGTCATTACATCTGGGAAGTTTGTGTGGGATTGGTTGTGTCATTCGCATGCGGTACACTGGGTGACTAATCGCTGGCCCATGCGAGTTTTTCAGGGAATGCTCAATTGAGCTGTAGTAAATGCACGTATTTTACTCAAGTGCAAATACGCAAATGAAGGCAATGATATGAAAATAGCCGCCACAAAGCATGCTTGGATGAAATTTGTATGTATCTCGCCAAATATTTCTTGGAACGTCGATATAAAGAAGAATCGCTTCGCAAGACTTTGCGTGTGGGCATCGCGACAATTTGAGATAAAAATTTTGAACCAGCTGTCGAAAAAAGGGTTGAGTTGCCGCATAAAAAAGGTGCGAACTTTGCCGGCGAAAAAAGATAGGAAAACAAAAATACAGTGCCTGCCCTGCGAAAGACCTATGTGCGACAAACGTAGATTGTATTTGTGCGTCGAATGTGGAGGCGTCGATTAAAAAATAATATTTTTTTCAAATATTTTCAACTTTCATATGAAAATTTATAAAATATACGATTTATGCAATAAAAATACTATTTTTCAAAATCATTTTGTCCACTTAAACGTACCACTTCCAATTTTCGACATCGACCAAAAGCCTTAAGTTCAAACTACAAAATAAATATATTTTTTTCAAAGTCCATAAAAGTTCTAGTTTTTTGTCAAAAATATAATAACTCAAGAGTAAAACGGCGTAAGATTTTTTAGCATATGGCAAAAATGTAATTTTTCACGAATTTTTTTGTACAAAAAGTCAGATTTCCTCAATTTTTGTTCTTATCCCGTTTCGACTACTTCACAATCTTAAATAGGAGACAACCACTATTAGATCATTTAGGAAACATGTTGAATTGAAGTTGGGCGCAAGAACGCAAATGAGTTCGGTTTTTGTAAGTGGGGTTCGCTGGACCCCATGTGACCGACTTGTTATTATTTGGAGGTGTGACCTCAACGGGTTATAAGCGACGATCATTTTCAAATAGCAAAGTTTTTCACATAAATTAGAAAACAACATATAAAATGTGGATTACGATTACTTTCCTATTTTTTCCTAAGAAGTACCCAGAAAAACAAATTTCGAAAAAAAAACCACTGAGTCAATTTTTCATGACGTTAGGAGCATTTAAAAAAGTGAATTTTTTTAAACCTCATCTCAAAAACGGATTGCCAGAAAATTGTGCAAAAATTATGAAGGGCTTTTTCTTTGGGTACAATAACATGCAAAATGTCCAGTCGAATCCAAAAAGTCGGTGTCACAGTCCGCCCATTCTCTCATTTATAAACCGATTAAGGTGAAATTTGTTACCCAGGCGGAGATCGTTGATCCAAAAGCAGTAGTGCTAAAAAAAATTTTTTTAATCAATTTTTCAATTTCCTCCCGCAAATTAAAATCAGTACTCGACATTTTTTTTTGCATCACCCCATCGCGTGAGGTGCCTTTTAATAGGTCTCCTCTAATTTAATTCAAAGGGTCCTGAGACCTTTCCATTGCAATCTTTCAGTCACGAGATATTCGCTTTCAAAGTCGTCATCAGAGTGTCCCCGCCCCTTCAATGTCTAAACTATCAATTCAAAAAATCGAACAAAATTCCAGAATGTAGCTTTAATTAGTACATTCAATCAGAATGGTAACGAAATCTGTAACAACAACAGATCATGGTAGATACCTATTATTCGAAATGAGTGGGAATGACTACGAAACCCTATCATGTGCGTGCCCAACACGCTCTTGACCACGGATTATGAATAAATTCGAAATGAAATTTGATAATAAATTATACACTTCGCTGGACTTTATTTTCAATTCAATTCCATGCCCATTATATTTATGAACACCCCAACTGGAAAAATGTAATTTCCTATGTAAAAAAACTTTAAGCAAAAGAAAATATATATTTTCTTGTTAGTTATTTTGCTTCGGCCATGATAATGACTTTGATGGTGAGAGCGTTGGCGATGATTAACCTTGTATATTTTTAAAAACCCTGTTTTTTTAATTTAACGTTTCGCCCCTATGGTTTGGGGCCTCCTCAGAAACTTCTTTATTGCCTGTCTTATGTGTTCTTCGTGACAGTCCTGTATAGGTGACTGATTTCCCAGTTTCTGTTACTTGTTTGATTTGGGATTGTATTCCATAACCTTTCTTAGTTTCTAGGTTGTGGTTAATCTGTTAGATGTTAAAAACTTCCTAGTGCATATTGTAGTTCCCATTTCTTGTATCTATGTTTGTCTTATTGTTGCAAAATTTTCTTCGTCCGCATCCATATTTCACCTTCACTACTGTCGCTTTATTCCTCTATACGTTATCGCTATTTGTTGAACCACAGGGGCGAAACGTTAAATTAAAAAATCAGGATTTAAAAAAAAAACACAAGGTCGACCATCGGAAAAGCTCTCACTATCAAAGTCAAATATATATTTTCGACGACGAGAATTGTGGGGCCAGAGCCGATAAATCGATTTCGAACGTTCGAACGCAATTTTCGTTACTTTACAAGGTTCAATATATTTAACATATTTTTTCTACTAAGGAGGCTCCGTCGCTAACGTCTCAACAGAAAAAAATAATTTTCAAGAATATCATAGATAATGTACCCATATTCACGTATGCAAAGTTTCAGATAAGGTTAACGACTAAATAAGAGATAAAAATAGTTAAAATTGGGATTTTCAACACAGGGCTTATGGAAGACGCACCCCCAAAAGACTTGTAGCAAGCGATATTTTTGCACTCAGACAACAGATACTGATGAAAAACTACAGTAACGTTGATTAGGTCATGAAGATTCCAAATATAATGAAAACGTTGTGGGTCATCGACTTATGTAAAAAGATATTCAATGTTAAAATGTCGAAATATTTAAAACTCCGATGGGTTTCGCGAACGTGTGAAGATCTGGCAGCGTCACAGGAATCAGGTGTTCGTTTGTTTAGTCCTGGCTCGAACCACCGCTTTGCGGCAGCGCTAACCATACTGTCATAGTCTTAGAATCGGGTTAGATCAACGCATATTTTCTGTCCCAATAAAAATCTCGGACTGTCAGCTCGCGGTGTCAGAAGAAATCAGCGGCGATCAGAGGAGAGGGTGGCATGGAGAATTGCGATGTTACCGTACTTCTTTAGGCAGTACCGTAACGTAAAATTGTGCCAATTCTTTGGTATTTATTTATCGATGCCCAGCTAATTAGTCTTGTATGAAATTATCAATAATACGTTTAGAATCAACCGTATTATGCCAAGCATGCGTATGACTGAAAAAAAAATGGGCCCCGCTTAGGCGCCCGCGCAACCCGCGTCTTCGTGGCCGAGCCTCCTTAAAGTTCATGATTTTCTCTAAAAAAAAACTGTTTTTGGACTTTTTTTTACCGATAACTAATGAATAGTCATGAGCGTTTGAAATGTTGATGTTTTTCAAAATGTGTAAATTTTGAGTCGCTATTACTTAAAAACGACAGGAGAAAAAAATTCGAAAAAAATATGGATACGTCTTTTGATAAGGTATTTCGAATGACAATTTATTTTTTGAGATTCAGACCGCCCAGTCCAACTTGTACCAATATTTAATGGAATGGCTCATACATATTGCTTCCGAGCTTTAGAAACTCGTCATTCCAGGTTTGAACTGCGATTAACATCAAGAATTCCTTATTTCTATACTTTATTTTCATTAGCAGGAAATCCAAAAATGTTTGATGACCGAATCGTACGAAAAGACGACTGCTGACGCGCCAATATTTAAAAACTTCGAAATTGCAAGAAAAAAAATATACAGATCCCAAAAAAATCATTAATATTTTTTAATTGAACGATAAAAAAAACACTCCAGCAAGCTTGTTACACAAGGCAATCGCCCAAATCAGTCCTCGAACTATTGTAGCCAAGGTTGTAAGTAATGCATTACTTTTGGGAATGGATTATCGTTTTCATTACTAATTATTTTATGACACGCTGCGCGTAAATTTACGCACCTTGTGGCATGGAAATTCGTACGATACTCGTACGAAAAACGTTTTCTGGACTCGTGTGATTGCAACACTCGCCTTCGGCTCGTTCTGCAAACTCACACTCGTCAGAAAAAAAATGTTCGTACTAGTGTCATAATGTAATATTTAATGAGTAATGTAGATTTTTTTCTATCATTCATTAAAAGTAATGAGTAATGTAGATTTTTCTCCATTATTCATTAAAAGTAATGAGTAATGTAATTTTTTTCGATTATTCATTTTATTTCGAAAAGAGCGTTTTTCAATCCCCATTATTTTTAATGAATTTTTTTTAAATTTTTTAAAGATTTAATTTTTTTTTCTGGTACAGACGCATTTTAATAAGAAATAATATTTAATAAAATTAACCGACAACGATGGACGCGCGGTCGGCGCGCGGCTTCTGCGATCACACATGTTAAGCAGCTTTTGTTGCGATCAATACTTGGATGGGTGACCGCTGAGCCGTGCGCCGGCTCGCACACCGATCGGCGATCAGGAGGCCAATTTCTCTGAAGCCTCCTAGTCTGCACCGAAGTAAGTTACTTCCATGCATACATCGGGGAATTAGAGGAAAGACGGGCATTCGTACCTGTGAACGAAAAACATATTTTTTAAAAAAATTGATAAAGAAATGAAAAAATTAAAAGAAATTTTATGACACGCTGTGCGTAGAATGCGATTTTTACGCTCACTTCGTTCGCGTCAAACCGCATTCACGCACCTTGTGACATAAAAATTTGTACGATACTCGTGCGAAAAACGTTTTCTTGACTCGTGTGATTGTAACACTCGCCTTTGGCTTGTGCTGCAAACTCACACTCGTCAGAAAATATATTGCCGCACTTGTATCATAGTGTACTATTTTTTTAATTCCAGGAATAAAAAACAAAAAAAGAAAATAATGGGTACTGAAAAACGTTCCATTAAGAATAATGGAGACTGAAAAACGGTCCATCAGAAGTAAAATGAATAATGGAAAAAAATTAAATTACTCATTAGTTTTAATAAATAATGGAAAAAAATCAACATTGCTCATTAAAAATAATGAATAATGCAATTTCTTTTCCATTAGAAAATTTTACAACCCCGATTGTAGCGGACGTGAAAAATATAATATAGAATCAATCGTATACCAAAGTAATTCAAATTTTGTAATTATTACAAAAATTATAGACTGAGATATTACGAGGCTCCACGTATTCACAAAATTTGAGCGCAGTAGCTTAAATCGATTTCGATGTACGCAAGGTCATTACACCCGCACACACATGGATGTCCCTTAATATAATCATATTGGATTTTTGATACCCCGGACCTCTAATACGATTCAATGAATATGTAATAATAATCTGGGTGAAATAGCAGATCGGTATGACATCATTTACCCACGTCAGGAAGAAATTGAGATTTTCCATTTAAATAATACTGCATTTTTATACGTACTAGAGGACAGGCGGTCAGGATCGGTAAGTAACCGTATTATGGATGACCTAATGAAGACACATCCATACATACATTCCAAAAAACTTGACATGAAAAGCTGGACATTTATTTTTTCTACCATCATATAGTCTCATCTATGAGAAAGCAGCAATCTAACTAACCCTTTGGTTTAGATGTATTCTTTGAATCTGTAGAATCGGCTAGATCTCCGAGATGTGAGCTTCGTTCTCCAGAACCATAGCATTCTCTTTCCAGTCTATCATTCAGTGTGTCCACCTTCTCCTGCACTGCAGACAAACTCCGTAAAAAACGAAAATTTCTCAAAACCAAAAAAACCAAAAACTTTTGCTTACGTCCAATGTTTTCCATGCAAATAATTTCGAATTCCTTTTGTATCTGTTGAAATAGATCCAACAGTCGTGAGTGAACAGCCGGGGGTATAGGACAGTCGTCTATGTCAGAGCGAAAGTTCACGTAATGGAAAGCCATGGGTTGCAGAGGCGTCGATCCGCTCTGGCTCATTTGCGACTGAAAATCGGCATCCGTGGTGCTCTGTACTCTCGGTATCGAGATTCGTTTTAATTTACCGCTGGTTTTGTTGCCAGTCGAGATCGGTGGCTCTCCCGGCATATCAAGCTTGTTCCGCAGCAACGTAAAAAGTTTATGGATAAAAATTCCGGTGCTCCGTGGGGTTCGTGAATTTGTAACGATAAAACGGATTTACTCGTACGATATTGTTAATGCTCGATGTTTATAGGACGAATCGATAAAGTTCCGCCCAGGGAGACTAGAGGTAAGGAGTACGAACGACTGCCGCCCTCGCGTGGGATAAATATCCCACGATCTGGCAGCTCTGACGACTGCGGGAATCGCGGTGAAATCTGTGCACCGAAACCCCAAAAATAATTTTTTAGCAAACCGAAGTGAAGTGAGCTGGCGTGCAGTGGTGCTCACGGTTTCGCCGACGACGCGGCGTTGCGTTCTTCTCGCTCAAATACGGCCATTTGCAATTAACCCGTGTCGCACAACGCACGAGTTATCTGTTTCGTCATTCGTAAATTTTATTAAGTTAATCAAGTGGGTGCAACACGATCGGTAGAAGAGTTCTGCTGGAAAAACAGTTTACAAAGGTAAATAAATTTATATAAAAATTGTGTTATAAAAGTTATGAAGTAAAAGTTGTGTGCTGAAGACAATGTGAGGGCAGCATGTGGGCAATGAGGTTATGCCCTCGTGCTTGCGTGCGAGGTTATAACCTCACTGCCTCGCACAAAAGCACGAGGCTATAACCTCGCTGCCCTCACATTGTTTTCAACACATATGTACCTGAATTTTTCCAGGTTTTTTCCTTCATTATTTCGGCTGAAGTAATTAAGGGCATTTCGTGACATTTCCATTTTTCTTTCTCTTAATTTAATTTCTTAAAATTCTATTGCATAACGAAAATTACACTTAGAGTGCTTTTTTATGTGAAATTTTCACACATTAAACACTAAACTGAACCAACCATGTATTTTTCAAATACATTTTTTCAATATTCTTGTATATGTTTCAGATTGATCAATGGGGAAACTGCGCTGCAGTCAATTGTGACACTGGGGAGTATGGACAGGTAAAGCGAAGCAATGAAACCTTGAAGGATGTGGCCAGCCCCGGCGCATTGACAATCCTTTAACCGAAGTGGACGAAAGGAACCGAATGCAATATCAATGGATTGAATCCATTAATCGACCAAAATGTAAGTAATGTGCGACGATCCATTACTATGAATCCATTATTTCTTAATAAAGAGCAGTATTCAAAGTAGAACTGGCTTGTTGCATGTTGTGTCTATTTTTTAATGTCATTTTTTATCCGAGGTTGGAGTGAAGGAAAGACTCGAAATGCGAGCCAAAAAGTTTGGTGTGCCACTTTCCGAATCAGTAAAAAAAGAAGCCAGATCAGCGAGAGTTAACGCCAATAATGGAAACGGTACATCGTCGGCATCTATGAAGACACCGGTGGTAAGTCAAAAGCTGAAATACCAAAAAAAAAATTCTTCTTTTATCAGAATTATTGACATTTGCAGGTAAAAAAAAAGTAGAATATTCGCGTTAATTTTCTTTTGTTTTTTTCCAGCACGTAACTTACGAAGTTTTGAAGAAGCAGTCCGAACGCGTTGCAACGTCAGCCTCGACAATTATGGAGAAAGCTGAACGAGAGGCAAGACCAGTTTCGCCGAGGTCAAGCGCCTCGAAATAGTATTCCAGAATCGAGTTCAAATCATTTAATGATATTCGATTCTGTACGCTGCGAATGTCTAGATTTCAATAAAGTATTCTAAGTTTTTTTTGTGATGTGCAATTATTTCGCCGATGAATCAAAGAGTACGCTTTGTAGCAATACAATAAAAATAATGATTTACACAAAAAATTAATTTTTTTAATTTCCTTCTAATTACAGTCAGGCTTTTTCATGAACATTTATTTAAATAAAATACGTTAACAAGGGCGTGGTGTATTTAAATCCCGTATGTGGGTTTTTGCTCGAGTGACTACGATCGACGAACGATTGATTCTGTTCGACGATCGTGATGTTTTACCTGGCGCATAAAGGAAATATGAATACATCATTTTCAACTCGTCCTCTTCAGTAAATTTGAAAAATTCCATATAGGCTGATTGTTATCACGAAATAATAACGAACGAGTTAAATTCCTATCAAATATTGAAACTTATCACATTTGAGTTACCGCCATTTGCATAGCTAATATGGCGTCACGTTCGCGTTGTGTTTTATTCGTTGTATCGGCGCCAGGGCTGCGTTCTGAATCCCTACTCGAGTCAACTATAGTTAACCCGCGTCGTTATAATTCTATTACTATAGTTATACTATAGTTGACTCGAGTTGGGTTTCAGAACGCAGCCCAGGAAGGATCCCTCTTCCTTCCTGATCGGCGCTAACTTCATCTTCGGTCCTAGTCAGTGGTTCTCCGTCCGCTCGGTCCCGGCTATTTTCGGCATTTCCGTGCACACTTTTTTAGCATTACCATGGAGACTAGAGGTAAGGAGCAGTAAGGAGTACGCACGGACCGCTCAGAAACGTGCGCGAAAGTGCCGAAAAAGTTGGATGAATGGGCACCACTGAACTTCAACGCGAACCGAGATGAAGTTAGCGCCGATAAAACTTGAGCGAATCGTAGAGCTAGGTTCAAGGGTCGCTCACTTCAGTCGCATAGAGCAGTGGTTCTCCATTTCGGTTCGCGTTGACGACTTTTTCCCGGTTTCGGAGAACACATTTCGACCGCGATTTCCACGGTCGTGCGTACTCCTTACCTCTAGTCTCCATGAGCATTACGTTCGTGCTCCTTTACTCTAGTCTCCATCAGGCGTCGGACACTTCCATGCTAAAGTACGGGTACAGCGTTTTTGCGCGCCCTCACATTATGAAACCCGTAATATGGAACTAAAATCCAATATGGCGACCTAATGCCGCGAAATTTTGAATCGTATGGATGGATTCGATTTATGGAAAAAAGCTACAAGTATTGACATATAGAAAAAAGAAGATTGAAAAATGTGACAAGTATGATCAATTCCATACCTCTCATACTTCCAACATTTTTCAATTTCTTTCTCCCATATGCCAAATACCTGTGCCTTTTTTCGTGTGTAAAGGCAGGTTGAATGATGTAATACAAACTTTTCGATGAATAATTTATTATTATTTTTAAGAAAAGGTACAAAATTTCGTTTGATCGATGAACAGTCGAGACAATTATCTATTTTTCTTCTGCAGTTTCATTCTATATTGTTTTATAGCTTGATGAGACAAGTAAGACTGAGCAGTGAATCCAGGATTCTTTCCTTTAAGAAAATGGTTCATTAACCTGCACCAGCACAAAACGTATTCTGTGGTAATTGTCGTTACCAAGAGGTCAGCCACGTGCTCTGAATGAGTTTCGCAGTCGATGAACCTTAAATCCAACACCACTCTAAGTGGCAATTTTAGTTTTTCAGCAATGTCTTTTTTAAAACAAAAAAGAGGAATGTTTCCCTCCAAACAGGAATGAGCCTCTTTTAAAAGAGTGCTGAAAGCATCCCTTTTAAAAACAACTCGAAGGTTTTTCATGCACATGCAACAATCGCGACACTGTAGCTTGCGAACGAATTTATCGAAGACTGCGCTGTTCTCAATTTGGGTACCCGTGCGAGTCTCCTCCGTAGCAGGGAATAAAACGTAATCCTGTTCTTCATTGGTCGTTTCTGTTTCTTTTTCTGCGTTTTCCTTGTCTTCCGCCTCTTGAACCAGGGTAGCGAATTTCCGAAGAGAAAATAAAACGTCTGCGCCATCATCTTTGCAATTTCCTTTCACCGTCTTGGCCGATGTTAAGTTGTTGATTAACAATGATTTGTACGAGCCTTCGAACTGCGTGCATGTTGGATTGATATTACGGTTTCCTTGGCTTCTAATCATTCCAAAAAAGTTTTCTCCAATAGACTTTATTTTTGACCTCTGAAAAAAATGAGAAATTGTGTTAAAAAAAATTATAGAACTATACACCATCATGATTTGAATACCAAAGTAATTCTATCAGAAAAGTATCTAAATTATCGAAGATTTACGGACTGCAGTTGATTATTCATAATAATTGGACGAAAAGGCAAAAAATACATTTGAAAAAACAAATTTCTTCTAATTATTTAGCATCAAAGTAACGAACATAACCTCAAACTTTACATCTGAACTTTGCTTACCCTCTGCTTCCTTCTCAGCAATATCCTTTTTAACGACTTCCATTTCTTCTCTGATTACGGGACACGAAATTGTTTCTATATATATTCACTTCACTCAACTTTATCGATTCGAACAAAAAATTACAAAAACAATAACAAACGTATTCGTCACGTGCGTCAGCGAATGCTTCCGTTGTGTGCGACTAACAACTTGTGTATGACGCGCACTGACGCGCACCAACGCACACTCACACAACGACGCTGCCGCCGACAGCGCCACCACTTTATGAAACCCGTTTGTTTCCGGTGAAAACGCTGTTCCGGAAGTCCAGATGCCTGTGTCCGGCCCCTGAAACGGACGTCGACGGAAAAATCCGTCCAATCTGGCAGTACTGCTCCGCATGGGTTGTTTTGTGTATCAATCAATCAGCGTTCCTCATTGCCCCGCAGCGAATCAGGCAAGTTCTTTTTCCGTTGGAAAATCCAAAAGAAAGCTGACGCTGATGACATACGCAACAAGCTTTCTTCTTGCTTGCGGACGAGAATTCTTGTGCACGCGTAATGTACCGGTATTCGATGCCACGTAAAGGTATTTGGCAACATCGCACGGTATACATTTTTTTGGCAGCCGTGGGCGCACGTGGGCCCCTGTTCGGTGAGCGTCGTTTGCTGCGCAGTTCATTTTTAGATGGGTTTTCATTGCCCACGTGTTAATGTTTGGAGCACTTTTTTAACAATATTAACGAAGCATGTATTTTTATTTTTGTGAGTCCCATTCGTAAAATTTATCGGTGGAATCAGAAAACGTGCAAGTACGATGTGTCGTTTACCGGAGATTTTCGATTACGTTATTGGCAACTTCGTAAGCGGTAATGCGCTAGTTACAATTAGTAGAAAAGTATTCAACAAGATCATTCAACATTCGGTTCTTGTTCGAACATGATTTTTTTTCCTTTGACTGTCAACTCAATAAACAACGCCTAGTTTACACGTTTTCTATAGTAAACAGTCGTTGAGTGCGATACCAGAAAACAAAAGTGTTTCGTCTCGCTGGTGAGTGGGATTAAAGCCGGGGTCGTGGTGGCGGCTTGGGCCGCGAGGTGGCAGCACCTCGTGGACCGGGTTGTCGGTGTGACTCCGGCGGTGGTCATATTCAGTAGTGAGATGGTCAGTAAGCTCACGTAGTGAGTTCGACCATCTTGTCATTGTGTCTTCATCATCTCGCTAGACTGGATGTTCTGCATTCACGTGTTTTTCGATCCGTTTCGCACGGTTATGTTCAACCGCGTGTTCGTCGTAAATTCAGTGCATCGTCAATTGTGTGCATGAGTGCACTGAGTAAATCGTTATCGTTTTCAAGAGAAAACATTAATTCGAGAAATAAAATCTGTACGGTTGTGTGATCAAGCAGTTAATCGCGTTCGATTAACTGCGGTGTGAAAAACAACACGTGGCGTGAGCCATCGTGCTCGATAATATTCGTACTGCGTTTTCGGCTCAATCATTGTCTCAATCAAATTTATACATTGTTGCTCAATTGCGTTTGTGCTGTTTGTGAATCACATACACTCTTGGCTAATAATTAGCGTCATTTATCATCGGTTTAAAGGCTTGTTTAAATATCAAACTTGTATAATTCAATCGGATCATAATCATCACTGCATGGCAATTAATCACATACGCTTTGATTTATCATTCATCTGAAGCCACGCTATCAATTTATCTTATCACTATAGCGTCATTCAACTTTCAATCTAATAAGTTCGCAATCGTTAGACTTTTGGTTCATTCATTCAACAGTACGGTTCATCTTCGTTCACGTCACATTCACATTCTGATCATTCATCCATAAAATTGTGCCTAATCATTTCTCACATGCACTTGTACAATATTTACCTAGTATATTGATAATATATTGTTAAAAATAAAGCTTGAAGCCCTAGTTCGGATGACATGCCGGCAGAGGGCCCCTGTGATGCGCGGTCTGATGAGATCAGAGATGAGTAGGGAGATTGGTACAGAGCCGTATATCGGCCATTCCGGCTGCTTCTCATTCGTTGGTCGTGCATAGGCGACGCCTCGTGGTCGACGTGGAAAAGACGCCGTCGTTTTTGCTCGTTTAGCGTATACCGGGTAGCCTAAAGCAAATTCTCGGCCGCATTGAACCGCTTGCGTCAGGCCCCTGGCACTTGGCTCGAAATCCTGTCCCGTTAAACTCGCCAACCGCTACGCGGCGCTGGGTACATTGCGCGCGGGTCACGTGGTTACTCCCTCTCCTCCCTCTGCTGTTATCGGCGCTATCATAAGCAAGCGGTTGGAAATTTAAAAAATGTTTTATTCCCCCGACATGGAAAAATAGTTACATTCATGTGTTGATTATAGACCGTGCATAAAACTTCAATATTTATTATATCTAATCAGTTATTTTTTGAGTTGGTGCCAATATGCATTGGCGTTGTCGTTGCCTTGGCTGGCACCAACTCCAACAATAACTGATTAGATATAAAAAATATTGAAGTATTAATAATTTTGTGTACGTTGTTATTTAATGCTCTTTTTTTTCAGGTAATAAAAAATATTATTTCTAACTTTTTAGTTTAAGTTTGTACATGTAGGCCAAGCTTCGGAGTCGGGTTTTATTTTTTTGTAAACAGTTTTTTATTGTCTTATTTTTTGTTTATATCTGTACATATAGGCGAAGTTTCGGAGTCGGTTTTTATTTTTTTGTAAATATTTTTTTCGAAGTCGGTTAAAAAAAAATGGTTAAAAATTATGTATTTTAATAGGACCACTCTCGAGATATGGCCTATTCAATAAAAAAATAATCATTAAAATCTTCTTTTAAAATTTTCCATTGCTCGAGGACTTTATTATCCCGTGGAGCAGAGAAAAGATGAAATTTTCGTTTATTTGAACGATATCCCGATGTACAACCGACTATCGCGCACGTCGGCATTTTTAAATGATAACCATTAATAATTCCCGTTTAGAGATTATAACCACATCAACCACATACGCGAGTCGCGAGGTTATTTCAACTGTCGAAATTAGCGGCGATCCGAGCGGGGCGAGCGGGCCAAGGGGAAAGCCAGCGCGCAATAATGCCAGCGCCACCGCGGGCGAACTAATATTTGCGAACGTAAGCGGACAGGCCGGCCTATGTTAATCCGATGGAGTGCCAGGGGGCTGGTTCCTGCCTGTCAGTTTCCATTTGGACGTGGCTTCGTGAAGATCTTACCGCTTAAAGTTTTTTTATTTGGAAACTTATTTATTATTTTTTTACACATACCATTCATCTAGGATACATCGGATAGTTTTTGTGGCGCGTGGATTATTACTGTGTCTTCAAAACACCAAGTATGTATACAGGATTGTTAACACTACATGTTTACCAATCATAACCTATAAAAGTGGTTATGCCTTCAGAGTTTTAGATTAAGTATCATTTTTTTTACATTATTACTTCTAGAAAACTGACGAAATTAGCTTACTAGTTATATACACTCAATTACCAATGTTTTTTCACTTTCTTAAGACTTACGCAAGTTCGTATTGAATATCAGATCAGTTTCATTCACGGATTATTCATTTAACAATTAATTCTGACACACAATTACCGTCATTTGCATATCTTCCTTTCAATCATTTGAGTTGACCAGCGATTACCATTTTTTTTGCAGCTACTTTCGGTGGACACCCGTTTTAAATGGCGAGTGGAATGCATCAAGACTTTGCACATTTGCACGTCGAAAGACATCGACAAATTGGTTCAGGAGACGGAGGCGATGGCAACGAGTGAGCTGTAGAGCCAGGATCGGCAGCATGCGATGTAGCAACTTCGGATTCCACCTCTGGGTGAGCATCAGAGTCCCTGGACCACCTTCAAGGTCGGCCTGTTCTCCAGTAGCTTCATAAAACTCTTCGTTGCCATAGTTCTTTCCGGTGAGTTCATGCAATTAGGTACTGCAGAGTTTTGAATTATGCGATACGACCCTTCGTGTACGAAAAATTCTTGCCTGTGGTCAATATATTCCACACTGTGGTCATGTATTACATTGTGGTAATATTTGTTTATATCAATGAGACGAACTGACTTTTTTAATTATACACCTTTTTTGGGGTTCCGTGGAAATCTAGGGAAGTTTATGGTTTTAGTTATTCCAAATTATTTCACCAGTTTTGATTTCGTCTCTCTCAAAGTAATAAATTCGTACAATATGATAACATATAAGACTACGCAAAGGGTCAAAACTTCACCAAAAAATGTTTCCAATTGCAAATAACAAATAATTTGTTCACAGCAATTTCCAACGATGGCGGAGAAAATCTCTAAATAGCATTCTGCCATTATCGAGGACCTCTTCTCATCATACAATTTCTGCTGTTCAAAATAGCGGTAAATCAATTGTTTGAATTGTTTTTCACGAGACTTTTTATATTCATCGGAATATTTAATATGAGAAGCATTCTTTATCAACTGGGCCACTGTTTTTTATCTTTAATTTTTTTCAAAATCGCCAGTTTGAAATGTTAGTCAAAAGGAAGGTCTGTGATTTTTTTTTTTCAGGCGTCCTTTCAGGATTTTCAATTTTTCATTACGAACACTATCTCAAGAAATATTCATCAATCAAAACAAAAAAAAAAAAATAATATTTTTTTCGATGAAGCAGAAAAAATAAATAAGTTTGTATTCTTATGTTATTTTTTGTTCGATGAATATTTTTTGAGATACAGTGTTGGCAATGAAAAATTGAAAATCCTGAACGGACGACTCAAAAAATCTTTAAAAAATCACAGACGTTTCTTTTGACTAATGAAAAATGCTTCATGTAATCGATTTTTTTTTTTTTTTTAATTGACTGTTTCAGACGCGTGTGATAATTGCGTCCATTCTGGCGGGCCGATCCGCTCAACAGTCTCGTCACGCCTTTGATGGATTTTCACTTTTTGCTGTTTCTACACAACCAATGGAAATTGGCTGCAAGCCACCGAGACCACGCAGTGCATATCAGGATCGTTGTTTCTCCGACCGATCGTTAAGGGATGGGGACAGTCTACCTCGGGGCAGTCTTACTCCGCGCAGTCTTACTTGGGACAGTCTTACTCGGCGCAGTCTTACTTGGGGCAGTCTAACTCAGCGCAGTCTACCTCGGCGATTTTGACAGGTCTACAGTCCGCCTTACCGACACGAGATATGTATCATTCCTGTTTGTTAAAACTGGATGCGCGCGCCATCAGCCGAGCATGCCTGACGCTGCGGCTGCTTAGGGGATCTGAACTTGGTCCCTCCGTTCGTAATTGCTATAATAAATGAACAGTACAAAGACGGAATTATAGAAATTTGATACCTATTTAATAATAATTATTATTATTATTATTGTGCATAATACTTATACATTCACGATATAATAAATAAGACAGTTTAAATATTAATAAATAAGCGACATTATAATCCCAACCGATATGTCCCTCCGTTCGTAATTGCTATAATAAATGAACAGTACAAAGACGGAATTATAGAAATTTGATACCTATTTAATAATAATTATTATTATTATTATTGTACATAATACTTATACATTCACGATATAATAAATAAGACAGTTTAAATATTAATAAATAAGCGACATTATAATCCCAACCGATATGGTGGTAATTATATGAAAAGATGTAATTTTGGAGCCATCTGTTCGCGACGACGGGCGCTGGGCGCCGGGCGACTCGCAGAATAATTCGTTAGAATTCTAATTAGCCGATCCTGGACCGATACTCGGCCGAGTGTCGGACAAACATGACTTATATCGTGAATGTATAAGTATTATGTACAATTATAATAATAATAATAATTATTAAATAGGTATCAAATTTCTATAATTCCGTCCGTTCGACGAGATGGTTTTAAAATTGCGCCAACTTTGTACTGTTTATTTATTATAGCAATCACGAACGAAGGGACCAAGTTGAGATCCCCTAAGCAGCCGCGTCGTCAGGCATGCTCGGTTGATGGCGCGCGCATCTAGTTTTAACAAACAAGAATGATACATATCTCTTGTCGGTAAGGCGAACTGTAGATCTGTCAAAATCGCCGAGGTAGACTGCGCTGAGTTAGACTGCCCCAAGTAAGACTGCGCCGAGTAAGACTGTCCCAAGTAAGACTGCGCGGAGTAAGACTGCCCCGAGGTAGACTGTCCCCATCCCATCGTTAATTGCCTTTACACGTGGTTTCGTTTTGCTCAGTGCATTCGACGTTATCGCGATTCCAAAGAGGCTTTCCCACATTTGGCCAATGCCGGAAAATATTCCACATCTTTTCTCGTCATAGCGACGACATTGAAGCAATATCACTAGCTGCAATATCCAAATGTTAGCTGTATCATCAATTCCGTCGTAAAAAAAGTCCTCTATTCGTTAGCTGTGATGTAACGGTAGATATTACGTTACAATAATTAATACGGGCCAAGAGTACGCAAGAAAATTATTAACACGAGAAAATGGGTAAAATCGTTTTTATTTCGCCGCCGTTTGTATATAATCTGGGTTCTATCGTTCCCCCTACATACACCTGTCGCTTCGCTCTTTAAATTGTTGGGGACGTGGGGTGGGACGGGGTGTTGTTGTTCTCGATGCGACGTTCCTCTTCACCCCGCGGGGCTACGAAGCTGGCCCGCTGGTGCTTGCAACGGCGATAGGGGTAGCCCCTCTCCTGCCGCTCGACGCTCGATCGATGGTCGATACCTTGGTGCTCGCTGTACCCCCCTCCGTGCGCCCTGGCTACGGCTGATCGGGTTCTCGCGGCGCTCTGGTTGCCGATACGCCAGTATCGATCCTTCAGCGGATCCCGTTAGAAGCAGGGGTGCGCTTCTCGCTCGACCGGAGATGGATTTATAATCGATGCCCTTGCTCGCGCTTACGCGGCGCCTCCCCGGAATGTTTTATGCTGCAACAGATTTAGCAGAAAGGAAAGGACTTGGAATCTTTTCGATTCCAACATCAACTGCTTTCGGCTTGGCTTGTTTCCTCCTCTTTGGATTCCTCGGTTTCCTCCGTCTATCTTCTCGGTCGCTTTCACGAACTCCACCTTTTCCACGCTGTCTCCAAATGGCTGTGTTCTTCGGCTGGTATGGCGATGGCTGGAGGTCCGGAGGTTCTGAAACAAATAATTTGACTATCCTCCTGGTTCTCGGGTGGCTCCTTTTATACGAATTCGGGTGCCTCCGACTGTTCGATCCAGTCCTTTGATTGGTCGGAGGCCCCTCCTCTACCGGGGTCTTGTCCGTTGCCACGCGTACGGAAACGTTGGCCGTGGCCCTCCAAGGCCGCTGCGGTGTTGTCGGTTATCTCGTGTACCGAGGTAGCGTTTCACACATTATTGGAAATAATTCCGAAATATTATAATTTCGGAATTATGTGGAGCGTTAGCCGCGGTCTTCCCAAGGCCGTTGTCGATTATCGATTTCTCTATTTTTCGAGGAGCGCTCGCCGCGCGTGCCTCCAAGGCCGATGTGACGTATTATTTGTCACATTGCTTCGTTTTCGTTATTTTATTCTATTTATCGATATTTTTCGATAATCGCGGAGCTGACCGCGGTGGCCATAAGGCTGTTGGAGCGGCAACGATGTAGCGTTATACGTTACATTGCCCCCCCCATTTTCTGTGACTTGGCACAGAAAATCAGCCAATGCCCTTACATCCAGCTCGTTATTTCTTTCGCTTCTTTTTCCAATTCTTTGGGACCAGATGCGCTCGATGGAAATACGGTTCTGCATCCCTCAGTTCGAGATGATACACGTACGCTCGATTTTTCCCGTCGAGCTCTCCCTCGATCAACCCCCATTTCCCGTCGGTATCTTCTTCTCCCGTCACGCTGCTGTATGCTAGGGGCTTTTCTTCGTCTTCCTTCTTCCTGACCCGTTTCCACTCTCCCTTGATCAATTCGGCGATCCTCGTCCCTTGCACCGTCACCTCTCCCTTAACCGCATCGACGACGATTCCCAAACTCAGCATCCCGTCGATTCCGATTAATACGGGCCGAAGTAATTTGGGAACAACCAGCATTTGTAACTGGCCGGTTATCCCTTGGACGTCAGCCTCGACAGCGAGCTGCTTCTTGATTCGCGTCGCTTCTCCTCCGAACGGCCCTACCACCTTGGTACTCGTTACCGGAAGGATCGGCAGCTTCCCGAACCGGTCTTTCTCCTGATCGAAAATATCTTCCGACAAGCAACTGACCTCGCTGCCACTGTCAACCAATGCGAGGGTTTTCACTCCCGCCAGGTCAACCGGGATCTCCGGGCACCTCGGATGCACATTTCTGTGCCGTCCCCGCTCCTCTCGATCCGATTCCTTACACAGGAACTCGCGTGGATCGTCGAGGAGGGTGTTTATCCGCACCTCCCGGAGATCTTGCGCAGCGTCGACTGCAGCTCGCGTCCCCCCGTCGTCTCTCCTTTCCTTCTGCTTTTCTTTCCTCCTGAGTCTTTTCTCCCTGCTTCTTGACTCCTTCTCTTCTTCACTCTCTACGCCGCTACGTTTTTTCTTGTCTTCTCTCTTCTCTTCTTTCTTCTCTTTCGTCTCCTCGTCTTTCTTCTCTTCTTCTTTCTTCTCTTCTTCTCTCTTCCCTTCTTTTTTCTTCTCTTCTTTCCTCTCTTCTTTTTTTGGTTCCTCTTTCTTTTCTTCTTTCTTCTGTTCTTCTTTCGTCTCTTCTCCTTTCTTCCCTTCTCTCTTCTCTTCTTTTCTCTTTTCTTCTTTCTTCTCTTCGTTTCTTTGTTCTTCTTTCGTCTCTTCTTTCTTCTTCATCTTCTCGTCTTCTTTCTTCTTCATCTTCTCGTCTTCTCTCTTTTTCACGCCCGTTGCGCCACCCCTCGTTGTCGTTTCTACTCCACTCGAGGCTCCGGACGCAACGGTTACGCGTTTCCCGGACCGATATGTGTTCCAGGCTCCGGTGTGCTCTCCGTGACCGTCGTGTTTGAAATAAATAGCCCCGGAGGAATCCACGGGGTTGCCCCCCCATCCATCTGCATTGCATGCACCGACACGGGAGCCGGTGTTTGCCACCCTTGGCTCATTTGTCGCGGATTCATCGGTGGTTGAGGCTGCATTGGCAGTCCCTGCCATCCTTGCAGCTGATGCTCTTCGTTTTGGACAGTTCTTCGATCGTCCCGATCCGGTGGCCGCCATCTTCGGTCTCTCGGTGGTGGTCCACTCTCTATTCTTCGACGAGCTGGCGAATATGGGCTCGATCGACAATCTGATCGGTAATCCCTTCGCCTGCTATTTACGAGTCCCGACAAGTCAATACTTTCGAGCATCTCGAGAAACTCTCGAACCGTCCGAATTTGCCGTATCCTTACCGCCCACAGAATTTCCTCGTCAAAATGCCTGGCCAAACTCTCGATAATTTCTTCATCCGTTTTCTTTTCGGTGAGGTCTCGCGCATTCCCGAGCATGAACGTGGCGTATTCTGCCCTCGTTCGTCGTTGCTCGTCTGCGAAATAACTCCCGAATTCCAGGTTCCTTCTGACTCTATTCTGCATTTCGCGACCCCAGTACCGGGCTGTGAACAAGTCTTTGAAGCTCTCTAAGTCCTGCACCTCGTCGCGAACCAGGTACCACCAGTCCTTAGCCGTACCTTTGAGGGCTTCCGGTAACACCGTCCGCACATCGACTCCGGTGCATGCGCAATAGTTCTCCAAGTCATGGAGGAAAACCATCGGACGTTGCCTCCCATCCGCTCGATATACCGGTGTTCGTTGTTCAACTGTTTGTATTCGTGCGACCCCGGTTCCGTTCGCAAAAGTGAGGCCGAATGCCGATGCATCGTTCCCCGCCATCGTTCGCTGCTCCAGCCGTCGGATTCGTACGCCGTGGTCCGCGATTTCCACCCGATTTTCTCGACGTCTTTCTCGAGCTTCTTCGACGCGTCTCCGTAGTCTCATTGTCGCGGTCTCGGCCTCCCTCCTTTGCTCGATGATTGTATCGTTGACGGCCTCTTGCTCCCCCCCGTATTTGGGCAGCCACCTCTGAAATATTCTTCTTAGTTTTCTCCCTCTCCGTGACGATCGCCACGTCTACGTGCTGAACAAAATCGTCCCTCAACGCTTTGGCCTGCGACTCACACGCCCTGCTCTCGCTCTGCACTGCAGTAACGCGTCCAGTTGCCTCGGACTGCAATCGTGTTTCCAGAGCCTCGGTGCGAGCCGTCCGTGAGTCTTGCTTCTTCCGCAGATCCTGGAGGATCGCTAACATCTGGTCCATTTGAGATCCTAGCGTTTGCGTCGTGGCCGTCGGTGTGGCATTTCGTTCACCGATCGAATCTTCTCGGCTTGTTTCCTCGACATTCGAGAGATTGTGGATCGTCCTTCTTCGATCCGTTACCGGGTTCTGTAACAAAACATCTACTGTCGTCGACTCCCATCCCAGCGATGCACCCTCCATGCTCCTATACTGTCGGCCCCGACTCGCAGCCAAATCTTTCGACATTGCGTCTCCTTCTGACAATCTCCGTGCACAACGAGATAGAAACGACATACCTTACTTGCTTACCGTATTTCCCGGTATTTCTTTTTGTACTCAAGGCCCCACGTTGGGCGCCAAATGTAACGGTAGATATTACGTTACAATAATTAATACGGGCCAAGAGTACGCAAGAAAATTATTAACACGAGAAAATGGGTAAAATCGTTTTTATTTCGCCGCCGTTTGTATATAATCTGGGTTCTATCGTTTCCCCTACATACACCTGTCGCTCCGCTCTTTAAATTGTGGGGGACGTGGGGTGGGACGGGGTGTTGTTGTTCTCGATGCGACGTTCCTCTTCACCCCTCGGGGCTACGAAGCTGGCCCGCTGGTGCTTGCAACGGCGATAGGGGTAGCCCCTCTCCTGCCGCTCGACGCTCGATCGATGGTCGATACCTTGGTGCTCGCTGTACCCCCCTCCGTGCGCCCTGGCTACGGCTGATCGGGTTCTCGCGGCGCTCTGGTTGCCGATACGCCAGTATCGATCCGTCAGCGGATCCCGTTAGAAGCAGGGGTGCGCTTCTCGCTCGACCGGAAATGGATTTATAATCGATGCCCTTGCTCGCGCTTACGCGGCGCCTCCCCGGAATGTTTTATGCTGCAACAGATTTAGCAGAAAGGAACCCCTACAGCCTGAATTTTTTCAACAATCTTGCAAGAATATTTTTATGAGATATTGAAATATAGCACGGAACGTTAAAGCAAAACTGCTGGAGTGTATCTATGTCCGCCCCTTCGCAACATTGCAATTCTGTTTCAAAAATATTGTGGGAATAATGCAGACTCTGTATACAAAATTTTGCCATAATACTTTCAAAACATTTCAATGAAATATATCTTGCAATATCGAGGCAGGACTGCACCAATTTAGAATTGATCCAACGATTTTATCGTGACGAATTGAAAATAGGTGTATAAAGTAGACAAATAGAGATGTGCATACAAACAAATCCACACTGTTATAATCAGTACAAATATGATGTTATAATAGTATGATCCATAAGGTTTATTACATTACATTTTTACATTTATAAGTAGAGAATGATTACATAATACATATATATTTTATATTTATAGAATATATGGGGAAAGCCCGCTCAATTCGAACGGGTCAAAACCCTCACCCCTTCAGAAATGGTTGGCAATCTTTTATTCAGTTTGGGGTAACCCAAAAACATCTCTTGATTTTTTTGAAAATTTTCCCACCGCCCCCTCCCCCTTAGAAAAATTAAAAGAATGGAAAATAAGAGAAATCAGACTGAGCGATATTTTTAAAATCGATGAATTTTTTTTCATGTATTCTGTGCTCGAAAAAATCAAGTTTCTATATATATTCAGCATGGGATCTTTTTTGCTTGTATTTGATTTTTTAATTTTTATTTTTCGAAACTAGGAAAATTCCAACAAACATTAAAAATAATAATTTTGGTTTTTGCTTTTAAATCAATAAAAAATAAATCATTCCCGTGAAAAATTCGATATCTTGATTTTTTCGGCTTTAATATCGATTTATTTTATTTAGACATGGTTCTTGCATTTCCTCCAACCTGACCCTGGGTAAAAAAGGCAGAGCGATATTTTTAAAATCGATGAATTTTTTTGCATGTATTCTGTGCTTGAAAAAATCAATATTTCATATGAATTTAGAGTGGGATCTTTTTTGCTTTTATTTAAAAAAAATTTTTTTTTTTTTCGGAACTATGAAAATTCCGACAAACATTAAGATTAATAATTTTAGTTTTTTTTCAAAAATCGATAAAAAATAAATCATTCGTATGAAAAAATCGATATCTTGATTTTTTCGGCTTGAATATCGATTTATTTTATTTGGACTTGTTCTTTGCATTTCCTCCAGTCTTTGAATTTCTTGAAGCCCCTTAGATACATCCTATCCACTTACTGCACCTCTCTAACGTTCATATTACATTTTTTTAGGGACCTGGGGTTAGTTGCAAAATTATGGAACGAAAAAAAGGATGCTAAAAACAAAATTTTCATACAAACCCGGGTGAAAAAAACAGAGCGATATTTTTAAAATCGATGAATTTTTTTGCATGTATTCTGTGCTTGAAAAAATCAATATTCTATATAAATTTAGAATGGGATCTTTTTTGCTTATATTTCATTTTTAATTATTAATTTTTGAAAACTATGAAAATTTTGACAAACTTAAAAAATGGAAATTTTAGTTTTTTTTTAGAAAATCAATTAAAAATAAATCATTCTTATGAAAAAATCGATATCTTGATTTTTCGACTTGAATATCGACTTTTAATAATTCATTCACTTTTTGTTTTCTTTTTCGTTAAGTTGGAGTCTCACAAGGCTTTTGATTGGGAGTTTACACAAGTTATATTAAGCACAGAATACATGAAAAAAAATTCATCGATTTTAAAAATATGGCTCTGCCTTTTTCACCCGGGTTTATATGAAAATTTTGTTTTCAGCATCCTTTTTTTCGTTTCATAAATTTGCAGCTAACCCCAGGTCCCTAAAAAAACGTAATATGAACACTGGGGAGGTGCAGTAAGAGAATGGGATGTATCTAAGGGGCTGTGAAAAATTCAAAGACTGGAGGAAATGCAAAAACCAAGTCCAAATAAAATGAATCGATATTCGAGCCGAAAAAATCAAGATATCGATTTTTTCATGACAATGATTTATTTTTAATTGATTTTCTAAAAAAATACTAAAATTTCCATTCTTTAAGTTTGTCAAAATTTTCATAGTTTTCAAAAATTAATAATTAAAAATAAAATATAAGCAAAAAAGATCCCATTCCAAATTTATATAGAATATTGATTTTTTCAAGCACAGAATACATGAAAAAAAATTCATCGATTTTAAAAATATCGCTCTGCTTTTTTCACCCGGGTTTGTATGAAAATTTTGTTTTTAGCATCCTTTTTTTCGTTCCATAATTTTGCAACTAACCCCAAGTCCCTAAACAAATGTAATATGAACGTTAGGAAGGTGCAGTAAGAGGATAGGATGTATCTAAGGGGCTTCAAAAAATTCAAAGACTGGAGGAAATGCAAAAAACAAGTCCAAATAAAATGAATCGATATTCAAGCCGCAAAAATCAAGATATCGATTTTTTCATACGAATGATTTATTTTTTATCGATTTAAAAAAAAAACTAAAATTATTAATCTTAATGTTTGTCGGAATTTTCATAGTTCCGAAAAAAAAAATTTTTTTTTTCTAAATAAAAGCAAAAAAGATCCCACTCTAAATTCATATGGAATATCGATTTTTTCATACGAATGATTTATTTTTTATCGATTTAAAAAAAAAACTAAAATTATTAATCTTAATGTTTGTCGGAATTTTCATAGTTCCGAAAAAAAAATTTTTTTTTTTCTAAATAAAAGCAAAAAAGATCCCACTCTAAATTCATATGGAATATTGATTTTTTCAAGCACAGAATACATGAAAAAAAAATTCATCGATTTTAAAAATATCGCTCTGCCTTTTTCACCCAGGTTCAGGTTGGAGGAAATGCCAGAACCATGTCCAAATAAAATAAATCGATATTCAAGCCGAAAAAATCAAAATATCGAATTTTTCACGGGAATGATTTATTTTTTATTGATTTAAAAGCAAAAACAAAAATTATTATTTTTAATGTTTGTCGGAATTTTCCTAGTTTCGAAAAATAAAAATTAAAAAATCAAATATAAGCAAAAAAGATCCCATGCTCAATATATCCAGAAACTTGATTTTTTCGAGCACAAAATACATGAAAAAAAATTCATCGATTTTAAAAATATCGCTCAGTCTGATTTCTCTTATTTTCCATTCTTTTAATTTTTCTAAGGGGGAGGGGCCGGTGGGAAAATTTCCAAAAAAATCAAGAGATGTTTTTGGGTTACCCCAAACTGAATAAAAAATTGCCAACCATTTCTGAAGGGGTGAGGGTTTTGACCCGTTCGAATTGAGCGGGCTTTCCCCATATGTTTTTCTTTAAATTAACAATAGTTTTTTTTTGCACTGATTGACAACTGGATACATCTCATCTATCTTCGCTGATCATTCAGCACTGGAAAAAGACTCGTTATCGATGTCGTTTCGACAATCAGAATCCGAATTTTATGTGATACCATTGCGCCATGGTCATAATTTGTAGGGAAAAAGCTAATAATAAATAAAGATAATAAAAAGAATTTCGTTTTACATGTATGTTTTGCATGAAACTTCAAAAAATCCTGTAGTTCCAATATTACTGCAAATTATAAGCAAGGTTTTTGCAAAATATTGCATGACAGTTTCCAATATAATATCGCTGTAATATTTAAGTGCAATATCGTACACAAAACTTAACCACAATAAATGTGCAACATATCGTTGCAACTGCAATATTAGAACATTTTTGCAGCACTGCCACAATATGATGTGCTGTAGGGGAAAGGACTTGGAATCTTTTCGATTCCAACATCAACTGCTTCCGGCTCGGCTTGTTTCCTCCTCTTTGGATTCCTCGGTTACCTCCGTCTATCTTCTCGGTCGCTTTCACGAACTCCAGGTAAGGAGTACGAACGACTGCGGGAATCGCGGTGAAATCTGTGCACCGAAACCCCGAAAATAGCGAACCGAAGTGAAGTGAGCGGGCGTGCAGTGGTGCTCACGGTTTCGCCGACGACGCGGCGTTGCGTTCTTCCCGCTCAAATACGGCCATTTGCAATTAACCCGTGTCGTTTGCAATTAAATTTTATCAAGTTAATCAAGTTGGTGCAACACGATCGGTAGAAAAGTTCTGATGGAAAAACGGTTTACAAAGGTAAATAAATTTATATAAAAATTGTGTTATAAAAGTTATGAAGTAAAAGTTGCGTGCTGAAGACAATGTGAGGGCAGTATGTGGGCAATGAGGTTATACCCTCACATTGTTTCCAACACATATGTACCTGAATTTTTCCAGGTTTTTTCTTTCATTATTTCGGCTGAAGTAATTAAGGGCATTTCGTGACATTTCCGTTTTTCTTTCTCTTAATTTAATTTCTTAAAATTCTATCGCATAATGAAAATTACACTTAGAGTGCTTTTTTATGTAAAATTTTCACACATTAAACGCTAAACTCAACCAACCATGTATTTTTCAAATACATTTTTTCAATATTCTTGTATATGTTTCAGATTCAACAATGGGGAAACTGTGTGCTGCAGTCAATTGTGACACTGGGAAGTATGCGCAGGTGAAGCGACGCAAGGAGCAGGGACTTGGCCAGCTCTCCGTGTTTGCTGTACCTAAGGTAATGCGCATTTCTTTAATTACTGTAGGAACTTTGCAAGTTTGCATCCGTTGAACGGGGGAGAGTACGATATCCAAGGCTCCGCAATTTGATGAACTTTTCTTGTAGAACACCCCGATAAAAGAAGAAAATAAAAAATAAAATTTTTGACATTTTACTTAGATAAGAAGTTATTGAATTTTTTTTTTTTTTATAATTTTGTGATGCTATGTCATGCCGGGGGACCGTTGCGACTGAGTGCGACGAGCGACGATGTGAGCGGCAATACTTTTGGGCTTTTTGGGCCCTTGGGTTTGGTCTATTGAGCCCTTTCGGCTTTTTAGGCTTTTGGGTTTAGACTATTGGAATTTTTTGATGATTTTGGGTTAGTTTCAATTTGTTCGGTGTAGTGTAGTATAGTTTGTCGTACTATAGAAGTGAATCTATCGGTAAGTTGCGCCACGGGTAACGTAGTCTTCTCGCTCACATCATCGACCGTCGCACTCAGTCGCAACGGTCGCCCCGCTCAACGTCGCATCAGGAAAATAAAAATGAAAAAACAAAAAATTCTATAACTTCTAAACTAACTGAAATATCAAAAAACGTTATTTTTCATTTTCTGCTTTTTTCACGGTGTTCTACTAGAAAAGTTCAACGAATCGTGGCCCCTCGGATATCGTACTCTTGCCGTTGAACGAATCCGATGACCGAATCGTCCGTTTTTCTAAATTTGTATAAACTTTTTCAGATTTCTAAATTTACTTTGAATTTTGTGTTTTTGAACACATTTACTATATAAACAACTCAAAAATCAAAGTGAACTTGCAAATCTGCAGCATTCATACGTATTCAGAAAAATGAACGAACCGTTGCGATAGAAAAAAATTTGTGGGTCACTTGGAGATTTATCGAATTTTTTTTTCTTTTTTCTTTTCCCTTTTTTCATTTGTTAATAACATTTTTTAATTATCATTATCCGAAATTAATCATTCCAGTGCCTTTAATGTGCATGAATTTGTTCAGATTTTTATACCATCGAGAAGTGTTTCTTCGTTCTTTCTCATTTTTCTCAAATTATGCAAAATGAACCCTACACGATAGAACTACCGTAAGAGCTGATTCGAAGATTTTGCTGGCCGTTATCTTGCCCGATGCAAACTGAAGCTACAAAGGACATGGGATCACATGGCAGGAATTACCTTTAATAAACGAATGATCAAAACATTTATTATTATACTTCTTGTTTCAAATGTTTGAAGTGGGCTAATTATCATTTTTTATTTGCAGTGCCCGAAGAAAAGACAACTGTGGAATGAGGCGATCGGTCGTGCACTCACAGAAAAAGAGAATCCATTATTTCTTAATAAACAGCAGTATTTAAAGTAGAACTGGCTTGTTGCATGTTGTGTCTATTTTTTAATATCATTTTTTTCAAAATTCTTGTATATGTTTCAGATTCAGCTTTGGGGACACTGCGCTGCAGACAATTTTGACTCCGGGCAGTATGGACAGGTAAAGCGGAGCAATGAAACCTTGAAGGATGTGGCCAGCCCCGGCGCTTTGACAATCCTTCAACCGAAGTGGACGAACGGAACCGAATGGAATATAAATGGATTGAATCCTTTAATCGACCAAAATGTAAGTATTGTGCGACGATTCATTACTATGAATCCATTATTTCTTAATAAACAGCAGTATTCAAAGTAGAACTGGCTTGTTGCATGTTGTGTCTATTTTTTAATATCATTTTTTTCAAAATTCTTGTATATGTTTCAGATTCAGCTTTGGGGACACTCTGCGCTGCAGACAATTTTGACTCCGGGCAGTATGGACAGGTAAAGCGGAGCAATGAAACCTTGAAGGATGTGGCCAGCCCCGGCGCTTTGACAATCCTTTAACCGAAGTGGACGAACGGAACCGAATGGAATATAAATGGATTGAATCCTTTAATCGACCAAAATGTAAGTATTGTGCGACGATTCATTACTATGAATCCATTATTTCTTAATAAACAGCAGTATTCAAAGTAGAACTGGCTTGTTGCATGTTGTGTCTATTTTTTAATATCATTTTTTTCAAAATTCTTGTATATGTTTCAGATTCAGCTTTGGGGACACTCTGCGCTGCAGACAATTTTGACTCCGGGCAGTATGGACAGGTAAAGCGGAGCAATGAAACCTTCAAGGATGTGGCCAGCCCCGGCGCTTTGACAATCCTTCAACCCAAGTGGACGAACGGAACCGAATGGAATATAAATGAAATCAATCCCTTAATCGACCAAAATGTAAGTATTGTGCGACGATTCATTACTATGAATCCATTATTCCTTAATAAACAGCAGTATTCAAAGTAGAACTGGCTTCTTGCATGTTGTGTCTATTTTTGAATAACATTTTGTTCAAAATTCTTGTATATGTTTCAGCTTCGTCAATGGGGAAACTGCGCTGCAGACAATTTTGACTCCGGGCAGTATGGACAGGTGAAGCGGAACAATGAAACCTTGAAGGATGTGGCGTTATAACAGACGGAGTAAGAGGGAGCAGTCGGAACCGGCGTGTAATCAACGAATTATTAGAAATATTTTGTAACGCCAGCGGACACGACTTTAGCCCTTCGGCACATGTGTAATTATTTCGCCGACGAATCAAAGAGTACGCTTTGTAGCAATACAATAAAAATAATGATTTACACAAAAAATTAATTTTATTAATTTCCTTCTCATTACAGTCAGGCTTTTTCATGAACATATTTATTTTAATAAAATACGTTAACAAGGGCGTGGTGTATTTAAATCCCGTATGTGGGTTTTTGCTCGAGTGACGACGATCGACGAACGATTGATTCTGTTCGACGATCGTGATATTTTGCCTGGCGGTTAAAGGAAATATGAATACATCATTTTCAACTCGTCCTTTTCAGTAAATTTGAAAAATTCCATATAGGTGATTGTTATTGTCACGAAATAATAACGAACGAGTTAAATTCCTATCAAATATTGAACCTCATCACATTTGAATTACCGCCATTTGTATAGCTAATATGGCGTCACGTTCGCGTCTAACTTCATCTCGGTTCCTGACAGCGGTTCTCCGTCCACTCGGTCCCAGCTATTTTCGGCATTTCCGTGCACACTTTTTCAGCATTGCGTTCGTACTCCTTACCTCTAGTCTCCATGACCGAGCAGAGGAGTTGAAGGAGAAATCGCGCGGTCGAGACGGAGTAGTGGGGAGTGTACGTGTGAGGAGAAGCAAGGAGAAGAATGAGCATGTGTGTGCGAACCGAAGAGAACGACGCTGCTGCTTGTGGCTCTTCCCGCTCTTTCCTGCAAATACTGTGTTAGCTGGTACAGCGGGATCAATATGCGCAAAACCGATTTTTATGGTTCTAATTCGATTTTAACATATTTTATCGAGTCGAGATGAAAAATTAATATTTTTTTCGAATAGCCAAGACAATTTCACGTCCAAAACAGATCTTTTGTACGTATATTTTTCATAGTAATTACATAAAAATGAAAATACTCGAAAGAGAAGAAACGAAAAAAATCAAAAAACGCCTTTATTGGCAGCTGCTACAATAATAAAGAACAATAACTGAAATAATTGAGGATTTGTTTTTTAATATGTAATTTGAGCTCCGTAAATATTATAAGGTCGGGCTGAAGGACTCAGGTCGATGGCCGATCACATTCATCTTTCTGCACGATACTACTGATGCATGATGCTTTGACCCTGATGAGGGTTGCGAAAAACACAAATTTTTTTTCGGCTGGTCACCCCAATAATCATTACATAAATATAACAACATGAACACAACAAACTTGAAATGCAATTATGCGGAAGAAGGAAAAAAGTTGTATTTGAAATCGAAATTGTAATACAAAATTCATTTATCACATTTACATTTTTATATTACATTCGGATTTTTTTTTATTTTTATTATTTTTACACTTAATTTTTATTATTTAATACATTTTTTACAGGCGCGGGGAATTTTAAACTTCTGCCAAAAGCCTTAAATTCCTTTGAATTTTTTTCCGCGACTAGTCTCGAGAAGTTTTACATTTGATTTTCTCTTTTGCGACTGAATTACCTCTTCCTTGTTTTTATTTAATTTTAATTTCTTTTCTTTGCGTAAAGAGTTGGTGACGTTGATTTCTTTACACCGCGAGTGAATCATTTTTGCGATGACAATATTCGTCAAAACGTTAACGAATCTTGTGTGATATTCGTCACATTCTTTTGGTGCCAACCCAATCGTTTTATAATCGATGTTCCTGCAAAATAGTTCTTCTGTCGTGTGAAAATCTTCCGTATCAAATGTATTGGCGAAATGTTCGGGAGTCTTTGTGCAGGAACATCGATTATAAAACGATTGGCTTGGCACCAAAGGAATGGGACGAATATCACACGAGATTCAATAACGTTTTGACGAATATTGTCATCGCCAAAATTATTCACTCGTGGCGTAAAGAAATAAACGTCACCAACTCGTTACGCAAAGAAGAGAAATTAAAATCGAATAAAAACAAGAAAGAGGTAATTCAGTCGCAAAAGAGGAAATCAAGTATGGAACTTCTCGAGACTAGTCGCGGAAAAAAATGTAAAGGAATTTCAGTCTTTTGGCAGAAGTTTAAAATTCCCCGCGCCTGTAAAAAATGTATTAAATAAGAAAAATTAAGTGTAAAAATAATAAAAATAAAAAAAAATCCGAATGTAATATAAAAATGTAAATGTAATAAATGAATTTTGTATTACAATTTCGATTTCAAATATAACTTTTTTGCTTCTTCCGCATAATTGCATTGCATGTTTATGTTGTTATATTTATGTAATGATTATTGGAGTGACCAGCCGAAAAAAAATTTGAGGTGTTTTTCGCAACCCTCATTAGGGTCTAAGTATCATGCATTGGTAGTATCGTGCAGAAAGATGAACTCGATCGGCCATCGACCTGAGTCCGTCAGCCCGACTCTATAATATTTACGGAGCCCAAATTGCATATTAAAAAACAAATCCTTCATTATTTCAGTTATTGTTCTTTATTATTATAGCAGCTGCCAAATAAGGCGTTTTTTCATTTTTTTCGTTTCTTTTCTGTCAAGTATTTTTATTTTTATGTGAATACCATGAAACATATATATGAAGAGTTCCATAAACTATAGGCATCGGTACGGGCCAACCCCCTCGGATGCTTTTGAAATTTTGTTGGGATGTAGTCCTTGATGACAGATATGTGCCTGGATTTTTTCAGATTTTTTCCTCCATTATTTCGGCTGTAGTAATCAAAGGCATCTCGTGACACCTCCGTTTTTTTTTTCAATTCAATTTTATAGTATTGTATCGCAAAATTAAAATGACACTTAGAATGCATTTCTATGTGAAATTTTCTCAACTTTCTGAAGAAAATATTGATTCTCAGTTTGGTCACTAACACAAAGCTATCAAAATCAAGCTTTAATGATAAAAAGCTATTTTTCGGCCATTGCGCGTGTCTGATTTTTTTTTTCAATATTTTTTTCAGAAAGCTGAGAAAATTCCACGTACAATACGTCAAATTCACGGTGGGATCTCTGTAAAAACTGCTAGAATCGATGAAAGTTCAAAAATTCAATGATAAACGAAATTTTATTTTCTCCATTCAATATGTATGAATTCTTCTTCAATCCTCATGAGCAATCGATCGTTTCAGATTTTTGTCTTTTACATAGAAATTCAATGTCTTGACTACTTACAATATCCTGCAGAGGAAGAAGTTATACGATTATTTATACAATGAAATTAAAAATAGGCCTTAATATTTCTTGGGAATATTCCTTTCATTGCAAAATATTTATTCTCTTATTCAAAATATTTTTATTCTTCTTCAAAAACTTGAACAATAGAAAAATTCGAAGAATTCGACACAGGCCTTACAATAGCGGAACTTCGATTCGTTTGAGAGGACAAATCAAAGTCTGCCAAATATCGACGTTGTGTTCGTTGAGAGGACGGAATATTTTGAATTAAAGCCAACGTTAGACGAACGAGCATCTCACTCGAAATCGATCAAGGGGACCCGATCAATTAACAACATTGCGCCAATTACGAATAACTTAGGTTCCGCTATTGTAAGGCCTGTGTCGAATTCTTCGAATTTTTCTATTTCCTTTTTCCGGAGAGCTGAGACAATTCCACGTCGAAAATAGATTTTGGATATTATTTTATCACCGCAAGTACGTTAAAAAAAATATTTGAACAAATTAAAAATACCTTAAGGCTTTATAGACGCGATTGCGCGGATTTTCGAAGGTACTTTTCTAGACGCGGTTAAAAAAAATGACTCATACATTGACAACATTTTTTTACAGATCATTTATGCACATGATAAAGTATATGTAAAAAAAATCAGAAATTTAACATCTCCCATCATTTTTTAAACATATTCCTAGTCCCATCACCTATCGTGTGCACCACTGAAACAAAAATTTGAATGACACAAAAGTGATATAAAAAATCAAATACCGGCGGAAAATTAAATTAAATAATGTTCTATCGGTATTTTATTTTTTACAGTTTTTTTTGTGTTATTGAAATTTTTGTTTCTGTGGTTCACACGATAGGTGATAATATTATGAATATGTTGTTAGAATTTCACAGTGATCTGAACCTTCGTTCAAAAGTTACAGCTTTTACAAGGTTGAAAAAATAAATTGCTTCATTATGTAATATCTTCGCCATTTGTTAATATTTCCGATTTTTTTACATATACTTATAATCATATGCATAAATAATCTGTAAAAAAATGTTGTCAATATATGGGTATTGTTTTTTAACCGCGTCTAGAAAATCTCTCATGGACAATTTCAAACGAACATAATCATCAACTGTCTGCTTTGGCTGCCTCTGGTTTTGCCATCGACATATAGATATGGACCGATTACACTGCGAGAAAAAGTGAAATCGTAATAAAAAGAGAGAATACAGGGTAGGTGTATCTCTCTCTCTCTCTCTTTTCAGTGAGAGAGAGAGTGAGAGGAATAAACCCACCTAGTCTCCTCTCTTTCTATTACGATTTCACTTTTTCTCGCAGTATTATAAGTCCATATCTATATGTCGATGGGTTTTGCCCACCATGGCCCGGCATTGCCCGCTGCGCTCAGCCAGATGCTTGTGGCGGTACAGAGTCACGCCACCACCGCGAACCCCGAACGGCGCGAGGAGCGCTTACCGGGGATGGCACGAAGTCACACCATCACCGCAAACCCGGAACAGCGCGACAGGCGCTCACCTAGGGAGAAGGAGAAGTTACATTCGGTCCCAGAAGAGGCGTGGAGAGCGCCCAATCGGCAGCAACGAGCTTGGACCAATGGGAGCGCGGGCTGGAGCCCGCCACAGCTGCGGCAGTGCGTCGCTGAAAGTTACTGAGATTATTACGACGAAGAAAGACCGACGCCGCATGGCAAATTGTTCTCTACTTGATTATATTTTAATAAACGTTAACTTTTTCGGTACTTGTGTGCAACTCGATTATTGCCCCGATAAACCTTCTGCCCAAGTGGATGGCTCGTTATACCACATGCTTTCGCCTTGTGCCCCACTACCTATGTCGTACCCCCATTTCTGTCCCTACTCATCCCCACCTAACTCGTATAGTCTCGTGCAATTTTTAGTTCGCCGCCAGAGGTGCTACTGCGCTTCTCTAACCGAATTTTAACCCGTACTTAGGCCCCCCTGGTCAGTTGGAAGATATATTTTCGTATCTTCTCATAAGCTGCTCGCAAAACTTCAAAGTCGATTTTCTCGAGAACTTCTGAATATGGCATCGTACCGCTTCGGCATATTCATATATGGGGTTTTAACTTTACGTACCATGAGTATAAAAAATTACAAAAATCCGACACCCATGTGGTCTCCTTGTTAGTTACTACAGCCGGAATAATGGTGGAAAAAATCTGGAAAAATTCAGGTACATATAGGTCATCAAGGACTACATCCTAAAAAAATGTTTAAAGATTCTGAGCTGGGGAGACCCGAACGATGCCTATAATTGATAGAACTCTTTATATATATGAAGCATTCTTATTTAACTAGGCCGCTTTTTTTCAACGCCCTATTTTTCTCGGCCAGTTAAAAATATTAGTCAAAAGAAACGTCTGCGATTTCTTTGAGATTTTTTTAGGCGTCCGTTCGGGATTTACCATTTTTTATTGGAAAACAAAAAACTTTTTGGGCCGACTCTTCGCTCGGAAGTTATGGCTTTTTTTATCATAAAAAGCCCGTAAATGTTTACCCGGTTGTTAAGAACAAAAGCTATAACTTTCGAACGAAGCGTCGGCCCAAGTCCGGCAGAGTCGCAAGATTTTCGTTTTTGTTCAAGGAATTAAAAAAAAAAATTTCAATAATGAAGGGTATTTTTTTTTAATGCAATTTTTCACTAATAAATACCTATATTTACGGGTGTTCTATGACAAAAAAATCTATAACTCCCGAACGAAGCGTCGGCCCAAAAAGTTCAAGGTGGCTAAATTTTCGTTTTCTATTTGATTTTTGAACTATTATTGATTAACAATAACTCGACTCAACATCAAATCAATTCAACTGAAACTGTGAACTGTGTGTGTGAACTGTGTTCAATTCGACTGAACATTGAAAATCTTAAAAAAAACCGATTATATTTCTTTTATTTTTTATCTCCGAATTCTTTAAGTAAAAACAAAACGATTAAGACCACCCTCAATTTCGCTATTAGCTTAGTTTAGAAGTTTCAGCTTTGTTTGTCATGAAAAACACGTCTATTTCATTCATATCATGAAAAACTGGGGAGGAAAAATATTTCCCAACTGTTCTCAATAGCAAGATCTCGAGGAGGACCATATATATATACTGGTCCGTCAAGAATAGATTTTTTATGCTTCTTCGGAAGTCGAAAGGTGACCTCGTAAAACTAAAGTCCTTTAAACTTGAGCCCTCTATCTTAATATTAGGGGACGCCTGAAAAATGTTTAATATGTTCATATCGACGTTTAAAATTTTTTTTCCTATTTACACAATCTAAAATTGAGCTCGAAGAGAACAAGTTTTTCAAATTTCAGCTCTCTATCATGATATGGTGTTACGGCCTGCCTGTGAATTTTCTTTTTTAAACTTTTTTTTTATTTTTTCAAGTTATAAAGACTTCAAAAATCGAGATCCTCCAAATTTCAGCTCTCTATCATGATATTAAGGCGTACCTGTGAATTTTCTTTTTTCATTTTTTTGTTAACTTTTTTCTTTTTTCATTTTTTTAAGTCGTAAAATTTAATGACCTAAAAAAATCGGGTTCCTTCAAATTTTAGCGCTTTATTTTAATATTCAGGCGCACCTGAACTTTTTTTATATTTATTATTATATAATTTACTAGCTGGCCCGACGGACTTCGTCCCGCCCAATCCTTGGCGAAAATATAATAAAGTTAAGTTTTCATTTAATTAAGTTCTATTCGTTTGATTGAAATCTGAAAAAAAGAATAGAATAATGATTGTATTCAATTTAAGGCTGCATGATATACAACATTTCTTGTTTTTCGCTCCGGAGCGTAAATGAAGAGTGAGGATGGTTTCCCAACTCGGGAACACGCCACATATAGCTGGCCGTGTGAAAAACATGGCATTTCCAAATTTATGCCGCACACTTCAAGCGACTGCCCTTGTGACTTGTTTATGGTCATTGCAAATGCAAGTTTCACTGGGAACTGAATGCGTTTGAACTGGAACGGCAAATCGGTTGAAGTCAAGGGAATTCGCGGAATTAGGCATTCTTCTCCCTTGAACGGCCCTTTCAAAATCCTTGACACTATCACATTGTTCATTAGCTTCGTCACAATCAGTCGGGTTCCATTGCACAGTTTCGGGGCATGAAGATTTCGTAGCATGATGATGACTGATCCAACTTTAAGACGCAGGTGATGAGGCGGCATGCCAGGCAAATCCAAAGAATTAAGGAATTCCACTGGATAACTGACGACTTCGTCTTCGTTTTCAACGCGATCGATCGATTTGTATGAACGCAATTCTCCCGGAATTTGATTTTGAATCGTCCAATTCAAGTCATTGACATCATTATTTTTCGCTGCTAAAATTGCGCGTGCGCTTAACCAATCGTAGTTACCATAATTTTGACCAATGTTCGGATACATTCGTGATGAGTTCATCTTTCGTTGGAGTGAATTGGCAAATGGCAGGTGGAATCGATATCAAACCACTGGAAGTATCTACTGGAATTTGTCCATTTCCGATTTTCAGCAGTTCTTTGGAGAAAACTTCTGCGGTTCTATCCTGTTGCAGGCACACTCGCATATTTATACTCCATGAAACAGTTTTCACGTATCGCCACAAATACGATGACTTGAGACATGCGTTCAATTCATCCGCCACTGTTGATTTCGGAATCACGGGAAGTGTTTGTCGGAAGTCGCCCGCCAACAGTATCATAACGCCACCAAAGCGACGATTATTGTTGCGCAAATCTTTCAATGTTCGATCGAGTGCTTCTAATGATCGTTTGTGCGCCATCGTGCACTCATCCCATATGATCAATTTACAATTTTTTAACACTTTTGCCATGGCTGATTGCTTTGAAATGTTGCAAACAGGATTTTCGTTGATTTGCAGGTTTAACGGAAGCTTTAGTGCTGAATGTGCCGTTCTTCCACCTTCCAACAGTGTTGCAGCAATTCCGGTAGATGCCAGAGCTAACGCAATTCCACTTTGAGCTCGTATTGCTGCTAATATCAATGATATCAGGAACGTCTTCCCAGTTCCGCCGGGCGCATCAAGGAAAAATAGTCCACCGTTTCTCTTATCGACAGCCTTCATCAGTTGAGCATACGCACTCCTTTGCTGTTCGTTCAACAGTGAAACATTTGTGTGTACTTGTTGTTGCAAAGTTGTCGTGTCGTAAGCACGCTCGCGTTCCAATTCACGATTTAATACATCTCTAGTTTGACGATTTGGCGCTGGCATATGAATTTCAGTCAATATTTTGCCACCCATAAGCAAACACAAATCTTCAATCAGCACTAAAGCTTCATTATAGATATCATCGTTCATTTGTAATTCCAAATTTCGTGTCGCGACTCGAAAGCGATGCAAAATATCTTCTGCGATGGCATCTTTGTACGTATCCCATAATTGACGGGGGTTTGAAGGCTGACATGTCGAAATGATCATAGCGAAAAGTGTACAAACTTGATTACAAGGCGAAGAAGCTATTGCATCGTCTAGCGTTTGATTCCAGTGATTGTCATGTTCAAGCAATTGTAACTGTTGACATGCTTCTCGAAAAGTTGCACACACTGTACCATCTACAGTCCGCAATGACTCAAATGAAGTTGAACCGCGCACACTACCAAAACTAACTAACTAACTAACTAAAAAACTAACTAACCAAAAGCAACCGAAGCTAGAAACAATCGTCGTTCTTTGGATGGATTGTGTAAATTCGTCCCAATGCATCAGTTGAAAACACACCTGGATATCCATCTACTGGTTGGCCTTGCTTTCTGCGTAACCATTTCTTCGACGATGCATTCCATGTGTAATATCGAGGCATCTCCGAATAAAACAATGTTCTCGCAAACGGATCACTGGCGCAAGTTGAAAAGAAACTCGTTAATGTTGTTGCTGGTGGTCTTTCCACTCGCTGTGCTGCGTTCTCTGCGTTGAAATACACTCTTTGGCTATTTTCCAAATGAACTGCCAGATGCACAACAGTCGGATGACGTTTATGAATCGCAAATGAAAATATTCTCCAGAGTGCTTCGTTGCAGTTCACATATCGGCCCATTTGAAACTTGCTGATTTCATCTCGTTAAACGCCAATAACCGCCATATCGCTTCCTTTGGTGATGTATTTGCAAACATACTTAATCGATTTCACCGAACTGCAATACTCAACATTGATATGTGTTTTGAATGCCTTAGACAATATTGGCGAATATGGCACGATCCATGTGTTGTCAACCACGATATCCGCTCCTCTCAATTGAGTGATGAATGTTCTGCCATTATCATCAGGTGAGCGACGCCGATAGAGTGGATATCCATCGTTTCCAGTTTGAGTTTCCGAAATAAAAGCACGTGGATAGCGTTTTGTGCATTTATTGTCGGACATACAAACCGAAGTGGGATTGTGTTGTCCGCATGGTCCGTGGAGCATATTGGTCTTTACTACTTCGTGCAACTCTGGATCCATCTCAGGATCGGGGATTTCGGCGGAAATGATGTCATCAATTTGTTCTGGTGTAATTTTGTCCACCATCCAAAGAAGCATGTGTGCGTGCGGCAAACCTCTTTTCTGCCATTTAACTGAATAGATCCAGCATCGAACAGTACCGTATACACGTTGTTTCGCAATGAAATCTATCAAACATCTGAGTTTTTGTTTGAACACTCGTGCTGTAACGTCGTGACGATCGCTTGGTGATTGACCGGGATGCAATAACTGCGTAATCTCTGGCCATTTTGGATTGGAAGTAAACGTCACGAACAAATCCGGCCGTCCACAATTGCGTTCGTAAGTCATCGCGTCCTGAGAGTATAACTCGTGCATGTGTCTCGGACTGCCAATGTATGTCGATGGCAAAATTGTGAGTCGACCAACATCTATAATATCTGCGTCGCTATCGACTGCATTTCGCAAGTGAATATATTCTTCAGATCGCAACTTAGCCTGATTGAATCGAATGTAATTGAGTCGTTCTGTCTCAACCTTAACGTACATATCAACTGCATATTGTTGAAACAATCGGCGATATCTCAGTAGGTGGTTGTCGATGTTTTGGCGAATCATCATTCGCTATCCGTAAAAGTTCATTGAACTGACCTTTTTATTCGTCTCGACCCCTAAAAATTTACAATTTATGAAGTGACAATCAGAAGTGTTTGTTTTTTAACTCCCGGCTGAAAACGGGAGTTATGTGTTTCGTCGTGAGCAACGTGAATTGGCGTTTTGTCGGTAACGCATTTTTGGCCAAACGGCTGATTTTCTTCTTACAAATTGATGTACATCGGTGTCGGAAGTCACAGAGAGGGTTTTGCTTCCATAATATTTATGATCAGATCTCAACTCGCGGAGATATTAAATGTAGAAATTTGAACGCTTTCGAACGTTTTCTTCAAATCGCAATTTTGATCGGTTCGACTGCATGCATTGCAGACTTCACGGCATCGTCAGCTGTGACAGCGCGTGTGTAAGTGCAGTGGAACGTATCCGTGTATTTTGCATCGAGGCTCTGGACGATATCGCTGAGTGCGAGAGAGACAGCGCGATTGGTCGATCGTTTTAACCTCGAAACAGAACTTTCAACGGAAATTTTTTTTTTTTTCTCGAGTGATTCAGAGTGAACATTTTTTATCAATTGATTTCACGTATAAACGATATTTTTTTAAAGAGTGCATTTTCCATTTAACGTTCAATAATTAGCTAGTTAGCAGGATTGATCTACTGACGATTTTAACAAGCACGTCGAATTAATAATTCTGGATACTTGTATTCGGGCGTGAAATTGAGATGTATGTGAATGTGGAGGTTAGGTCGGATGACGTGGTTATGCCCGGTGATATTGTTTTATTTATGGCCATCAACTGATTTCACGTACGAACGATATTGTTTAATGAGTTCATTCTTTTTTATTCAACGTATGATAATGTTATCAGGATTGTGAAAAACGTGAATATTGATGTTCAGCTGGACGATGTGGTTATGCCCAGTGATATTGTTTACCTCGGTGGAATTGGCAATTCGAAAGAAAAAAATTGTTGTCGGATTCAATTTTTTTTACTTTATCTTCCAACCGACAAAACTTTAGACACAGCGATTTGTCAGAATGCACAATATGTATATTTGTTTTCATTATTTTTCCTATATGAGTCAGGTCCATTTCGAAGCTGCATTCATTCAATGTTCACCTGCTCAAGACATATTCAAAACCTATAATGACTGGGAAGGACGAGCGGAATGCACTGACATCTGGTCAAGGCTACGTCGAGCCGCGCTCGAAAACTGTGCAATGCGCAGACATTTGGTCTAGGCTACATAGAGCCGCGCTTATAATCTCCATAATGCACTGCGATTTGGTCAAGGCTGTATTAAGCCGCCCTCAAGACTCCATGATGGGCTGACAATTTGTCATGGCTACATGGAGCCGCGCTGAACAATCACATGATGCGCTGACATTTCGCTGAGACTGTACTCAACTGCGCCCAAGGACAACCAGCATGTGCCGCAGCTCGTCGATACTTTCAAAGTCTTGTCTCATCAAATTTCTATACAGTGGTCACGTTTTACGATATTGAATCGATAAACAATAGTACATTATGACACTAGTAGGAAAAATTGTTTTGTGACGTGGACGTCTTGTTCGAGCCAAATGATTCCAATCATTGGCGGACGTGGAGAAAATTATATCAAATTATCTTTAAAAAGTATGAAATAAAATAAATTTAAAAAATTTAAAAAAACTCCCGGCTGGAGTAAAAATCGAAAACAAAAAAAATTAGAACGAAAAAAAAGTAATCTGATAGAAAGCATGGATAAAATTCATGAATCTAAAAAGAATACAACAAATTAATAAATTTAAAATGGAAAAAACAAATTAGTGAAATTAAAAGAATGAAATAAATAAATAAATTCAAAAAGGATGAAATAATTCAAGAAGTCATCTTAGTTTATTCGTAGTTTGAATTATGATCGTTTGTATGAGTTCAATTTTTTGAATCGTGGTAATTTTCTCACTGCCCTCAATTCAGTCGGGAGACGTCATTCATTAACCATAAATATGATATAGGATATAGATGTTTGACAGTGCAAAGAAGACGCCATTAGATAATTGAACATGAAGACGATCTGGATTTAGATGTTCGACGATACGAAAGAAAACGTCTCCCGACTGAATTGAGGGCAGTGAGAAAATTACCACGATTCAAAAAATTGAACTCATACAAACGATCATAATTCAAACTACGAATAAACTAAGATGACTTCTTGAATTATTTCATCCTTTTTGAATTTATTTATTTATTTCATTCTTTTAATTTCACTAATTTGTTTTTTCCATTTTAAATTTATTAATTTGTTGTATTCTTTTTAGATTCATGAATTTTATCCATGCTTTCTATCAGATTACTTTTTTTTCGTTCTAATTTTTTTTGTTTTCGATTTTTACTCCAGCCGGGAGTTTTTTTTAAATTTTTTAAATTTATTTTATTTCATACTTTTTAAAGATAATTTCTTTGTACTAACCATTGGCCGGATTTATCATGTTGTATCTTAAGTGATATCCGTCTTCACCACGGCAAAACATAAGCGGATATTGCAGTGCGTCATACGATCGATGTGTCTCACTTATTCTCTCGAGTGCGTTTCCAGTTCGGCGTTTGATGATTATATCACGCGATTCCACACTTTCACCTACAACAACAATTGATATTTCACGAACTGTAGGTGCATTGTATCGTCGTTCATGAGTTCCTGCTGGTCGTTTGTCCGCTTTTATGACAATGCTGTGATCATCGGATGGCATCTGTTCCAACGAAGTCGTAAACAGTTTGATGAGCTCATTGTGTTCGTGTGACATTTGCTGCAATGGCTGGACTGTTTCTCTTTTCGTTGTGTTAAAGATAGCACAACGTGAATTTACTTCATCATGTGAATCTCCAAGAAAGTATATTTGGAGATATTTGTGTTCTTGATCTGGATGTGGCAACAGTGATCCAGCAAGATGAAAAATTTGCCCATGAATCTGTATAGTTGGAAACTTCTGTAATTTTTGTATTTTTTTAGCAAGATAAGTTTTAGTTTGTGTTATATCGTGATGTATCGGGTATCGTGTGTGGTGTGTTAGTGTATTTTGTGGCGTTAGTGTTTGTGTATAAGCATTAATCGCTGTTGTTAGTGAAATTACCGTAAATGTTGGATTGTAATTTCGTTCATTTATAATTTCACCACCAAACGACGTCATTTGAAAACAATCGTTGTACATCTTGATGTGTTGCAAGAAATGGTTGGAATTGGGAGATTCACCGTAAAGCAGCGTGCGCAATGGCTCTGGTGGTCGAAGCAACTCTGGCAATTTCACCTTGCCGTTCGCGCAACACAATCCAGGCGGCTCTTTCTCAAATTTAACTGCATTACAATGCTGACAAACGACAGACATCTGACCGGATTGAATTGATGCGTGCGCACTTTATTGAATGTTTGGCTCATATCGAAAGGCTGCACGTTCAATGTTCACCGAAAGAATTTGTTGTTGTCGACGTTGTCGTTCAATAGTGGCACGTTGTAATCTTGCTTCATTACTTTGCCGAGCACGAGCATGTCTTCTTCTCAATTGTTGTTTCTCATTGTAAGCTTCGTTGATCTCTTCGGACCGTCGCGCACGATTTTCAATCATTCTGATTCGAGCTGATTCCCTTTCAATAGCACGTTCCTCTTCCGTTCGACGTGCGGCGACATTTCGGTGTCGCGTTGCATTCTGAGATCGACGACCAATATTACCATGACCTCTTCTCGGCATCGTAACAAATATCGAACTGTCAATGATCATCACTTTTTATAAATCGCACATAAAGTTTTCATTAATGAATAACTTACCTTTGAAATAGCCAAAGTAAAAAAAGCAAACGAACGAATCCTCGCACATAAAGTTTTCACTAATCAATCATTTACCTTTGAAATAGCCAAAGTGAAGAAAGCAAACGAACGGATCCGATCGAAATATCAATAATATCACTCAGAAATTGGTAATCCACCGATTCGCAATGATAAATGTAATGTAAACTATTTCACTCGAAGAATCAATGAAAAATGATAAAAATATCATCAGACAGAACAAACAGTATGCTGAGCTGTCAAGCAGAATGACCGTCTACAGTGGTCTACAGCGCAAAAAAACAAACAAACCACGATCCATTTTTATTGAACTAAAAAGGGTGCAAAGTTGAACCTTGCACATTGCTTCCTTATAATTTTTTACATTTGTCAGAGTTTCCTCTATAAGGAACTATGTGTCGATCAATTTTGGCTTCCTCATAGAGGAAGCTTTGGCAAATGTAAAAAATGATGAGGAAGCAATGTGCAATGTTCAACTTTGCACCCTTGTTTTCATATAAGCCTGTTCGTAAATCTATCTAGTCCGGAATAAATATATGGTAAATTCCATGTCAAATCTCAAAAATTAAAAGTCGCATCAAATTTAAACGCCTGGATGGATGTAGCCCAAAATCAATACGAAACAACTTCCGATAATAGTGCGAATTTGTACTAAATTTTGATCCGATATCTCGAAAATTGTGGAAGCTATAGCTCGCACGTCGATTTTTGAAAAATTTCAGAACGACATAAAATATGAATGGCTCAATGGATTTTGCCCAAATTAAATACGAAACATCTTGCGATGACAGTGCGATTTTGTACTGAATTTTATCTGGATGTATCGAAAATTGCGCAAGCTAGAGTGCGCACGACACTTTTTAACAGATTTCAAAATTCTCTAAAATCAAAAGCACTGCATGGATTTCGCTCAAATCCAGTACCAATCATCTTCCTAAAGGAGCGCAACATTTGACTGAAATTGAGCTCGATATCTCGAAAATTGTGCGAGCTAGAAAGAAAAAATCGGGTTTTAAAGAATTTGGAAATCACGTAAAAACAAAAGAACTGCATGGATTTTTCCGAAAATTAAATCAAGCAAGGTGCCTGGAACCCGTTATATGTGTGATAAGATTCAGCTTGATATCTCAAGCGGTTCTCAACTTGTGAACGTTAAACGAATGCTACACACACACACACACACACACACACACATACATACATCCGGAATTTTTTTCTAAATGTGATTTCTCGGCGTTTTGGGGCATTCTGAACACGTCTTTATGAAAATCTAAAAAAAAAAATTTCACGAAAAAAAGCTTTCTCTATAAGGAAGCAAAAACGAAATGTGCGCCTACAACGCCACCTGTTGAGAATTTTCCGAATTTTTTTTTTCCTAAACCTTTGCGTAGCAATTACGAACAAATTCGCAGGAGGAAATATCGAATTTGGTCCAGTCGTTTTCAAGTTTTAAGCATCCGAACAAACCACGATCTATTTTTATATATGGGGTATTCCTGGGAATTTCGGCAACTTCGGACAGTTGGGTCGAAATTTTTGCCCCCCAATTTTTTTCATTAATATGTGTTCAAAATAAAGAGACACCTATTTCGGCGTTTTTGATTTTGAGTCCCCACTTTTGAAATACAGTCAAATGAAGTTTTTGAAGTATTGACCACATTCGGTCATTCAAATCGATATATCTCAGCAACGGTTAGTGATAACTCAAAAAACCACGGGTGTTTTTTTTTCGTTTTTGAACGCTTTATACATTGAAAACATTAACGATTATGTTGCACAAATTCATCAATTATTTATAAACAATTCAAAATTAAAAATGAAATACAACAAAAAATGTACCCTTAATTTTTGAAATGTATTTTTTTTTTAATTCCTTGAAAAAAAACGAAAATTTAGCCACCTTGAACTTTTTGGGCCGACGCTTCGTTCGGAAGTTATAAATTTTTTGTCACAAAAGACCCGTAAATTTACGTATTTTATGAGTAAAAATTTGCATGAAAAAAAAAGTACCCTTAATTATTGAAATTGACTTTTTTTCGAATTCCTTGGACGAAAAGAAAAATTTTGAGACACGGCCGGACTTGGGCCGACGTTTCGTTCGAAAGTTATAGCTTTTTTTGTCATAAAAAACCGGTAAATATACGTATTTTATTAGTAAAAAATAGCATGAAGAAAAAAGTACCCATAATTATTGAAATTGATTTTTTTTCAAATTCCTTGGACGAAAAGAAAAATTTTGAGACCCGGCCGGACTTGGGCCGACGTTTCGTTCGAAAGTTATAGCTTTTATTCTTAACAACCGGGTAAACATTTAAGGGTTTTTTGTGACAAAAAAATCTATAACTCCCGAACGAAGCGTCGGCCCAAAAAGTTCAAGGCGGCTAAATTTTTGTTTTTGTTCAAGGAATTAAAAAAAAAATACATTTCAAAAATTAAGGGTATATTTTTTGTTGTATTTCATTTTTAATTTTGAATTGTTTATAAATAATTGTTGAATTTGTGCAACATAATCGTCAATGTTTTCAATGTATAAAGCGTTCAAAAACGAAAAAAAAACACCGATGGTTTTTTGAGTTATCACTAACCGTTGCTGAGATATATCGATTTGAATGACCGAATGTGGTCAATACTTCAAAAACTTCATTTGACTGTATTTCGAAAGTGGGGGCTCAAAATAAAAAACGCCGAAATAGTTGTCTCTTTATTTTGAACACATATTAATGAAAAAAATTGGGGGGCGAAAATTTCGACCCAACTGTCCGAAGTTGCCGAAATTCCCAGGAATACCCCATATACAGATTTGCATTGAAAAAAAATTTCTTCAATTTCTACACTACCAGAGAACATTATCAGGCCACAAACGTGCTCATAAAAATCGTCTTTGAACTTCGACAACTTTGAGATGAAAAACGCTAGGAACTTTCTGCAAACACTATTGGAAAGCTTATGAATGTTTAAATTTACAAATATCAAAATTAATATATGGGAAAAGCTTGCTGAATTCGAAGGGGTGAAAACCCTCACCCCTTCAGAAATGGTTGGCAATTTTTTATTCAGTTTGGGATTACCCAAAAACCTCTTGATTTTTTTGGAAATTTTCCCACCGCCCCCTCCCCCTTAGATAAATTAAAAGAATGCAAAATAAGAGAAATTAGACTGAGCGATATTTTTAAAATCGATGAATTTTTTTTCATGCTCGAAAAAATCAAGTTTCTATATAAATTCAGAATGGGATCTTTTTTGCTTATATTCGATTTTTTAATTTTAATTTTTCGAAACCAGGAAAATTCCGACAAACATTAAAAATAATAATTTTGGTTTTTGCTTTTGAATCAATAAAAAATAAATCATTCTTGTGAAAAATTCGATATCTTGATTTTTTCGGCTTGAATATCGATTTATTTTATTTGGGCATGGTTCTTGCATTTCCTCTAACCTGAACCTGGGTGAAAAAGGCAGAGCGATATTTTTTAAATCGATGACTTTTATCATGTACTCTGTGCTTGAAAAAATCAATATTCCATATGAATTTAGAGTGGGATCTTTTTTGCTTTTATTTAAAAAACATTTTTTTTTTTTCAGAACTATGAAAATTCCGACAAACATTAAGATTAATAATTTTAGTTTTTTTTTTTAAATCGATAAAAAATAAATCATTCGTATGAAAAAATCGATATCTTGATTTTTGCGGCTTGAATATCGATTCATTTTATTTGGACTTGTTTTTTGCATTTCCTCCAGTCTTTGAATTTTTTGAAGCCCCTTAGATACATCCTATCCTCTTACTGCACCTCCCTAACGTTCATATTACATTTTTTCAGGGACCTGGGGTTAGTTCCAAAATTATGGAACGAAAAAAAGGATGCTAAAAACAAAATTTTCATACAAACCCGGGTGAAAAAGGCAGAGCGATATTTTTAAAATCGATAAATTTTTTTTCATGTATTTTGTGCTTGAAAAAATCAATATTCTATATAAATTTAGAATGGAATCTTTTTTGCTTATATTTTATTTTGAATTATTAATTTTTGAAAACTATGAAAATTTTGACAAACTTAAAAAATGGAAATTTTAGTTTTTTTTAGAAAATCAATTTAAAAAAAATCATTCTTATGAAAAGATCGATATCTTGATTTTTTCGGCTCGAATATCGATTCATTTTATTTGGACTTGGTTTTTGCATTTCCTCCAGTCTTTGAATTTTTCACAGCCCCTTAAATACATCCTATCCTCTTACTGCACCTCCCCAGTGTTCATATTACGTTTTTTTAGGGACCTGGGGTTAGCTGCAAATTTATGGAACTAAAAAAAGGATGCTAAAAACAAAATTTTCATATAAACCCGGGTGAAAAAGGCAGAGCCATATTTTTAAAATCGATGAATTTTTTTTCATGTATTCTGTGCTTAATATAACTTATGTAAACTCCCAATCAAAAGCCTTGTGAGACTCCAACTTAACGAAAAAGAAAACAAAAAGTGAATGAATTATTAAAAGTCGATATTCAAGTCGAAAAAATCAAGATATCGATTTTTTCATAAGAATGATTTATTTTTTATTGATTTTCTAAAAAAAAACTAAAATTTCCATTTCTTAAGTTTGTCAAAATTTTCATAGTTTTCAGAAATTAATAATTCAAAATAAAATATAAGCAAAAAAGATCCCATTCTAAATTCATATAGAATATTGATTTTTTTCAAGCACAGAATACATGAAAAAAAAATTCATCGATTTTAAAAATATCGCTCTGCCTTTTTCACCCGGGTTTGTATGAAAATTTTGTTTTTAGCATCCTTTTTTTCGTTCCATAATTTAGCAACTAATCCCAGGTCCCTAAAAAAATGTAATATGAACGTTAGGGAGGTGCAGTAAGAGGATAGGATGTATCTAAGGGGCTTCAAAAAATTCAAAGACTGGAGGAAATGCAAAAAACAAGTCCAAATAAAATGAATCGATATTCAAGCCGAAAAAATCAAGATATCGATTTTTTCATACGAATGATTTATTTTTTATCGATTTAAAAAAAAACTAAAATTATTAATCTCAATGTTTGTCGGAATTTTCATAGTTCCGAAAAAAAAATTTTTTTTTTAAATAAAAGCAAAAAAGATCCCACTCTAAATTCATATGAAATATTGATTTTTTCAAGCACAGAATACATGAAAAAAAATTCATCGATTTTAAAAATATCGCTCTGCCTTTTTCACCCAGGTTCAGGTTGGAGGAAATGCAAGAACCATGTCTAAATAAAATAAATCGATATTCAAGCCGAAAAAATCAAGATATCGAATTTTTCACAAGAATGATTTATTTTTTATTGATTCAAAAGCAAAAACCAAAATTATTATTTTTAATGTTTGTCGGAATTTTCTTGGTTTCGAAAAATTAAAATTAAAAAATCGAATATAAGCAAAAAAGATCCCATTCTGAATTTATATAGAAACTTGATTTTTTCGAGCATAAAAAAAAATTCATCGATTTTAAAAATATCGCTCAGTCTGATTTCTCTTGTTATTCATTATTTTAATTTTTCTAAGGGGGAAGGGGCGGTGCGAAAATTTCCAAAAAAATCAAGAGATGTTTTTGGGTTACCCCAAACTGAATAAAAAATTGCCAACCATTTCTGAAGGGGTGAGGGTTTTGACCCGTTCGAATTCAGCGGGCTTTCCCCATATACATATGTCCAACACTTGTACCGATGGAAAGCGTGTAGTACCTCCACAGAAGAGTTGAATTAAGAAATGGTTGAAATTTGGCATATATGTTATTTAATACATTATCCAAACATCTGTGCAATTTGAATAAGTTTGACCACCCCGAACCTGAGATATTTACACTTAAAGTTGGCTTGGTTTACACGTAACAAATGCGTTATGACGGACAAACAGAGCATCATTAATTCTACCGTCAAAACTAAAATTAAGAAATTGATAGAAAACGAGGATAAGCTAGAGTAAGATATCCCGAATAATGTGAAAAAAAATGAGAATGATTCACCATCTAGTTTCCAAGATATAACCATGAGAAGCCCTCCCAATTTTGGTCGTATTGAATATATTCTGCTCGGCCTGCAAGCGAACGAGTGCGTGGAGGGGGCACGGGCCAGCGATCTGGCAACAGTGTGCATGGCCAGACGCTTAGTTTGAACATATGTTTTGGACCAAAGCAAATGGCAATTGAATAAATTGGTAGAAAAAATATGAAAGCATACTTTTTATTGCAAACATATTGTCTCAATTTTTTTTTTTAATATTAACAAAGTATTTTATTTGAACAAACATTATTTTGGTTTTAGCTTGAATGTAACAAATAAATTTTAATTTAAAAATAATCTTCTCTTTTATAAAATATAATGTAATTGAACAATGTTTAATAGGTGTTTAATGCTGTGTATTAATAGAACGATGTTTTTTTTAAATAACATTTTCGTTTTTTTACTCTTTTTACCTAAATGTCGGAGCTTTGGTTCGTTTTTAAAAATAGAATAATCTTTTCCAAGATTTTTTTGTTTTTTGTGACACGAGGTTTTTTATCCATTTGGTTCGTCGACAGCAACTCAATGATACCCTCTCTTCCACTTTTCGTGTATGTTGTTTGTAATTTAACAAGATCGATCTCCGCACTTGCTATTTTTTTAATCATTCCCGCAGAGATAACATCTTTGAGATCACTCAAGGCTCGTTCGAGTACTGCTGCCTTTTGTAGTCGAGCTTCGTGAATATAGCATTCTTTGAAAGATTTGCTATTTGCAATTAAATTCTTTTTTGGGATAGTAGAAGCGAGTTTTTCGAGGATCTTGACATCGTATGATGCCTCGTGAAAACTTGCAGTGGGTTCAATGTGCAGTAGATCTGCGCCGAGAGTAGATAGCTTAAACATTCCGGGACCTTTTCTTTGAGGATGAAGCTTCCTTAGAGTGACGAGAGTGTCTGCGAATCCGACGATAAGATTTTTGGCATCGTCTATCATCGAATTATTTTTGAAAGCTTAGAGTAAGCGTGGGGTGTCAAATTTTGCATTGTGCGCTATAAGAATGCACGGTTTCAGCACAGCTAGCCATTCTTTGAATTTACGAAGGACGTCTTCAATAGGAATCGACTGGACTTTCTTGTCATATAAAAACAATTCGCCAGCCACATTTCTCATGCCCGTGATAGCCGTTGTGCTCGATGTAATTGGCTGAGAAGGATTCGCATATTCGCAGAAAGCGTGTTCACCGCACTTGGCTGCAATCTGCAAAATGTCTGCAGATTTTTGAAGACCCGAAGTTTCCAAATCGAAGAAAACGAGATTCGAAGCGTCCAACAACGGAGAAGTATTCGGTACATTGTTGTTAAGAACGTCTTCATGACTTTCTAGAACATCGATATCAACTTCAAAACCACAGTTAGGTTGATATTGAATTCCTTCTGTCTGTTCCGATTTTTTCCTCAAAGCCTGTCTTCGATCAGCCAGTATATTCCTGCGAGTTTTTGTGCTAGGTAACTTAGCTTTTGACGCTCTTTGCAAATGTTTCAATTCGTTTCTCGCAACAAATGATGCAGTATTTTTCCCGGGTGAAATGTTGATTTTTTTTGTAACGGTAAGAAAGTGATTGTCACGGTCATTCTTACTACACACAGCGCTTGCGAAACGGAAATCGGCAGATTCGCTTTGACTGTAGCATCGATTTTTCGGAGCCTTGTGAGCCATGATACTGTTCAGGCTTTCATTGGCTTGACTCGAAACTGCGACCGAAAATTTCGAGGCGTTGTTGGCATATTTGGTAAATATTTCGTGCAGTTTTTTGTACAGCTCTGGATCTTTGAATATCACTTTTTGAGTACTTGTATTATTCTCGGAACGGAGACACCAGCTTCCACATTTTTTATGTCGATTGAACAAATGGTCTGGTATATTGCGAAGGCAGTTTGCTAGCTCCACAGATTTGCCTTTATTTTGAGCTACTGCGTATCCGAAACATTTGTTGATGTGAGAAATAGCCTCTTTTTTAAACTCTTTACAAGTTTTTGTAGCTCATACAATTCGGTAACGAAGTGTTTTCGAAGATGGTTCTTATCAGCTAACTTAAAAACTCGTTGCGATTTTTCTCGACGTACTGCTGCGATAGTAGAACTATCTTCATCGCCAATTAAAACACGAACATTGAGCCCTGCTTCTTTCAAAATAGTGCTCCGATTTACTATTTCAGCTCCAACATCAGGCTCCATCGATTTCGCGCTTCCTTGGAAGTTCTTTCGACAATCGTGATCTTCTTTCGCTCGACCCGAATCGCAGAGTTTACATTTCCTATTCCGAGTCGCAAAATCGAGGACTTTGCCGCTGAAAAATCCTATTATTGCGCCATAGCCATTGAGACTGTCGTAACTCCTTCCATTGCCGCGTTTACTCCATCCCATATCGTAAGAAACGATGATGTTGATGATGCTACCCAATGCCTTGTCGAATTTATCCGAGGACGCATTCGCTACCGTAAGATCTTCGTTCGGGATTTGCGGAAAATTGGGATTCGTCGCAGGTTCAAGGTCTCGCAGATGAGGATAAATTTCCTTGACTATTTCAGTCGGCCTGACGCAGAGAGATAGTCGTAGGACATAAAGTAATCAACCTCATAGAATATTTGAGGAAATTCTTGTTTTTATTAATATTTCATTAACAGAAAAACACAGATTTTATAATATTTTTCAAAATAGTTATAGTCCCTCAAAAAAATATTCTATTACTTTTTTTATCAGCGCTTAGTCTTTAGTATAAATAGTTTTTATTGATATTTTAATTTATAGGTATAAACATACGCTTCGTGATGCACAAATTATGAGGACATAGAATAACTATGTCCAGAAATATATTTCTACATACAATTGCAGATAAATTTACAAATAAACGGCATAAGCCCTATAAAAATAAAGTTAGTCATATTTTTTGATTTTTATTTGCCTAACAGCAAAAAAGTGAAACAGATTAGTAGAACAATTACTCTGTAAATAATTTATCGAAGTAAAAATTTGTGTCTTTTTTAGTCGATGTAGCTTTCATACTGCACCATTAGACGTTAAATTATGAATGTAAGCGCAGAAGCTACAAAATAAATTCAGTAGCAAATTGAAAGAAAGTAAAAACGTACAATACTAATGAGAGTCTTTACGAGTTAATTTACTTCAATAGTGCAAAATGAATGCTATAAAAAAGATATACTCGATTATCAAATCAGACCCTGACCAATTACGCTGAATACTCACATTTCCTGACATAACTTTTCGACATTTTCGATTACTGATCTACGCTCTTCCTCCGCAGCTCTTTTGCAGCTTTCCTTGGCACATTCCTCAATTACTGGGCCAATTTCTCGTTCGTACCGCTTGAACAAATTCTCTGATATTGGAGGGATGTTTAAACAAGCTAGAAGCTTGTTCAAAGCGGTGGGTCCGACACCTGAGTGAACAGCCCCTATTTAACACAGCAAAGAAATTGTCATTGCAGATTGAGAATTAGAAAAAATATATGGGATTCAATAATTAAATTAATTGGCTTACCAAGGACAGCTTTCGTGTTCACATCTGACAATTTTGAGAGGTCTTTTGCGGTATGCATTTTCCCTGTCAGAACGAGTGTATTCACGTTACAAGTGTCACAAGAAATCGTTAAACACGAATTGAGGCCAAGACGTGTTTCTTTTACAATTCTTTCCAATGAAAAAACTTTTCGACACGCACAGCATCGAAGGTTTTTTCCAAGCTCTTGCAGCTCGACGATACGTCTCCCATCGCACTGAATAACCTCTAAATTTCCCTCGGCAATTTCCTCATCGTGTTTGTGTCGTGCTCTTAGGGAAGCCTCTACGGCTTTCATTTTTTTCGCAAGTACTTTTTTTTTATGAATTGTCCCTTGTGTCGGGTTCGGGTGGACATTTTTTTAGGATTGATATTCTTCTAGCTTACAAATAATATTGTCTTTCACTACAGCGATGACAGGTACGTAAGTCACAGCTGATGCACAACGTTGCCACGATCGTCGTTCTCACACACACACAGAAGACTGCGTTGTCTGTATATACAAGCTATTGCGTGTATTGGGGCAAAGCCTGGGTAGTCCCGGCAAAAAGTTTACTGCCAATGGTAGATCAAAAACACAATATAAAATATATTTTACGGCAATAAAATATATGTATCGTTTTATCTACTAGTACCGAGTCAATATTGCGTAGTTTTTAATTTTATTTATTACTAATAAACCAATTATCAATCTTTTAAACATGAACATGGTATGTAAACTTTTGGTTGAGATTATCGCAGAGGAACTACCTTAATGATGCAGTTTTTTCTTATCTATTCGTAGGAAAGAAAGATTCCTGACCCGACAAACTGTGTCCGCGCGTGACGAGATGGAACGACCAGGAACGACGACAAATGGCGAAAACTTGAAAAGCCATAACATGAGCGATAAATATCATCGACGAACATTTGTACTGTAGCGTAAAAACCCACATCTCCGCTGCAAACCTAAAGTCCGGTGTGCCTTCCCCTTTTATTTAACCCTGGGCGCCAGGTGCAATTGCACGAAGGAAAACACACCTCTGGACCACGCTGGATGTCCGGCCAGCCGCAGCCACGTTCCCTCAGGTAGAGTGGCGGGATTAGCACTCCACCGTGCAGGTGAAATTCAGAAATAAAAAACCACTAAATGACACAAAATCGACGTTTAACAAATTTAATGATACCACGACAAGTTCGACAATCAGTTAGTGACGGCTCGTCACGTCGCTCACTCACGCACACAACCTCCCCCTCTCTCGGCCCTGCGCTCACGCTCTCGCCCGCGGTACAATCCGGACGGCTCCCGCTCGAATTTCCACGCTCACGCACACACACGTACCCGGAAAGAACAAATTATACAAAAAAACTCGCGACACACGCTCACCGATCGGGGCTACTCAATTCACCGCTCCAAAATAAAATATAACAAAAAAACAATACCAAAAATAATAATCTACCGCGGAAGACACAAACTCACGCACGCGCACGCACACTCGAACCGTTCAGATCACCCGCGCAACCCCGGAAATGACGCGACAAGACGCGATCCCGATAAATAAAATAAAAAAATAAATAAATGAAATTTCACAGGCATCCCCGGAACAACACCCTCACAGAAAAATCCCAAAGGGGGAAAGAACCACCCTGACTGTCCCCGGAAAAACGGTACTCCCCGGCCAAGCCCACGGGAAACCCCAACGGTCGCGAGACCGCGTGCCCAACCGCCGCCGCGGTTTCACGAATTCAAAAAAACCCAAAACGATATCGCGGAAACGAAATCAGTAGGTAGACTAGGCCGTTTCTACCGCCCGGTATTGTCGAGTTCTACCTTACCGACTGTGCTTTGCTAACCCTCATTCCTACCTTATCGACTGTTATAGATCCCCAATCTGTCGTACCGAATGCTCTCGCTACCTTACCGATCCGATAGATGGCGCTACCTTCTGCCTATCGATTTACCCACTGCTCGATCCCCACATTATTGATTATCAATACCGACTGTTCGTTGTATTGATTATCAATACCGACTGCTCGTTTACCCACTGCTCAACCGACTTACCTACCTCACCGATCCGATAGATGGCGCTACCCGCTGCCTATCGATTTACCCACTGCTCGATCCCCACATTATCAGAGATGAGTAGGGAGATTGATACAGAGCCGTATATCGGCCATTCCGGCTGCTTCTCATTCGTTGGTCGTGCATAGGCGACGCCTCGTGGTCGACGTGGAAAAGACGCCGTCGTTTTTGCTCGTTTAGCGTATACCGGGTAGCCTAAAGCAAATTCTCGGCCGCATTGAACCGCTTGCGTACAGGCATAGCTCGGAGTGGTGTGTGTGAGTGCACGTACAGGAAGGCTGGCTAGGATGTATTGTAGTAGAGGGAAGGATTTTCGACGCCGCCGTGAATATCTCGTTTCGACAAGCGTTCTTGGCTTGCCGCGCAACGATGATCGAGCGTTGATGTATTTCCCTTTACAGTGTCTCCGTACATCGATGTTTTTGCATTTATTTCTAACTCATTCTGGTTATAATTATATCGCGTATTCGGTGAAATTTATATTTTTGAACTAAATTGTTTAGCATATTATCGAAAAAATAAATCTCCATTGATGGCGTATATTTATGTAAAATTTCCGAGATAAACGATTATTGCAAATATTATTTTGTATTGAACACAAACCTTTGAAAATTAAGTCTGACCGATGAAAAGCTTATAAATAATCGAGTCCATTGATATTTTCATATCAGGTATAACTCACAGCACTCCTGCCTTCTCAAGAGAACACAATTCACTCACGTTTGCACAATCTTTATGATAACTCAAGAACCAGCTAAGATTTTTCGTGGTTCTTGGGCTCAAATTAAAGATACAAATGTAGAAGTGAGGCGTGAAAAATTTTAAATAAGAAAAAATTAAGTTTCTCTATAAGTCAAAATCAAGATAGAAAATTTGGGAATAATCCTTAATGATGGAAATATATTCTTTTTAATATTAATAAATTCAAACATCCATAAGCTTTTCAATAGTGCTTGCAGAAATTTCTTAGCGTTTTTCATCTGAAAGATGTCGACGTTCAAAAACCAGTGATTTTTACGAGCACGTTTGTGGCCTGATAATGTTCTCCGGTAGTGTATAAAATAAAGAATTACTGTTTTAATATTCTGTTTTAATTTTCATGTCATGATCAAAAGTTTTTTTTCAAAATACAAAAAAAATCATTCTTTATTAATAAATAAATGAATTTGAATTATCATTTCAAACTTCACATCCTTTATATATTTCTACTAGCCGAAACAAAATGTCCACGGCCTCACAGAAAATGTTTTTTTTCTGAAATCGGCTCTCAGTCAGTTTCGATGCTTCTTCGGCAATCGAACGTTAATCTCGTAAAATTAAAGTCCTCTAAATGAAAGAATGAAAATGAAAGAAAAATAAGTAATGAAATTAAATGAAAAATTCACGGGTACGCCTCACTATTGACATTGAGAGCTGAAATTTGGATCTTCTTCTTACGATGTCAACTTAAGATTTTTCAAGTGGAATACATTTTTTTTTAATACAAATAAATTATATAATAATTTTAAAAAAAGTTGACAGGTACGCCTTAATATTAAGATAAAGCGCTAAAATTTGAAAGATCTTGATTCTTTGAGGTCACTACTAAATTTTGCAACTAGGAAAAATTAAAAAAAAAAGTTAACAAAAAAGTGAAAAAAGAAAATTCACGGACACGCTTTATCACTAAATCATGATGGAGAGCTTAAATTTGAAAAACGAGTTCTTTTTGAGCTCAACTTTATATTGTTTAAATAGGAAAAAAAAATTTCAAACGTCGATAAAAAAATATTCAACACTTTTCAGGCGTCCCTTAGTGTTAAGATAGAGAGCACAAATTTACAGGTCCAGTCAATCGGGTCTTTCGGGAGGTTTCCGCAGCTGAGGACAGTTGGGTCAACATTTTTGCCCCCGAATTTCTTACATCAATATATATCGAAAATGAAAAGAGCCGAATTTCAGCGTTTTTTATTTTGAGCCCCTGCTTTTGAGTACAGTCAAACGAATTTTTTGGACTATCGACCATGCTCCGTCATTCAAATCGAATTACCTCAGCAACGGTTAGTGATGACTTAAAGAACCACGGGTGTTCTTGAACGCTCTATACAATGAAAACATTTACGATTATGTTGCACAAATTCAACAATTACTCATAAGCGATTTAAAATTGAAAGTGAAATAGGACAAAAAATGTACCCTTAATTCAAAAAAAAAAATTTTTTCAATTAAACGGAATAGAAAACTTCAGCCACCTTGAACTATTTGGGCCGACGCTTCGTTCGGAAGCTATAGCTTTTTTTGTCATAAAAAACCCGTAAATATACGTATGCTATTTGTAAGAAATTGCATGAAAGAAACGTATTCTTAATTATTGAAATTTATTTTTTTCCCAATACCTTTAACGAAAACAAAAATTTTGAAACCCTGCCGAACTTGGGCTGAGGCTTCTTTCGAAGGTTATAGCTTTTTTTGTTATAAAAAACCCGTAAATATACATGTTTTAGTAGTCAAAGATTACATGAAAAAAAAAATATCCCCAATTATTGAAATTTATTTTTCTTCAAATTCCTTGAACGAAAACGAAAATGTTGACAACCAGCCAGACTTGTGTCGACGCTCCGTTCTAAAGTTATAGGTTTTTTCTTGACAACCGGGTAAATATTTACGGGTTATTTATGTCGAGTGAAAGCTATAACTTCCGAACGAAGCGTCGGCCCAAAAAGTTCAAGGTGGCTAAAGTTTAATTTCCGTTTAAGAAATTGAAAAAAAAAGTTTTTAAAAAGTAAGTAAATTTTTTCTTCTATTTAAATATATATGGGGCATTCCATGGCATTCCGGGTAGTCGCGTACCCTTGACTCAAAATTTTTGCTCCACGATTTTTTCCATTAATCTACATCGAAAATGAAGAGACACGTGTTTCGGGGTTTGCCGTTTTCAGCGCCCGCTAATGAGATGCAGTAGATTGAAGGTTTCCAATTATTGACGATATTTCGAATTTCAAATCGATATATCTCGACAACCGCCAATAATAATTAAAAAAACCAAGGGAGCTTTTTCTTTTGTCTTTACACGGTCTATGCAATGAAAATAAGTACAATTATGTTGCACTGTTTGAACTGTTATTAATTAACAATTAATCGATTAAACATTGAATATCTCAAAGAAACACCTATTTGATTTTTCTTATTTTTTTTTCCTAAATTCTATGAATAAAAACGAAACGATTGAGACCAGTTTCTATTTGGCTATGGACTTAGTTTAGAAGTTACAGATTTTTTTGTGATAAAAAACACGTTTAATTGTGTTCATTTCTCAGCGATAATTCATATTGCACCGGGAACTATTGGCCGCTCGTTGTAACGAACATAGTAACATACATACGCATAGATAAGATATATTAGTTTACAGATATGAGTATATGGGGGATTCCACGGTGAAACCGGAAGCTGCATACCGTCGAATCAACATTTTTGACCCACGATTTTTTATGTTGATATACGTCGAAAATGAAGAGACAGGTGTTTCGGGGTTTGACGTATTTAGAGCCCGTTATTGAGATGCAATGGAATTAAGTTTTTCAATTATTGACGAGATTCGGTATTTCAAATCGATATATCTCAACAACGGCCAATGATAAATTAAAAAACCAGGTAAGCTTTTTTTTGTCTTCACACGGTCTTTGCGATAAAGATATGTACAATTATGTTACACCGTTTGAACTATTATTAAGTAACAATTAATCGTCTAAATATTGAATATCTCGAAAAACAGCCATTTTATTTTCTTCTGTTTTACTTCTTGAATAAAAACAAAAAGACCCCGCTCAATTTTTCCGTTGGCTTCATTTAGGAGTTACAGCTTTTTTCGTCATGAAAAACACGTTTAATCATTATAATAATAGTTCAAACGGTGTAACATAATTGTACATATCTTTATCGCAAAGACCGTGTGAAGACAAAAAAAGCTTACCTGGTTTTTTAATTCATCATTGGCCGTTGTTGAGATATATCGATTTGAAATACCGAATATCGTCAATAATTGAAAAACTTAATTCCATTGCATCTCAATAACGGGCTCTAAAAACGTCAAACCCCGAAACACCTGTCTCTTCATTTTCGACGTATATCAACATAAAAAATCGTGGGTCAAAAATGTTGATTCGACGGTATGCAGCTTCCGGTTTCACCGTGGAATCCCCCATATACTCATATCTGTAAACTAATATATGCTTATCTATGCGTATATATGTTACTATGTTCGTTACAACGAGCGGCCAATAGTTCCCGGTGCAATATGAATTATCGCTGAGGAATGAACCGAATTAAACGTGTTTTTTATCACAAAAAAATCTGTAACTTCTAAACTAAGTCCATAGCCAAATAGAGACTGGTCTCAATCGTTTCGTTTTTATTCATAGAATTTAGGAAAAAAAAATAAGAAAAATCAAATAGGTGTTTCTTTGAGATATTCAATGTTTAATCGATTAATTGTTAATTAATAACAGTTCAAACAGTGCAACATAATTGTACTTATTTTCATTGCATAGACCGTGTAAAGACAAAAGAAAAAGCTCCCTTGGTTTTTTTAATTATTATTGGCGGTTGTCGAGATATATCGATTTGAAATTCGAAATATCGTCAATAATTGGAAACCTTCAATCTACTGCATCTCATTAGCGGGCGCTGAAAACGGCAAACCCCGAAACACGTGTCTCTTCATTTTCAATGTAGATTAATGGAAAAAATCGTGGGGCAAAAATTTTGAGTCAAGGGTACGCGACTACCCGGAATGCCATGGAATGCCCCATATATATATGAGCAAGTCCACCAATTCAAGTACCGGTTTTGGCCGTCGATAGCAGCGATCTGTTTGTAACTTTGAGAAACGGAAGCCCCCATTGAGAAAAGAACTCTGAGTTTTTCTTGGATTTTTCCCTTCGTTATTGTTGCTGTAGTTGTATGGGTAATTCTCTGAGTTTTTTATGTTTTTCTTGTTTTTATTAATTTCTCAAAGTGTTTTGATAGAAAAAAAAATTTGAGTCGACCACCTATCTTCTATGGAAAAAAAACTCAGCTTTTCGAAAAAAAATACAAAAACTTTTTTGGGACCCGAAGAATTACTTAAAATCGCATTTGAAACATCAAAGTCAATATTTCGCAAAAGTATATTTAAAAAAATGTTTCAAGTATTTTTCTCGAAAAGCTGAAAAATTTTTACGTACCTAATATATGTAAAAATTAAATCGGAACCTCGTTAATAACTCGTTGAATCACCAAATGTGTGACAAAACATCTAAAACCTCAATTTATGTTTTCTCATTTTGAAATGATTCATAATACTGAGATCAAGAAACCAAAATGATTTGATTAGTTGATAAGTTTCTGCAGGTAATGACGTCGTTTTATTTTATTTTATCGTATTTTGAAGTGGCAACATTCTGAATTTTGTAAATGAAAAATTGATCATAAAGGTTAATAAAAATTTTTAAGAATATTCTTCTAACGTTACGTTATTGAGTAGTCATTATATAAATAAATGTATATCAACTGTATCGTCAAAAAAATTATCAATAATATCCTTTTTCAATAACGAACTAATCTGACCTCACCCTTAAGTTGTAGATGGTGCACTTGCGAAACTGACAGCGTCACCACATGACTCTAAGTTTCATCTTTGATCATATGGTTTTCATGTATTTATGGCGAACACGGTTTTACGTCACTGTGCAATTGTAATAGAAACATCAATACGATTCATTTGAAAATAAAAAAATATAAATTGAGGTTTTAGTTGTTTTGTCATACATTTGGTGATTCAACGAGTCATAACAGAGGTCCCAATTTTATTTCTGCATATATTACGTGAAATTTTCTCAGCTTTTCGAGAAAAATACTTTCAAAAATTTTTAAAAATACAATTTTGCGAAAAATCGACTTTTATATTTCAAATGCGATTTTGAGTAACTTCTCAACTCTCAAAAGTTTTTTTGGTAATTATGCAGAAAGTGGACGCCACCTGCATTTCCTTGGAAATGCGCGTGGCGCACGCGTGTGTGTGCGTGTGTGTGTCTGTACGCACGTACGTACAGACTGATCGATAATGGAATCGATGTGTTCTGCTCTAACTTAGAGCTGATTCGATTGTTGTCCAATTTGGTATCGTTTTTTAGTTTTCTGAAGAAAACATCATTTAAAAATTTTACTAGCAAATCGAGAAGTTACTTGCGCGGCTCGTAAAGAGTCACACAAAATAAACATAAATAGCTGTAGGGATTAATAGCCATAGGCATTGCTTACCATGGGCACTAACCATAGGCCTCCCAATTTTTTTATATTGTTTCCCGATAGTTCAAAGTGCAGATTTTGACGTGGGGCGATTAAGTCTGAATTTTACCCGTCGGATATACTGTGCGAGTTTTCCAAATTTAATAATCTTTGAAATTCAATGAAAAATAATAGACACCACTTATACCACTTTCTACAGAGGAACTTGAGGAGTACTTTCAGAAAAAAATTTCATTCAAATTGAAGACCAGCCGGGGCAGAAGTGGGCGGATTTTTCCAATAAAAAGACTTTTTTGCTCATTTATTCGTATTTGTTTCCGTAAATCGTACTCTATTCGTTCAAGGTTCGTGGTGAGTATTCATTTTTTTAGTTATCAAAATAATTAAACGTAATATACATTTGCTCCCCGTTTACACAATATTGTATGTTATGTTCAATTATTACGATTGTATCAAAGACAAATTGCAATCATTCCTGTGTTGCATTGTGCCGTTTTGAGCCGAAAATTAGTTTGATTTCATATTGAACGTATAATTTTTATTCAAGACACGGGGTCAAACCATAATTTAACAATATAAATTCTTGCTACAAACCTTGAACGAATAAAGAACTATTTTCGGAGACGAAGGAAGGGAAATGCCCAAACGAAGTTTTTGACTTGAAAGAAAAATCAAATGTCAGGGAATAAAAATTTAATCGCATTTCTCCAGATGATTGTATGATTAACATTTCGGAAAAAAAAAATTACCTTCGGGACTTGAACCTACAAATTTTCAGTTCCCACGCAAGCACGCTACCACTGTAGCTATCACGGCAGCTCGAATCGGATGCTATCAATATCTTTTAAATTTATTATTCGTGAACGGTTTTCCCCGGAATAACCCGAATAGTGCAATCTATTATTTTTAATCACAAGAAAGAAATTTTTTTTAAAAACATTTTTTGCTACATATTATTTCCCTATATCTTATTAAAATCAACCTTTTTTAGGCATTACTTGATCCATTTGACGACATTCAAGTATTTCACAGCACGCATCGATTATGATGGGTCAAACTTAGCCAGTCCGAACGCTGAACCTCCTTTGCCTCTCGATGTCGCGCAGCCCCAGCTGTTATTAAAGGCGCTCGAACGGTCGAATCCGTTCCTGAGTGTGCCACCCGTTAAAGACGCCCCACCACAACTTGAACGACGTTCTCCCCACTCCCTTGAAAATTCATGGCACCCCACCACGCCGCCACTTACTTGACAGTGGTGGGGCGTCATGCATTTTCGACGAATGAGAAGTAGTTTTACCCCCAGAGAATAGACCGCTGTATCAATCTCCCTACTCATCTCTGACATTATTGATTATCAATACCGACTGTTCAATACCGACTGCTCGTTTACCCACGGCTCAACCGACTTACCTCGCTACCTCACCGATCCGATAGATGGCGCTACCTGCTGCCTATTGTGACGCACAAACCCTGTTTGCGCGCGGGAAAATTCAATTTCAATTAGTAAGGGCGTCCCGCTGTAAAGAGCAAAGCTCACCTCGTGCGAGAAAAGGTTATTTCAAGAATTGCAAAACGTAACGCAGATATGTATTAAGACATTTGGATACTTTATTCTATTGTACAGAAATGTTAAAGAACAAAATAAAGTCTATAACCACTCCGCGCGACTCGTCTCAAGGATCTGGCTGATATCTTTACGCTTGGAAAAAATCTCTACTGATTGTAAATAGGGTGGTCATCGAGGTTACGCCCCTAAGACCCAAAATTAGCCAATCAATCCCTAGCCCAGCCCGCTGCATCACGTTACGTCGCCCCCGCCTTTCTATAAGAGTGAGGCTCTATGGGTACGCGTAATTTATGTGTTGCAACGCGCCAGCCCTTAGGAGTTGAGGCTCGTAGGCCACCCGCGACATGGGTGACCCTTTTAAAGTGCGTCTGGCGACGACATGTCGCTGATCGACTTTCCGAGAAGTTACATTAAATAAATTCTTCTCTTGAAGAGTTCCCTTTTGTTAGCGGAGCGTCTGGAAGAGAGCTCTGGTTTCTTTCGAATTTTACTATGTGATCCTTTTGAATTTAGCTATGGGATACATTTTAAGTCAGATAACGGACCAGTCCAGAGAGTACGATCGTAAATTCCAAGACGAAATATATTTCTTGGAACACGCTGCATGTGCCCAGCGTCATGGTAACTCATGGTTCATTTATATGTCAATAGCGTAGGTATATTATTCTAACATTTATTCATTTAATCTGTATGCTTATGATTAGGTTAAAGTATAGTCAGCGCGCCTTTGCGATAAATTGGTCTCTCTCTCTTTTAAATAAGCCCGCGCTTGGCTATACTCGGTGCTGTTCTCGCGACGCGTTCGTGAACCGCGTATCAGAATCCGTTACACTTCCCCCCTTAGCGAAAAAGGCGCTTCATATAAAGCGGCTTTTTAATGTACGCGGAATTATTTAAACGGTGAGTTTTTACGTGTTTTCAAATCTAAGGCACGCGTGTTTGAGCTTATTAACGTGAACAACTTTTGTACTGTTTGGTCCGATTTGTAATTCGACGTTGAGATCGTTAAATATTTTGTTTATAACGTACGGCCCGGTGTAATGGTCCTCGAATTTATCGTTCCGCGGTTCTTTCAAAAGGTATACGCTTTGACCTACAGCGAAATTGCGCTCATTCAATTTTCGATCATAAAATTTCTTACATCGTCGTTTCGCTGCTTCCAGACGAGCGACGACCATTGATTTGGTTTCGATCAACCGATTCAACGTTTCGTCAACAACTTGGATAAATGTTCGCGGAACCTTTTCATCAGCGAATTCGGAGGGTAAACGGGCCTTGCGTCCAAAAACGACTTCGTGCGGTGTCACCCCCGTTGATTCATGAACTGATGTATTGAACGAAAAGATACTGTAAGATAACCAAAGGTCCCAGTTAGTCTTTTCGCAGTAGTGGCGAAGGTATTCGATAAAAGTGTGGTGGCTTCGTTCGAGGGCTCCGAGTGACTGAGGATGGAAAGCGGTTGACTTGTATTGGCGAATTTTAAATATTTTAGCAAAATTTTTCATAATATTACTAAGGAATTGACTTCCTTGGTCCGTTTGTATGGATTCTGGGCAACCGAAATAGCAGATAAAATTATCGGCTATAGCGAGTGCTATGGTGGGAGCCTCGATGTTGGTTAAAGGGATTGCGCCTGAATATTTACTAAGGCAGTCTTGCCAGGTGAGTATATAGCGATTTCCGACGTCGGTTACTGGTAGTGGACCGACGATATCTATCTGAAGTTTTTCGAAAACTCTAGTCGGTGTATCCGTGATTAACATTGGCTGTTTTGTTTTTTCACGGACTAATTTTTTCTTTTGGCACGACTCACATGATCTGATGTAGCTGTGAACATCATCTCTCATTCGGGGCCAGAAAAACCTTTCGCGAATTCTTTCGAATGTTTTGGTTTCACCTTTATGCCCTCCAACAGTGGAATCGTGACATTCTCGAATTATTTGCATTCGGTCTGATTCTACGGGGATTTCTACTTCTCCGGTACACACCGTAATTGCGTACTTTTCGCTCGAAAAATAGGCTTTAAAGACTCTTTCGATCGCGCTCCAAGGGGCTTTATCAAAACCATTTCCTTCCCTGGACAAACTGAAGGAGTAAAATTTCATTGCTTGCATCGCATCGTGCAGTGTCTCTATGGCGGACTCGAAATTTCTTAAGTAAAATTTATCATCAAATTTTTCTTTTACAAATAAATGGAAAATATGTTGTCTTTCTCGTCTCGTGTATATTACTTGTCCCAACGTAGGATTTTCGACTTTTAGATCTTCTAATTTAAACATTGAGTTATTAAGCAATTCCCGTCCAACGGGTGTAGTGAGAATACAGTCACATGAAATAAAGTTCAATAAATGATCTTTGCGGATCCAAAGCTTGTCTCTACTTATACGAAATAGTGTACTTCTCTCAATGTTTGCAGAATTATCAATTTCCACAGGCAATACCATTGCGTTTTTGCCACTTTCTATACAGATTCTTTTACTTGGTCGATCGACCTCATCAATTAGTCTGTTACTCGTTAATACTTTTAATCCCCTGATTTCGAGCTGTTCGTCTTCGCTCAATTCCTCACTATTGTCAGAATCTGTATCGCGATTCATTTCAACTGAGCAACCCTTTCTGGTTCTCGTATCATTTTCATCATACATCATTTCATTTCCATTTACCATTTCATTTTCATTTATCATTTCATTTCCATTTACCATTTCATTTTCATTTATCATTTCATTTCCATCTACCATTTCATTTTCATTTATCATTTCATTTCCATCTAACGCCTTGGTCTGGCACACCCCCCTTATGTCCTTCGTTTGCTCAACATTTTTCTCTAACGCCTTGGTCTGGCACACCCCCCTTATGTCTTTCGTTTGCTCAACATTTTTCCTAACGCCTTGGTCTGGCACTCATTTCCATTTACCGCCTGGTATGGCACTCATTTCCATTTACCGCCTGGTATGGCACTCATTTCCATTTACCGCCTGGTATGGCACTCATTTCCATTTACCGCCTGGTATGGCACTCATTTCCATTTACCGCCTGGTATGGCACTCATTTTCATTTACTGCCTGGTATGGCACACCTTTCCATTTACTGCCTGGTATGGCACACCCCCCTCTTATCTTTTGTTTCGTATCTGAATCAGTTTCGTTAAGTCTGCTTAGAAAAACTCTCTCTCTATGGGATATTCGTGATAAGGATCATCTCTTTCCGCTGAGTAATCGTCGTCTGGTACACGAGTATGCACACTCGGAACCTGGCGGCCATTATTCGCATCAGGGATGGGTGTTAGTTCGTGCGTTGGATTTCGAGAGAGGGCGTCCGCATTAGCATTTACTTTGCCTGGTTTATACTGAATTTCGTGCTCATATTCTTGCAACTTTATTTTCCAGCGAGCGAGTCTAGAACTTATTGTAGGGTCCTTCAGCTGATGGAGCCAGGTTAGGGAGCGATGGTCGGTCACGAGAGTGAATTTTCGGCCGTACAGGTAAGGTCTAAAATGAGTAACGGCGAATACTATCGCCAATAGTTCTTTTTCGGTTGTCGTGTAATTTATCTCGGCACCTGATAACGTACGCGACGCATAAGCAATCGGCAGGTCTTTACCGATGGGGCCTTGGCTGAGGACGGCTCCCAGTGCGAAGTCAGATGCGTCGGTCGTAACTACAAATGGTCGCGTGAAATCGGGGTATTGTAGAAGGGGCTCTGCACAAAGGATATCTTTCAGTTTTTGAAAAGCGTCACTTGCTGCAGCGTCCCATGTAAAGGGGATATCCTTTTTCAAAAGTCTCGTCAGACTCTTGGCTATGGTGGCAAAACCAGGTATGAATCTTCGGTAATAACCGGCTAAACCTAGAAATTGTTTTATATTCTTTCGACCCTTCGGTTGAGGAAATAAACGGACTGCTTCAACCTTCTTGGGGTCGGGTTTTACCCCGTTCTCGGTGATCACGTGTCCGAGGTAACCTATTTCTTTACGTAGAAATTTACACTTGTCTGGTTGCAGTACCAGCCCTGCAGTTTTAAGCCTTCCCAATAATTTTTCTAACTTTATTTTATGTTCGTTAAGGGAGCGAGCATAGACGACGATGTCGTCCATGTAAACAAGGAGTTCTATTCCTTGCAAGCCCGAGAGGACTTTGTCCATCAGTCTCTGGAAGGTTGCGGGAGCGTTTTTTAGTCCGAAAGGCATACGGTTGAACTCGAAATGTCCGTAGGGGGTAGAAAACGCTGTTTTATGGCGGTCTACGTGGTCGACTTCGATCTGGTGAAAGCCGGAGGCAAGGTCTAATACCGAAAAATACTTCGCACCACCTAACTCGTCAAGAATGTCGGTAATGTTGGGGAGCGGGTATGCATCTCCAACTGTTTTTTCGTTTAGCGCGCGATAATCTATTACCATGCGCCAACGCTTATTCCCTTTGGAATCAGCTTTTTTAGGTACAACCCATACTGGTGAGTTGTACGCGGAATCAGAAGATGAAATAGCCCCATTCTTTAAAAGATCCGCGGTTTGTTCTAGAATCACGTCCTTGTGTACGGGAGGATAGCGATACGCTTTTATATTTACCGGTCTATCGTCTGTTGTTGTTATTTTATGTTTTAAAACCGAGGTGCTTCCCAATTGATCGCCATCTAAATGAAATTGAAAGGGAAATTTCGATAACGAAGCTATTATTTCATCCCTCTCCTGTTTATTTAAGTCTGCAATATCGAGGACAGAAAGTAAACGTTCTAGCCGTTCTTTGTTCGCATGTGGAGGTCCTTCGTTCGGAACCGCCGTTTTTACGGTTCGTGGGGAAGGTTTTACAATACTACATTCTTCTAACTCGACAGAGGGTACGACAAGTTGAACATCCCGTGTTGTGGTATTAATACAGAAGACTTTTACCAAACCATTCTCGTGTTTCACAAGTGTTTCACCGAGATAAATACCGGGTCCTGTGGCAACACGTCGTAAGAGCCCTTCCCGCACATTTGGATTTGCCACGACTAACGTCACAAGTTGTTTAGTTCGTGCAGCTATTTTTAATGTAACACACCGGTGAGTCGAATGGAAGGGGAATTCGCCGAGGTCGTGAATTAATTTTCCCCTTTTTAAATCTATAACACCGTCTTTCAAAAACGGCATGCCAAGCATACCGCCTTCTTCGATTGGAAAACTATTTGGCACTAACTGGAAATGATAATTTCGATTTTTAATTGTTAATACTACGTCCCCTAGAGTTTTTATTCCTTGTTCATTTATACCAAAAATATGATAATTGATTTGCGGATTGATGTCGGTGTTCGGATGAACCCCCTTACTTTTAATGAGATTTAATTCAGCTCCTGTGTCTACAATAAATTTCCATGAACCATTCTTCAGGTTCCCGCTTTGGATGGTCACGATAGGCGAATTCTCCGTACCCTTGGTTTTTAATTTTAATATTACCCTTTTAATTGGTGCATTATCTCCATCGAGCTTGACGTCGCACCATTCTGTCGAACTGTTTATTCGTTTAAATTATCCGAATTTACCTGGCGTTTAGCTTCTACGGTCGCGAGACGTTTGCGGCAGTTTTCGTATGAATGGTTAAATTTCTTACAATATTTGCAAGCGCGACTCATATTTTCTTTATTGTATTTATGAGGGCAGTTTTTCGCCGAGTGTTCGCTACTAGCGCAAATAAGGCAGATTGTCGAGGCGGTTTGACGTTGGGCATTCGTGCAATCCCGGGCATAATGCCCTACCTGCTGGCAGGCATAACATGTCACGGTTCGAACCTGTGCAGGCCGGAGACACCCGCGCTCGTGATGACCGAGCTGTCCACAGTTGCCGCACGCGCTAGACACCCCGGCGGGCCGATGCCCCCTGTTCAGGCCGTCTTGCTCGCCCCTGTGAAAATGCACCCTCCCACGGCCCCGACCGCGGGCGGTAGCATTTCTCTGGCTGGCCCATTGGCCTCGATCGGTTCCGAAAACCCGTGCGCGTGCGTTCCCGCGGTATGGTATAAAAGAATCGTTAGAGGAAATTCGCGAAAAATGTCTCTTGCCTGGATACTCAATAATATAATTCTTACCGCCGTTCTCATTATTTCGCGGATCTCGTTGTTTTTCGATACAATGAAGCCCATCCTCGCGCTCTAATTCCCATTCTGCAATGCGAGCAGCATTCATTGCGTCCTGCAAGGTTTTGGGTCGTTCAACGCGGACTCGAAGGGCGAGCTCTTTCTTCAGGCCCATCACATAATTTTCACATGCCGTTTCGCGAGCAGATACAATCATACCAAATGCTACGGAGGGAGAATTCTTTTCCTCTATCGCTTCGATGATTTTCTTTAATATTTCATTTACCCGAACGCCGTAGTCTATCGCGGGTTCATTATTTCTTTGAGCGACAGTCGCAAGCATTGAATTTAAGTGACTTATGTTACGGTGTTCGGTGAACGTTCTTTTAAGATGTTGCAGGAGATCTTCTAAAGTTTTAATATCGCGATCTTGCAGTGAATCCTCAGCAGTTTCGACTATCCGAGTTCTTATCATCCAGAAAAGATGATCCCTTTCACATGGATTTATTGAGTCATGGGCGAACAAACAACCGCGAATAAATTTCGACACAGGTATGTTGTACCCGTCGAACGTTTTTGGGACGAACTCAAGCGCGGCTTTGAATGATACGTATGACGAAAGTTCTCGCGCGCAGGAGAGGAGCGTAGCTCCAGTCCGAAGCCCTGTGATTTCCTCGTCTGGAGCGCGTGGACGCATTACCACTGAGCGTGATACATTTTCGGAAATCCGCGCGTAATTATGTAAGGGGTCTGATGAACGGGTTTCATCAGCCGAACGATCTCCCGATAATTCCCCGGTCGCGTTAGTTGAATCGTGTTGCTCCATCGCAGGAGTTTCTATGACGCTAACTTCGCGATCAACGAGGACCGGTTCAGGTACGACGCCTATTCCGTCCATAACTCAATCACCGCGTTATTTTCGTTTATCGTAAATTTTACCGATTCTAAACGAGAGACCAATTTTTACAAAAATTCAAGGCGGCTGACTTACCAGTTGGACGTTCTTGACGATTGGCAAACTCGTTGTTTATTTAATTATTGTTTTAAGTTCTTTTCACTATGAGTCCATACAGTCCTTTAGATTATTCACACAATAATTTAACACAAAAATTTTATGGAGCCTCTTCGGTATCCCGTCGTCCCACGATGTTCCTGTTTCTCCGTGCAGGTCCTTGGTTGCGTCGGTAACCGTTCTCCTTGGCGATGATGTCCGTGTCCGAAGATGATCTCGTCCGTCGTTGCGCCTACGGTGAGCAAGGGGTGCCGCTAAGTATTCCCGTGGCCCTCGCACCGTTTTAGCCTCGGTAGATTTAACTTCTACCCTCCGTCCTTTTGGGTAAACCACGGGGGAAACCCCGCAAGGAAAGGCTATGGCGATGTTGAAAAGTCAGCACTCTACTGGGTAGAACACACGTGCTTCTTTCTCGGCCGCAGAACCACTGTATAGAGCTACTCGGTCCACCCAAACAGATGGTAACGCGAGCCTCGAAATACCACAATTGTGCGTTTGAATTAATTTGGTCGAGTCTGATTTTCACTGGGTCAAAAGTTCTTTCACGCGCACAATTCAGAAAATTTCAATTCAAAGCTTTCAAATGTTTCTTTAAAAAAAATGAAATCACTGAGAATTAAATAAACTTCACTCGCGACAAGTTAGCGGAATCCCACCGCTGTCACCAAAAATAGTTTATGTGACGCACAAACCCTGTTTGCGCGCGGGAAAATTCAATTTCAATTAGTAAGGGCGTCCCGCTGTAAAGAGCAAAGCTCACCTCGTGCGAGAAAAGGTTATTTCAAGAATTGCAAAACGTAACGCAGATATGTATTAAGACATTTGGATACTTTATTCTATTGTACAGAAATGTTAAAGAACAAAATAAAGTCTATAACCACTCCGCGCGACTCGTCTCAAGGATCTGGCTGATATCTTTACGCTTGGAAAAAATCTCTACTGATTGTAAATAGGGTGGTCATCGAGGTTACGCCCCTAAGACCCAAAATTAGCCAATCAATCCCTAGCCCAGCCCGCTGCATCACGTTACGTCGCCCCCGCCTTTCTATAAGAGTGAGGCTCTATGGGTACGCGTAATTTATGTGTTGCAACGCGCCAGCCCTTAGGAGTTGAGGCTCGTAGGCCACCCGCGACATGGGTGACCCTTTTAAAGTGCGTCTGGCGACGACATGTCGCTGATCGACTTTCCGAGAAGTTACATTAAATAAATTCTTCTCTTGAAGAGTTCCCTTTTGTTAGCGGAGCGTCTGGAAGAGAGCTCTGGTTTCTTTCGAATTTTACTATGTGATCCTTTTGAATTTAGCTATGGGATACATTTTAAGTCAGATAACGGACCAGTCCAGAGAGTACGATCGTAAATTCCAAGACGAAATATATTTCTTGGAACACGCTGCATGTGCCCAGCGTCATGGTAACTCATGGTTCATTTATATGTCAATAGCGTAGGTATATTATTCTAACATTTATTCATTTAATCTGTATGCTTATGATTAGGTTAAAGTATAGTCAGCGCGCCTTTGTGATAAATTGGTCTCTCTCTCTTTTAAATAAGCCCGCGCTTGGCTATACTCGGTGCTGTTCTCGCGACGCGTTCGCGAACCGCGTATCAGAATCCGTTACACTATTGTAACGGATTCTAATACGCGGTTCGCGAACGCGCCGCGAGAACAGCACCGAGTATAGCCAAGCGCGGCTTATTTAAAAGAGAGAGAGACCAATTTATCACAAAGGCGCGCTGACTATACCTTAACCTAATCATAAGTATACAGATTGAATGAATAAATGTTAGAATAATATACCTACGCTATTGGCATATTAACGAACCATGTACCATGACGCTGGGCACATGCAGCGTGTTCCAAGAAATATATTTCTTCTTGTAATTTATTATTGTACTCTCTGACTGGTCCGTTATCTCACTTAAAATGTATCCCATAGCTTAAATTCAAAAGGACCACGCAGTAAAATTCGAAAGAAACCAGAGCTCTCTTCCAGACGCTCCGCTAACAAAAGAGAACCCTTCAAGAGAAGAATTTATTTAAAGTAACTTCTCGGAAAAGTCGATCAGCGACATGTCGTCGCCAGGCGCACTTTAAAAGGGTCACCCATATCGCGGGTGGCCTACGAGCCTCAACTCCTAAGGGCTGGCGCGTTGCAACGCATAAATTACGCGTAC